>CM017326.1:845851-1009458 GCA_006937295.1 Carpinus fangiana | reverse complement strand
TTTTTTTTTATTTTTCTAATTTAAATAGCGGCCACTTTAAAGTGGCCGCTAATGTGATCCAAATAGCAACGACCCATAGCCCATTCCAAACCTTATTTGCGGCCAAAAAAATGGTTATTAGCGGCCACTTAAAGTGGCCGCTATTTAGAGGTTATTAGCGGCGACCCTATAAGTGGCCGCTATTTGGCATTACCGTCGGATTATTAGCGGCCACAGGTCGCCGCTATTTGTAAATAGCGGCCACTTTTAGGCCATTAGCGGCCACTTTGGGTCGCCGCTAATGACCCTTTTTTTTGTAGTAAGTACCCAGCCTTCCAAATAAAACACAATTCAAATAAACTTTTGGGAAATTAGCTTTACCCCCTATGGACTACTATTCTCTCTTCATTTGTCTTCATGAACTATCAAGGTTACCTAAGACCCCCTATGAACTGCTATTTTGCTACCAACGACCCCCTACCATTAGTCAAAGGCGTCAAATGTAACGATCAACTGTACTATTCACAACATTATTCCGTCAATCAACGACACTGTTCACGTTGACCATCATGTTTAACGTCCTTGACTAATAGTAGGAGGCCGTTGGTAGCGAAATGGTAGTTCATGGGGGGTCTTAGGTAACCTTGATAGTTCATAGGCACAAATGGAGAGAGAGTGGTAGTTCATGGAGAGTAAAACTAATTTCCCCTAAACTTTTCTACTGTGATGCCTTGAATAAAGCATAGCAGCACCCAATACATTAATGGCAAACCCATCGATCATAATATCATATGAACTTTTTGATAGATTTTATTCTTACATTATATAAATATAGCACGATAAAAATAAATAATATAAAGATAACAGGACAACCACTTTGGTTTATTTTATTTTATTTTTTATTATTTTATTATTTTATTTTAAGCGGCTCATATATAGGAAATAATCTATTTCCTGTAGGATGATTTTTTTTTTTATTTTTTATTTTTATCAAGGATAAAAGAGTGAAACGTTGGTCCATGCAAGCTATATATTAGAACATTAATTAAAAGATTAAATGTATCAAGTTGAACCATTTATTTGTCATTCAATTTTTATTTTAATTAAACATCCCACATATTTGCCTCTCTTATTAAGAGAGAATGTTGTCTTCAAGAGATAGTTCAATCGGTTAAGACCATGCCTAATGAAGCGGAGGTCACTAGTTAGAATCCCCATCCTCCCTCTTGTGTGGATATGTCAAAAAAAAAAAAAAAAAAAAGAAGAAGACAGAATTTTAAAATATTAATTAAATAATTAAATTTATAATTTTCTATCAACTTAAATTTTTTGGGGATTCAAACTAGTGACCTCCTTTTCATGAGCTAATCCCCAACCGATTGAGTTATCACTTGGAAACTATCAATTTAGCTTTGGAAAAATTGGATAAGTAGTAATTTAAGACCAAAATATGAGTATCAATGAAGTTTACATTTGCATGTCTCTTTTCAATATGATCAAATTTTTTGTTCTCAAGAGGTAGCTCAATCGGCTGAGACCACGGCTAATGAACCAAATGTCACTAGTTCAAATCAGGGGCAGATCTAGGGAGGGTTGTGCCCCCTCTCGACCCCTAAAAATTCTCCTTACTCCTTGGTAAAAAATTTTCTTATGCCCCTCAATTGTGATGATGCTCCCTTTCAGCCATAAGTATGCCCCTTCGGCTATGATTACGCCCAATTATCAAGGGCAAACGATTGATACAATGTTTCTGCTACAATTTTCAGTTACACGATGTTTTAGGTTTAGGTTAGAATGTTAGATGAAATGAGGAAGAAGGTGATGGCAAATTGACAATCATGTCCTTTAATTAATTAAACACACCGTTTAAATAAGTGGCCTTTGGACTGTTTGTGGGCCAATTGACAGTCATGTCCTAGCTATTTGGACTCTTTGTGAACCAAAACAAAATTTTAGCTTCTTTCTTTTAACACTAAAGTGGGCTTTGGAAAGAAGAAAAGAAAAATGTCAATGAGCCAGTGGGTTTGGTTGAGAGTCTTGAGACACTAAACTCTAAAGACTATAAAAATCCAAGCCACTAAATACTTCAGACATCACATCAAAACATGATTAAAAACAAAAGCCTTTTCTCCAAAAAATAAATAAAGCAAACAAACAAAAGCCAAAATTTACACTAAAAAAAAAAAAGAGCATGTAATCAAATTTTTAGATTTATATTTAAATTGTTCTTTTCAATTGATTGTTATAATTTTTATATTCCTATTAATTCAGCTTATTCTTGATAATTTTTTTATATTTAATTATTTATGAATTTATATAGTTTTGCTTTCATATTTTAATTGCATAAATAGTTATATGAAATTATAGATAAAAACAATGATTTTATTGAACTCCAATCAAATTCTAAACGACCTAGTATTGAAGTAGATTTAGCAAATCTACTCACAGATCATTCTTAAGAAAAAAGTGCGATTATAATCATAGTGATAAAGACCAAATCCGAAGAGCATATCTACAAATAAGAACTAGTCATTTTTTATATTTAATTATTTTTTTAATATTTTTAATTAATTTTATTTTTTTATTCATAAAAAATGCCCCCCATGAGTGAAAATCCTGGATCCGCTACTAGTTCGAATTACATTTCCCCTTCTTGCGTAGACATATAAAAAAAAAATGATCAAATTTTCAAACCATAATTAAATCTTAGCCTCTGTTTGGTTTTGCATAAAATAAATTTTGGAAAATATTTTTTCATATTTTCAAATATTTGTTGTAACAAAAATATCTTTGTTTTGACCAGGAAAAAAAAATCATTACTAAAAAATGGTTTCTAGTTTTCAAAACCGTAAACTATTTTTTAAGTTTGGGCATCTCTTTATTAAATAGACAAACTAAACAAAGACTTTGCCGAAACTCCATCGAGACTTGACTAGCCACCATCTGGACACTTTCGAAAACCGGTCGGTGCACGACCAAGACATTCTCCATCTCCTTGACTCCTAAAATTTTTGCTTTCTTGTTGTGTGTGGCAGTGTTTGTTCATTTTCTAGGAAACAGTAAAAAGGGAAAGCGAAAAGATGAGCAGTAGTCAAGAAATCAAAGATCCTCTCAGTAAGATTTTCATTCTCCTTTTAACTTTGTTGCACTTAATTATCAACTTTCTGACTCTCCAAACACTAATCTAAGCACCAGCTCTACTTTCACTGTTCATGCACATTTTAGAAGAACCAAACCTTCGAATTTCAATCCTCCGCCGTATGAATTAGGATCCTCTCTAATTTATTTGAATTAAATAATATCGAGTTAGTTATATTAGAATGGTATTTTTATCTCATAAAAAAATAAAAATACAAAAATACCTCTCAAAATATGACTAACTAAATACTCTCTCGTTCTAAAGAGCATCTGTTCCCGACGTAGAGTCGTAGAGTTCGGACTCTTCGATAAAGCAAGTCTCTCTCACGCTTCCGATCACTGACGACCCCTTATCATTTCGATCTCGGCTTAGATCATGATGGTTCCTAGGGCTGGGCACGGGTCGGTTCGAGCGGGTTTCAGCCCATTCGGCCACCCGATCCGTGCCCCTTGGGTTTGGAGAATTCCAACCCGTAGTGNTAATTATCAACTTTCTGACTCTCCAAACACTAATCTAAGCACCAGCTCTACTTTCACTGTTCATGCACATTTTAGAAGAACCAAACCTTCGAATTTCAATCCTCCGCCGTATGAATTAGGATCCTCTCTAATTTATTTGAATTAAATAATATCGAGTTAGTTATATTAGAATGGTATTTTTATCTCATAAAAAAATAAAAATACAAAAATACCTCTCAAAATATGACTAACTAAATACTCTCTCGTTCTAAAGAGCATCTGTTCCCGACGTAGAGTCGTAGAGTTCGGACTCTTCGATAAAGCAAGTCTCTCTCATGCTTCCGATCACTGACGACCCCTTATCATTTCGATCTCGGCTTAGATCATGATGGTTCCTAGGGCTGGGCACGGGTCGGTTCAAGCGGGTTTCAGCCCATTCGGCCACCCGATCCGTGCCCCTCGGGTTTGGAGAATTCCAACCCGTAGTGAACAGTAATTTCAGCATATTCGTCGGGTATCGGGTAGAACGGGTCGGGGATTTCTCGATCGGGTTGGTCAGGCGGGTCGGGTATTTCTTTTCACAGCCATATACTTTCTTTTCTTTTTCTTTTTTTTTTCTCAGCAAACAAACAGATTTTTTCTCAGCAAACAAACACCACAATCATAGGATTCACATCCAACTGAAACAAAATCGGAAAAGGCAAATCAAATCAACGAAATAACAAATAAAGAATCCACGAATGAAAATTCGAGGACTCTTCAGTCATTTCCTCGCAAACAAGCAATGAACAAAAAGAGAAGGAAAAAAAAAAAGTAAAAAGAAAGAAGCAAAAATCGGAGAAAAAGTTGAGACAAAAAGGAAGAAAAGAAACAGAAAGGGAAGGAAAAGGAAATCGAGAATCGTGAGTGGAGTTCTTGCCTGGACCAAAGAAACTGAAGAATCCCCATTGTTCTGCTCCAGCTCCAGATTCTCATTTGAACCACGATCTGTGCGTGTCTCTGTGTGCGAGAGAAAGAGTGCGAGCGAAAATAAATGGCAAGAGCCGCTAAAGTCATATACAGTGTGCGACTTGCGAGAGAGACGAGCGAGAGTGAGATTGTGAGAGACGAAGACAGAGATAGAGCAGAGAGAGAGGCGATTCAGGCGAGAGGGAGAAGGGAGCGAGAGAGAGTGAGAGTGAGAGTGAGAGGGAGGGAGGAGGCGTGAAAAAAAATGAGAGGATGAGAAGAAATCTAGGGTTTTTTAATTTATTTAAGCTTGTGGGCGGGTCGGTTACCCGCCCGAAAAATTTTAGTAAACCCGATACCCGACCTGATCGGGTTTTGATATTTTCAACCCGAACCCGCGAAAAAAGGCCTAAAATCCGCCCGGATTGGGGCGGTTCGGGGCGGATCAGCTCGGGTTGGTCGGATCGGGCGGGTTCTGCCCACCCCTAATGGTTCCGCTCCGCACCTAATCATGGCCTCGATAATCACGGGCTTTGTGTTCTTTAGGGGCGCGCGTGGGAGAGTTCATACTCAGCTAGTCATTGGCTTTTAATTTTTTTAATAAAATTTTTATCGACACACGTGTTTAGTTACAATGGGACAAAAGAAATTAACATCGTTTATTTATTTATTTAAACAAATGACATTCAAAGGGTTACGTCGTTTAAGACCAAATAACGTCAATTTTTGCCGTTTGGCAATCCTTACTCCTTGTTCTTCGAGCTTTTCTTCAATCATTTGAAGAACACCATGGGGAAGTAAACATTTCTCGTTCAAACAAAATTTCTCGATTGCCACGGGCATTCACTTCACTTTTTAATTTTTTTCACTATTCATGTCGCTTTTTAAATAAACTGAATCAGCCTCTTTTATGTATCAGCCACATGTAATTTGTCATATCCGGTAAATTAATTAAGGAAAAAATTCACTTTACTCCCCAGAAGTTTTAGGGGTTTTTCAATTTAAACCCCAAAGTTTAAAAATTTTCAGTTTACCCCCCTGAAGTTTCAAAAACTGGCAAAATAAACATTCTGTTAACTTTTTCCGGCAACTTGGATGGAATTCGACACACGTGCGTCTCATGTGAGCTATTAACCCATTTTTTCCAATTTTACCCTCAATCCCAACCACACGTCGTCGTTTTGAAGAGAAGCAACCATAACATACATTTTTTTCCTAGGATTCCCATGGAAGGAAGAGAGACGTATTCTACGAGAGAAACAATTCACGACCCCTTCAAACCCTGGAAATACATTCTTTTCCCAACAATCAAAGCCAGCTATGCCTTCTCTGTCTTCAGCTCGACCATTGGAGTAGACCTCAGCGTTGTGGAAGAAGTTGACGCCGTGATCTCGGCAGCACTGCAACAGCGACTTGGCCTCCTTCACGTCCAGCTGGTTCCCGAAGCTTTTCCAGTCACGAAGATATCAATGTCAACTCCACTGACATTGATATCTTCGCGGGTCACGAAAAGACAAATATATCCCATCTTCTGTTCGGCATCAAAGGCTCCGCTAAGACGTGGAGCAAGCGCCAGCATTACTCTGAGCTTTGGTGGAAGCCTAACGTCACCCGTGGGTTCGTTTGGCTCGAGGAGAAGCCTTTGGGCTCATTTGGCTTGAGGAGTAGTCGGAAACGACCCATGTGCTTTGTTGCCTGTACGCCTCGTTGAACGCCGCATTGAATTTCTTAAAACAGTCCCTCGCCTGCTCCAAGGAAATTGTGAAAACAGTCCCTCGCCCGCTTTCCCATCGAGTTTGCAGAGGCGGACGAGGATCAGCCATGCGATCCGTATGGTTATCGGACTATCGTCTAACTTGTCGGGGCTCCTGAAGTACGATTCCGGTAGCACCACCACAAGGACGTGATATGTCTACGTACCATGATCCACTCACGCAGCCCCAAAGTCGCTGGCCATGATCGACCCATCAAGCAGACAATTGTGCCAATCGGCAGACCCCATAATATATGATGATTCTAATTAACACTGTCAACCTTCGAAGGTCCCAAACGTTTCCATGCACCGTCGTTGCTGCTCACCGTGAATTCCACACTTCATCACACCTTCTTTCTACTCATGCCATTTCAACGTGTCATTATAAGAAACTGCCATACACCAGCCCTAATGACATGCTAGTACTAGTGCCACGTCAACACAGTATGCTTGGTTTTTATCATCAGGTTTTGACTCTCTCTCTCTCTCAACACTGTAACAGCCTGACGGCCATGTTAGAGAGAAAAAGGTTTAAAATGGCGCTGCCAGTAAATTGTGTAAACCCCTATTTGATCTCCCCATTGGAGAGAAGTGAACATGAAGGAGAAGCGGTTTACTGCGCGCGTCTTACAAAGAGAGGAAGTGAATATAAAGGAGAAGTGAAAACTACGACGTGTGGTAGGTGTGGGTGAGGCTAAAATTGGAAGAATTTTGGTTAAAAACGCACGTGTGTCGAATTCCGTCCAAGTTGCCGGAAAAAGTTAACAGAAGGTTTATTTTGCCAGTTTTTGAAACTTCAGAGGGGTAAATTGAAAATTTTTAAACTTTGGGGTTTAAATTGAAAACCCCTAAAACTTCAGGGGGGTAAAGTGAATTTTTCCCATTAATTAATTAGCCAACTTCACTTGCTTTAATGAGCCTGGATAATAGATATATTTGAAAGATATTTTTGTCTTTTTATTTTTTAATTGATGGGACAAAAATACGCTTTCAATAGAACTAACTAAATATTCTCCAATTCAAATGAACTGACGTAAGAATCCAAAATATATAATAGCTCCATGTATGTAGCACTCTCAATCTCTCAAGTTTTCCCGTTAATTTGTGGTAAAATGTATTATATTAATATACTGTTGAATCGCTAATAATCTCAAATACTATGGTGGGGAAGATGTTAGAAATTTTTTTCATAATTTTATATTAGAATTTTTTTCCAAAAAAAAAAAAAAAAAAAAACACTCATAGTGACTGATCCAATTTAGGATAAAATATCCTAAAACACAATTTTAAGTTTTACTACTACAAGGAAAAGTAATAAAATATTGATGATGTTTACATATGTTAGAGTTTAGTGGCTTATATTAACACCAGTGGAGGGCCAAGTAGACGGGAGCGTAGTGAACGTCGCGATAGCAACGTTCACGGAGCGGAATCCATACAGTCCGTACGCGTAGGTTTTTGGGTGTTTTACTATATATATATATTATT
The DNA here is from genome assembly GCA_006937295.1 of Carpinus fangiana. NCBI lineage: Eukaryota > Viridiplantae > Streptophyta > Magnoliopsida > Fagales > Betulaceae > Carpinus > Carpinus fangiana. The sequence continues at coordinate 1,001,693 of CM017326.1, read as the reverse complement.
GATGTAAACCTGAATTATTATCAGAATAATAGCCGTCTCTCTGTGGACGTAAGCAAATTGCCGAACCACATTAAATCTGTGTGTGTGTCTCTCTCTTTTCGATTCTATATACTGTTCATCATTATTGTGCGCGGTTACAACAGCATATCTGTATCGATCTGCATGTCTCTTTTCAACATGATCAAATTTTCAAGCATAACCTTAATTCCTGTAAACTACAATATCTCTTAGGGTACAGACCCAATATAGGATAAAAACTGAAACTCAAGTACTTTATTTAATTTCATAGCCCATAAAATAGAAGGTACTTTAATTTATTTATTTCTTTTCTACGCAAATCAGCCAGCAACTTAACCTTCCTTGTTAATCAAGGACAATGCATTTGCTTAATTTATATTTCAAATCATGACATTCTGCTCTTTAGCTATACTATTAATGCATGACAAAAGCTAAGCAATCGGATAAAAAAAAATCTACCAATGGGAATTGAAGCCTAAAATGCTTACTGGTAAAAAAAAGATATACTTAAATTCCCTTTTGGTGGTCTGTTTTAAACCTATTACTATCTTGGGCTGTGTTTGTTTTGGTGTAGAACTTTTATGCAAATCATTTTCTGCATTTCCCAGTGTTTAGGTTTTGGACTGTTGGTGTCAAGGGGATGTATTTGTGATGGTTTTGTGTGGTCTGTATTGATGGTAGAGTGTGGGTATGGTAAATGGTGCAGTTTTGTTGTGATTGGGTTGTATGTTTGTGGTGGTTTCTGGTTTTGGGTTATTTTGGGTTTGATGGCGGGTGAAAGTTTGATGTTTTTTAGAATTGTTTGGTCCTGAGATGCAACAGTTCCAATCTCTTTCCGGTTTTTGTTTTAGGTGCAATGGTTGGGTAATGATTTGCAATATGATGCAAACATTTTCTGCATCATATTTAGGCTTTCAACCAAGTAGTAAAAAAATGTGATTATATATGGTTTTTATGATATTTGATTTTGTATGTTGAAGTTGAATGTTTGTGGTAGAAAGGTCTAATAGTTATAAAGGTCAAAGTATGGTTTTCTTATGCCCCCAGTTTCCTAAAGCTCTCTCATTTGTTGCATTGAAAGTAGTTTGATGATTGTTCTTATAGTAGATGTGGTGGTTAGGGTGATATGCATTTGAACAAGTAGCACTTTAGAAATTTAGCCTGTGTAGATGTGGCATCTATGATGGATGTTTCAAGAGTTTGTCCTGGATGTTTCAAGTATACCTCTATGATGATTGTTTGCGTATGGTATTGACTTGTGTAATTTTTTTTTTTTTTTCTAAATTTCAGTCAGACAAAGCTTTAATGTTAGATGAGGCAATTGAGTACTTGAAATCACTCCAGTTGCAAGTACATGTATGTCATTCTTATCTTTTTCAGATATAAATGCTTCCTTAGATGGTATTACTACCTGGTCATACTTTTATACGCGAACCGGTTGAAGTACATTTCCCGTTGTTGAGGATATAACTCCATTCCTAAAGAAATTGTTGTTTCACTTAATTGTAAGCGTCATGCTTACTCCAAAAGTTTTATGGACAAAACAATAGTGATAATCTTGTTAGTACAGCCATATAGTGGTACAATGTGCCTGCATCATTTTCTTTTTCTTTGATATACAAGTAAAGCATTCAAAGAACCAAAATTATGAGGCTTAAATGTGCCACCTCCTCTTTCCTTCTCTATGGTTACATGAATCATAAGGTTGCATTGCGATCCTTTGTATATTATCGTCCAATAAAAGAACAAAGGGAAGCAGGCATTGCGATGTGAACTTTGTTTATTTTCCATAATTATTTGGTCTTTATATCCTAGGCATGCCAAGATATTGCCACTTAAAAGACAACTTAGGCTTGAATTTTCCCCATAAAGGTTGAATTTATTAGAGAGCATGTTGCTGTGAAGTGTGAGCCCTTGATTTGAGTTGGTTTTGTTGACATGCTATTACTCAGAAATTATAGATGATTTGCAAATAATACCTTAAGCTCTAATGAACTCGATTGGTGTCACAATGACGTGTTTATAATGTACTTGAAAACATTTATCTGATCACTATCTTGTTAAGAGCAATTTGTCATTTCAGGCTTTGAGTTACCCTTGCATTTTCTTTTTAATTGATATTGATATTGTTTCTTATTACCAAAAAAATAACAACAATTATCAAATTCATTTGTAGCTTACCACATGCTTGGAGCTTATTGGGCATGCCCTGTCCATTTCTTTTTTTGCAGAATGAAGCACTAGCCCAGCCAAGTAGTAGCAAGCCATGCAACAATGAATTTTCGTTTTTTTTTAATTTTTAATAAATTTATTTATTTTTAATTATTATTTTCCCATTACTAATGTGTCAAAAATTGACACGTTACTAAAATGGTAACGTGTCAATTTTTGACACATTACTAATGGATTTTTATTAATGTTTTGTATATATATATATATATATTTTTGTAACGTGGCATTTCTCCACGTCACCTCAGGGGTAACGTGGTAATTGTGCCACGTTACCCAAGGGGTAACGTGGTAATTTTTCTCACGTTAGGTTTTGTTTTTTTTACCATTTGCTAACGTGTGAATAGTAACACGTTAGCAAATGGTAACGTGGCACATGTCTAACACGTTAGTAAATTACCAATTCTAACAGACACATTACTAACTTGTGAAAAACGTTAGAAACGGCACGTTAGGCCCATTACTAACGTGTCAAAGGACTTAAAACATTAGTAATTGGACGTTAGTAAAAATTGGGATTTTTGTAGTGAAGGTATACTGAGTTTGAACCATTTATTCGTCATTCACTTTCTAATTTAATTAAATATCTCACATATTTGCCTCTTTTATTAAGAGAGAATGTTAGAATATTAATTAAATAATTAAATATACTATTTTCTATCAACTGAACTTTTTGAGGGATTTGAACTAGTGACCTACTTTTCATGAGCTAATTCCCAACCGATTGAGATACCACTTGGAGACTATCAACTTAGCTTTTGGACAAATTGGATAAGTATAGTTATTTAACACCAAAGTACGAGTATCAATGAAGTTTAAATTTGCATGTCTCTTTTCAGAGTAATGTTATAAGTCCTCCTATAGTCCTCCCAAATGTGATTTGTCTTTCTAAAATTATCTTTGAATTTGAGATGTGATTTATTGAATTTTAATCTATTGGTGACTTCAAAATCTACATTACATTTTGGATGACTGCAGCAAGACTCTAGGAAGACTTATAGCATTATTCATATTTTCAATATGATCAAATTTTGAAACCAAAATTAAACATTAGGCTCTGTTTGGTTTTACGTAAAATAAATTTTGGAAAAGATTTTTCATATTTCCAAGTATTTGTTGTAGCGAAAAATATCTTCTGTTTGATCGAAGAAAAAAAAACTTTCATTACCACAAAATGGTTTCTAATTTTTAAAACCATAAATTATTTTTTGAGTTTGAGCATCTCATTATTAAATTGACAAATTCAACAAGACTTCGCCGAAACTCCATCAAGACTTGACCGGCCACCGTTGGACACTTTTGAAAACCGGTCGGGACATGACCAAGACGCTCTTAATCTCTTTGACTCCTAAAATTTTAGGAAACAGTAACAACGCAAAGCGAAAATATGAGCAATAGTCAAGAAATCAAAGATCCTCTCAGTACGATTTTCATTCTCCTTTTAACTTTCTTGCAATTATCAACTTTCTGACTCTGAAACACTAAGCTAAGCACTAGCTCTACTTTCACTCATGTACATTTTAGAAGAACCAAACCTTCAAATTTCAACCTTCCGGCATAAGAATTAGGATCCTATCAAGTTTATTCTAACTGAATAATATCTGGTAAGTTATATTGGAGAGCTATTTTTATCCCATCAAAAAGTGAAAAAACCAAAATACCTCTCAAAATATAACTAATTGAACACTCGCCCGTTCTAGAAAGTATCAATTCCTCAACATAGAGAACTCTCCGATCAAGCAAGACTCTCTCACACTTCCAGCCCTTGATCATTTCGATCTCGGCTTAGATCATGATGGTTCCGCTCCGCACCTCATCGCCTCGATGATCAGGCCAGGGGCTTCGTGTTCTTCAGGAGTGCGCGTGGGAGAGTTCATGCTTAGCTATAGTCCTTGGCTTTTAATTTTTTTTAATAAAATTATTAGGGGAAACTACCTCTAGCCCCCATGAACTACCGGGTGTTGGCCATTTACCCCCATGAACTTCCAAGTGCAATACCCGACCCCCTCAAACTACCTAACCCTAGCCAACAACCCTCTTTCGTCAGTCAGCTCTGTTGAAACTCACGATCAATGTCCTAATCAGTGAACAGTAACGTTAACAGTAACATGAACAGAACGTTGACCGTAATTAAGTTTCAATGGAGCTAACTAACGGAAGGGGGCTGCTGGCTAGGGTTAGGTAGTTTAAGGGGTTCGGGTATTGCACTTGAAAGTTCATGGGGGCAAATGGCCGACACTCGGTAGTTCATGGGAGCTAGAGGTAGTTTCCCTAAATTTTTATCTACACTGGTGTGTTTAATTACAAAGGGACGGAAGAAATTATCAATTTATTTATTTAAACAAATGACATTAAACGGGTTACGTCGTTTAAGACCGAATAACTTCAATTTTTGCCGTTTGGCATCTAAACGAGGCAAATAAAATTTCTTGATCCACCATGGGCATTCACTTCCTTTTTTCACTATTCATGTCATTTTTTAAACAAAGTGAATCAACCTTTTCTATGTAGCAGCCAAATGTAATCTGTCATATCTAGTAAATTAATTAATTAGCCAACTTCACTTGCTCTAATGAGCCTTGATAATAGTTATATTTGAAAGATATTTTTGTCTTTTCACTTTTTAATTGATGTGACAAAAATGTACTTTAAATATAATTAACTACATATTATTCAATTGAAATGAAATGGCGTAAGAATCCTAAGTTTGAATATATAATAGGCCCCATGTAGCACTCTGATCAATATCTTAAGTTATATATCTTGTTAATTTGTGGTAAACTATATTATAATATACTGTTAAATCACTAATGATCTCAAATGCTATATGGTGGGGTAGATTTTAGAAACTGTTTTCATAATGTTATATTAGAATATTTTTTCAAAAAAAAAAAAATCTTAGGGACTGGTCCAATTTAGGATAAAATATCCCAAACACACAACTTTAAGTTTTACAACAAGGAAAAGTAGTAAAATATGAGTATATTGATGACGTTTACATCTGCATGTCTCTTTTCAATATGATCAAATTTTCAAGCCTAACCTTAATTCCAGTAAACTACAGTATCTCTTAGGGTGCAGACCCAATTTAGGATAAAAACTGAAACACAAGTACTTTATTTAATTTCATAGCTCATAAAATAAAAGGTACTTCTTGTTAATTAAGAGTTTTGATGGTGCAAGCAGGAGGATTCTGGTGGCCACCGATGCTGGGATTGACATTAACACATCGGGAAGTAGCAGGGCCATCTTTTCCATTGTATTTGAGGTCTATGTCAGTAAGCTCCACATTCTGACATGGTAGTGCCTTACTGCAAACAATCTTGACAGCCTCCTTAGTCCGAGAAGTGCCTCTTATGTTCTTGTAGCTAACATTGCTGATCTTGACCTTAGAAGGATTCTTTAAAAGTCCAAGAAAAAGTCACCAAAGTATGTTATTAGTAACATTTCTTTACCTTGAAAACTGAGTTTCAATTAGCATTGTCAACTTTTGAAACAGTTTGTGAACCCAATATGGGTTCGATATGAAATTAGTTTGTTAGGGTTGAAGGAATTGACCAATTTAAATAAATAGTTTGGATTAATGAAGGAATCGACATGACTTGCACCTAATGTGCATGCGACATAAGGGCTTGTAACTTTTGGCACGATCTCTAAATCTGACACAAACCCATATGAAAATTAGCTAGTTAGGGTTAATGTGCACGTAGTGTGGCCCATTTAAATAAGTGGATCGGATTAAGGTTGATGAGTCTTACACTTATGTCTTGATAGGACCTAAATTTGACACGTAATAAACTTCAATTGACACCTCTAGCTATAAAAACATGAAACTTGATTAGTGCGATGTTGTAAGTACCTTTGATTTGCACTGATTCCATGGGCAGTACTCTTGGTCTATGAGGATTGGAGTGTCAACGTTCTCCATGATAATGTTATCGAAATGAATATCAGAGGCAGAGCCAGGATATGAATCAGGCCATGTTTTGATTCTCACGCCAGTTTCTGTGTTTGTAAGAGTGCAGCCAATAACTCTCACCCCAGAAACAGGCTGTTCATTCTGGTACTTACCAAGACTTCCAATGCTAATTCCATGACCTGGTCCACAATTTACTCCCTGGATAAGTATATCTCGGCTGCCATCACCAAGGGAGACACAATCATCACCGGTTGAAATCTTTGAATTAATCACATTAATCTTGGTTGAATGTCCAATGTGAATTCCGTCAGTATTCGGGCTGTTTTCAGGTGCTTTGATGGTAACGTGGTCGAATGTAAGATTTTGGCACCCAAAAACATTGATGTGGAATTGTTTGCTGTTATATGATGTTATGTCCCGGACTATTGAATTGGTGACGAAGTCAAACCTTAGGCTCTGTTGATTTGTGAAAGCATAAGCACCAAAAAATTTCGTTACTTTTAGGTAATGTGTAAACAAACGATGGCATTAATTAATTGTACATGAATAAAGTTTTTTTTCCAAATTAGGTTGAAGAAAATTTCTTCAACTTAGTGTGGGAATAAAATATTCTAAAGACAAATATCAGCCTAATAGACTGGTTTGGAGGAAAACTTTATCCATTGTATACAACTAAAGTAGAATTAAACTTACAATGGGAAGATGGATGCAGTAGCTGGTTTTTGAACAACCACTTCTACCCCATGCAGTTCCTCCTTGGCCATCAAAATCTCCCGTGCCTGACACAGTTAAGTGGTCGACACGTTCAAAACCGATCCATAAATCCCCCTTGAAGTATTTGGGGTCTCCTGGGGAATGTATGCTTCCTAGAACATTAAACTCTATAGGACCCTTGCAAGGGCCAAGAAACTTTACTGTGCCAACCCTGTATATTGCTGCTGGAACCACAACTTTACTCGAGCCTGGATATGCACATGCATCTTTCCAAGCTTCTGTCACAGCCTAAAGACAAGGAAATTGTGATTTTTAGCATGCAATATTTCTGAGAAAACATATCATAATTAAGGAGAATTAATGGAATTGTGCATCCATACCGGGGTGATATCAACGTTAGGCTTTGCTCCATAATTTCTCACATCAAAGACTTTGGTTTGGGCATTAATAGTAGTAGTGGAAGTTAACAATATTAATAGCAATGATATTGTCGCAACATTCAATTCCAAACCCATATTTACACTTCTTTTCTTCTTAATTTGCTTAGCGTAAATATTGTGTTTAGAAGAATGATGAATATTCCCATTTTGTTTTGAGCCATTTATAGCGCAATGCAAAAAGCTTAGCACCATTAAAATTTGTAACTAATTTCTACCCACCATTGTTGTGCAGTTAATTTCTTTGAGAGTCCAGTTGTAAGATTTTAGTTTTAATTGAATTTTTTTTCCTATTAATAGTCTTCTCTTGCATGCTTCCTCACATTGATAACAGTCTACTGCAATATGTTCTCCTAATAAAAAACTAAAAAATAACAAGTACTAACGTTTGTCCTTCAATTATTTTCTTGTTGAGAGAATATTAATCTAAAAGGCTCTCTCTTTACTTAGATAATATTCATATTTTTACCCTTAGAATATGGATAGGGATTTTTTAACCCAAACTAAAGATATACAATTATGGCCAGTAAACTAAGAAAGCCGTATAACTCAGCTCGACCCAATTAATGATTGTCTGCACAAATCATATAAGCTCAACTCAACCCGTTAGCTCGTTCGTGTATATATATATATATTAATCAAAATTTTGGCCACCTATAATTTTCTCAAAGAAATTTCGACATTTGGTTTTATCTACAACTCCATACGGTTACAAGGATATCGATCAGAAAGTGTTTTCTACCTCTCGAACCCATTTTCACGTAACGTAATCATTCCTAATTTGTTTTTCTCTTTAATTTTCCCTTTGTTTCCAAGAACATATATGTATCATGATAGATATTATATATTAAAGGGTATGTCGGATCATTTTCTTTGAATCAAAATTGTAGGATAATTGCTAAAACACATGGAGCATACGATGGACTCGATACTCATCGCACAGTTTCTGCACCAAGTCAGAATAATATGATTCTATGATGCCTTAAGTTTTCTGTATTTGAAGCAATTATTTTTTAAATTATTTTTTAAGAATAGTTTTGGGGGTTATTTCATATTACTTTAATTTCATGCATTTTTTGTTTAGGTCATTTCATATAACTTTCGAATTTTCAAAGTACTTAGGGTTAGTGTTCCCTCATTAAGCAGGCAGAAACCGGTGACCAGTCGGTAGTTCTGGATTTCTTGTGGCATATCTGGTTGGATTTAGGTTCTGAAATGTTTTGGAGTTATTATTAAAGGTTTATTAATTAATCTACCATAATTTATTAGCTAGGTGAATTTATAGGCTCGGATTGAGGGTCATATAAATTATTAAATATGAATTGAAAAATGGAATCAGAATTTAGATTGCTGCAGTTCTGCAGTAGAAATGCATAGAATAGTAATTAAGGATTTATGAATCCTATATTTTTAGGTCACAAGTATAATTCAAACATTATCGTTAAATTCATCATTACCAATGTTCAAACAATATTCCATTACCTTTAGGTTTTAAGGAGGTTTAAGTGACTCTTCGAAGACCATCTAGGGAAGGGGAATTCTTAACCCTTTCTAAGTTTAATTTCAATGCAAGGTTTTAATGTAAATGCCCTTTTTTTACTTTATGAAAAATGTTTTTTTTTTTTTTGACATGTCCACGCAAAGGTAGGGGGAGGAGAGATTTGAACTTGTAACATCCGCTTCATAAGGCGTGGTTCACAGCCGATTGAGTTACCTCTTAGGAACTTATGAAAAATGTTTTAAGTTTATCTTATATATGCTTACATGAAATGTTTTCATAAGAAAGTTTTAAACTCGAAAAGTCTTTTATGGGTACAATGCTTTTACTTTCATGAATGTTCTAAATGAAAGATGTTCCAATTTAAGGAAGTTTGTAATTTTGGAAAATTCCTATTTAGGAAGGTTTTATTTAAGGATATGTTTTCCATTATAGAAAATTTTAATCATAGAAAGTATAGAGAAGTAAAAATTCTCCTACATGTTGCCCAAAGATGTTTCAATAGAAGTAAAGGAGATGAAAAAAGTGCCGAAGGGATAGTTCAATCAGTTGTAAATCACGCTTCATGAAGCGGAGGTCACTAGTTCGAATCTCCGCTCCTCCTTCCCTTGTGTGGACACATAAAAAAAAATAATAAAAAAAAAATTAAAAAAAAAAAAAAAGAGAAAAGTGTTATAAGATGAGGGCACGTGCAGGAGGAGGAGATAATTTTGGCCAAAGAATTCAGAGAAGACACAACACAATAACAACCCTGAAGATGGAACTGTAACCCACTATAGGACGTTAGAGAATGTGAGATCCATCACTATGTTTTGCCATGTTGAGTGCATATTGGTTAATCAAATAGCCTAGAATCACTACCTCATGGACACGAGTGTAAGAAGTGGTCCTTTAGGGATTACGCGCAACTCTAATACATGGGACGAAATTTTGTACATGGGATGTACAAGAGATCGAAAGTTTTAGATTGGTTATTTATACATACTAAGAGGGTGAGATGTAAATTTATCAAGTGTTTTATGGTTGTGGATCTTCTTACTGAGCCTTTCTCGCTCACCCTTATTTTGTTTTGTTTTCAAGCTTTGAGCAGCATGGATTAGGAGGCTAGGATGGTGACTTAGGAGAGCTTTAGAAACCATCTCATGAAACTAACGTTTATTTTAAATTAGTGCAGTAGCATATAATTTACCTTTTTGAATAACTTTCGGTGATTAGCTTTTTTATGTTATTTGACCAAACGTTTCCGCGTTACCAAAGTTTTAATTTTTCACAATATTATATTTACATCTATTCAAGGTTCCGTTTACTTCGACGTAAAATGGTTTCCGTCAGAAAATATATTCAGAGAAGTCATTTTCCCTGAAAATATTTTCTATCGAAAATATTTTACGGTGTTTACCGCGCGTACGGAAAATCACAAAATTTATATATATATTCATTAAATCATATTAAACTCTAAATTTACGGGTAGGTCCCTGAACTTGACCAAGACCTACTAGGAACTTTAACGAGACCCGCTTGGGACTTGACCAGCAACTGCCCGGGACCTGCTCGAGACTTGACCGGGACCTGTTCAGGACTTTATCGGGGCCCGTCTGAGACCTGTTCGGGACCCGATTGGGACCCGCCCGGGACTTGACCGTGACTTGCTCGGAACCTGACCGGGACTTGCCCGGAACCTACACAGGACTTTATCGGAACTTAACCGGGACCTACCCGGGACCCGACCGAGACTTGCCTGGAACCTACCCAGGACCCGACAGAGACTTGCCCATGACTTGACCGGGACTTGCTCGGAACCCACCGGGACTTGACCGCGACCTACCTAGGACCTGCCTAGGAATTGTCCGGGAGCTGCCCGGGACTTGCTCGGTACCACCTGCAACTTGACCAGGACCTGACCTGGGACTTGACCGGGACCTGCCCGGGAAGGTCCCGATCAAGTCCCAGGCAAGTCCCGATCAAGTCCCGGGTAGTCTCGAGCAGGTCCCGGTCGGGTCCTAGGCGGGTCCCATGCAGGTCCCAGTTAAGTCCTGGGCAGGTCATGGACAAGTCCCGAGCAGGTCTCGGTCAAGGCCCGGGCGGGTCCCAGTGAAGTCTCGGGCAAGTCCCGGTAAAGTCTCGGGTGGGTCCTGAGCAAGTCCCGGTCAAGTCCTGGGCAGGTCTTAGTGAAGTCCCGGGCAGGTCCCAATCGAATCCCGGGCAGGTCCCGGTCAAGTGCCTGGCGGGTCTTGGGTCCTGAGCAAGTCCCGGTCAAGTCCTGGGCAGGTCTTAGTGAAGTGCTGGGCAAGTCCCAATCAAATCCCGGGCAGGTCCCGGTCAAGTGCCTGGCGGGTCTTGGCCAAGTCCCGGTCAAGTCTAGGGCGGGTCCCTGTAAAGTCCCGAGTAGGTCTCGGGCAAGTCCTGGTATAGTCTCGATCAAGTGCCGGGCAGGTCCTGGTAAAGTCCCGAGCAAGTCTCGAGGCAAGTCTTGGTCGGATGTCAGGCGGGTCCCGGACAGGTCCCAATAAAGTCCCGGGCAGGTCCCGGTCAAATCCTGGGTAGGTCCCGATAAAGTCCCGATCAGGTCTCGGGCGGATCCCGGTCAAATCTAGGGCAGGTCCTAGGTGGGTCCCGATAAAGTCCAGGACAGGTCCCGGTTGGGTCTCGGTCAAGTTCTGGGTGGGTCTCGGTAAAGTCCCGAGCAGGTCCCTTTAAAGTCCCAGGTTGGGTCTTGGGCAAGTCCCAGTCAAGTCCCGGCAAGGTCCTAGGCGTACCTTGACATGATACGTCAATTTAAAAATGAGATACTTAAAATCGAAAAATGGTTTACGGTTTTGAAAACCATAAACCATTTTCCGAAAATTAAAGAAGAATTTTCGGTCAAATGAAAAATATTTTCTTTTGACCACTATTTTACGTCGAAGTAAACGGAGCCTAAGTTAGCATTTAGTTAATTCTCTACTAAACCTTTATAATGCTTTGCTCTTCTTAGATAACAAGTTGACAAATCTAGCTTTAACGGGTTAGGGTGTTATAGTACTGTAGGCCGCTAAGGTGGGACTAGACTCTAGTAGCAATCATAATAATTAAAAGAAGGGTTATGGCCTGAATTTATTTTCTATTAATCTCAAGTAAAAAAAAAAAACATTAGCAAAAGAACCCAAAATATAAAACATTTGCAAACCCACAAGTCATATCTATTATCTTTGTCGTTGTACTTTTTTTTTTTGTGGGATGTAGTCTTTCTGCTCTTCAACTCTTTATCTTGCTTGTGGTGACTTCTCCATTTTGTGTATTGTGGTGTGGCCTCCCCTTGGTGGCTCAGATTCAGCCACTTTCGATGCTTGTGTTGCCTTGGTTCTTGCAAGAGTTCGGGAAGGGTTGCTCCTTTCGGAATCCTTTACTTTGCCTTTGTTTTCAACCCTTTGCGGCCACTTTGATTCTCTTAATCGACCGGGTCATTCATTTTAACCATTTGGTTACTTCATTATTTTGTATTCCACTATTTTCACTTTGTTTAGGGGTTGTTGTTTGGATTGAGATTGAAACTCAAGCACTTTAATTTACTTAAGTTCATAACTAAATTTGTCTTGAGCCTTTTATAGTGCAATTCAGAATCTCAGACCATTAAAATTTCTAACCAATTGCTACCCAACTGAGATGTTATAATATGTGTCACACTTACTTTTTAACCTTAATTAAATGGCTAAGCTCTTAACTGAAGTTTGCTCCATTTCTTTTTGAAACAAATTTAACAGCTTCTGGATAAAAATCTGTCTAGAAATGGTCAAGATAGCATATCAACTTGGATATTTTGTCCTTATTTAGTACGGGCAGCTTTCCACTCTACAGGGTACAGTCGATCAGTGTGCCACTCCACAGCCAAGCGGATTAGGCGATTACTTAAGGTCCTTATTTTAATAAGGAAAATGCTAGGGGTTCTTCGCATAATGTTTTCTTAGCGTTCTCTCAGATTTAGGTAAAACATGATTTAAGAAAAAAATAAAATTGTAGTGGCCTCCATTACTAATTTTTTTTAGGCATTAACACCAAATTTGAGGCATTAGCATTAAATTTGAGGCATTAATACCAAAATTGAGGCATTAGCACTAAATTTAGGATGATCAAATCCATTTTTGGTGATACGATCCCTAAAGGGTTAACCTTCCACCCTTAGGTTTTAGTTTTGAATCCAAAAACAAGTTTTAAAGCATTAGAACCTAAATATTAACTCATAAAAATTAATATGTTGGCAAAAAAAGGTACTATAATTTTATTTTTTCTTAAATTATGTTCTAATAAGACTATGAGAACGCCATGAGAACACTATGGGGAGAAACCCTAGCAAACCCCTTTTAATAAAGCCTTCAATTAATCATTACTAATGAATATTTATTTCAAAAAAAACGAACTCAATATGAAATTAGCAGCTAGGGTTGAGGGATCTGACCAAATTAATTAAATTGGTCAAATTATGATTAACCTATATAAGCTTAATTATACTCACATTTCGGCACGATCTGAACTCGATACACGACATTTATGACTGAAAATTTTTTATACAACCTATAAACCTAATATGTAATTTGCAGGTTAGAGTTGATAGGTTTGACCAGTTTAATTATATTGGTTTATGATTTATATATATATATATATATATATATTCTCATTAGTGGGAGACTTTAGCTTGCCCCATTGACAGCCACCTTTAGCCAGAAGCAAGAAGGCAAAGACTTAGGCCTTGTTTGATAAATGGTTTTAGGGTGGCAACCGCAATCTACTGTTTACGGAAATGATAGCATGCAGTTTTTCATTAATTTTGGTCTGACGCCTATGGCCATTATGTGTGCTGCAGCTTAGTATAGTAAAAATTTATTTTCCAAAAATGCCCTCACATTTTTTGCAATAGTTGAAGAGATATGAGGGAGTTGAGGGCATTTTTAAACAAAATGAGGGTATTTTTGGAACAAAATTCGGTGCTCAGCCTTGGTATAGCAGCCTCATTTTGTTCCAAAAATGCCCTCGCATATGTGGAGTGAAGTGAGGGCATTTTTGGAACAAAATGTGGTGTCAGCCTTGGTATAGCAGCCTCATTTTGTTCCAAAAATACCCTCATATATGAGTGAGTGAAGTGAGGGCATTTTTAGAACAAAATTTGGTGTCAACTTTGGTATAGCAACCTCATTTTGTTCCAAAAATGCCCTCATATATGAGTGAGTGAAGTGATGGTATTTTTGGAACCCTCTACAGTGCATTGCCGTTGCCACCCTGAAACCTTTTATCAAACAAGGCCTTAATTAGCTGTTAGTATTATTTTACAATACACCTTTTATTCAACAATTGTGACACTTCATTGGTACATTGAAAAGATTGACTAGTCAATATAGAGAAAGTAAATTACAAAGAAACTTATAGGTGTTAAGTTTTATATTGGTTTACTAGATAAGACTGATTTTTATAAGCAATTATAGAAATTTTTAATTACAACTTGACTAGTTCTTTTAAAATAATAATACAAATGAAGCTTGCATTTTTTTAAATATTTAAAATGGTATTATAATAGACCACCACATAATGTGGTTCTATAGCCGTAAAACTATAGCATACTTGGTCTTTTTTTCTTTTCCTAAGCAAGAAGGGGAAAGGGGACAACATACCAGAACTTTATTTGATAACATTTTTTTTTTCCTTCTTCCTTTTGTATTATCTTTTCAAAATTAAAATATTAATGGTTTGTTTGGCAAAACTTTTTGAAGGTTTTTATTTTATTTTATTTTTTGTTATAATGCCTTATGTAGCTTGAAAATGTTCATCATATAAGTATATACGAGCGGGCTAACAATTCGAGCTGAACGAGTCAAGTCAAAATTATACAGGCGAAGCTCACGAGCACTATTTAGTCAAGCCAAATTTATATGAGTATGTATATATCGTTTAATATGGAAGCAGATTTTTGTGTTTTCAAAATGGCGAACCAAGACCAAATCGATTTTAACCAAGCCCAGCCAAGCCAAATTCATGAACAACTTGGCTCATTTAACACCCCTAGCTGGGAGTCCTGGCCTTGATTTGAGTCCTAACAACAAAAAATAATTCGCAACTTACCTAATATTGGCTGAGGGTGGATTGTCACTCCAAGTGTTTGGAATTTACCTAGCTAGATGAGGAGCCACTTTAATTAAGTGTCAAAAATTTAAGTGGTGATTTAATATAATATAATATCTAATTGGCAGGCCATACATAAAGAGACCACTATATATGAATATGAAGTTTACCTGTGCAATTGGTGGACCATGCATGCACGGTTCTCCTCGTTAATAATAATAATAGTCTGTCAATTCTACTATTGGATAACGGTTTTGGATAATTGAATAATTTTATTGAAGCATATATATACATACAAGAGAACAAATGAAAGAAGATACAATTGTAGAATGTTATTGCTGTGTACCTATTATTTGACTAATCAAAACTTTCATTACATGCAGATTTGCTTTGTTCATCATAAGAACACAAGCCCTAGTATGTATACGTTCGAAAAAGAATATTACAACTTAAAAGCTTCCACAAAGGACATTCTTTCAGCTTCCTCCTACTGCTTATACCGACTAGCTAAGTAGCCGTTTATTTAATGGCGAGGACAAATAGGAGGGTTCTGCGTGCCAGAGACCGTGGGCTTCACATTTTCACATACGGTCGTAGCTTTCCCCTCAGCTCCATGGTATGAAAGGTCAATGTTTGAAACCTTCACGTTCTGGCATGGTACACCCTTACTGCAGATAATCTTGAGAGCCTCCAGAGTTGCAGAAGTCCCTTTAATGTCCTCAATGTTCAAATTGCTGATCTTAATTCTAGAGGGAATCTAAAACCAAGAAAAATATGATGGTAAGATAAAGTGAGAACAATTTGTCTCTCCCATATAACTTTTTGAAAAATCAATCATTTGATTTGTAGAACCCACTCCTTCACCCGTGTAGGTCGTACAGATGCAATGGCTGATTTTTTAAAAAGTTGTATGAAAGAAAGACGGAAAATGAACGTTTAGACTTTCTCTGAGATGCACGCTGTTACCTGTGATTTGCACTGACTGTATGGGCAGTACCCTTGATCTATGTTGACAGGATTGCCGACATTATTCATGGTAATACCCTTGAAAGTTATACCGTCTGCAATGCCGGCAGAAGGGGAGGCAGGCCATGTTTTGATCCTTACACCATTCATTGTGTTGGTAAAGGTGCAATCTAGGACTTTGATGCGAGCTACTGGTTGTTCATTGAAGTACCTCCCAAGGCTTCCTATGCTGATTCCATGGCCTGGTCCACATTTAACTCTTTGGATAGTAACATCTTTGCTTCCATCACCAAGGGAGATACAATCGTCACCGGTTCCGATCGTTGTATCCGAAATGGTGATATCATTTGAACGCCCGATGTGGATTCCGTCGGTGTTGAGGCTTGTTGTGGGTGCAGTGATGGTAATATGTTGGATCTTCAACTTGTTGCATCCCAAAACGTTAATGTGGAAACTTTTGGGATCCTTGAATGTAATGCCTTGAATCACTCCATTTGTGATGAAGTCGAGCCTTAAAGTCTGTTCATTTATGAAGACAAAGTAACCACTAGGTTAATACTTGAAAGTAAAAGCATAAAACTAGCGTTGCGACGGATAATGTTAAGAGTATATAATTAACATATATATTTGGACACCACTCTAACCCAAAAGTTTAAATTAATGAATTTTTGTTCACTTACATAATTTTTGTTTTTTTTAACTTCTTCAATGTAGGACACAATATTCATAAATGTACTCGCAACAACAACAGATACTATAATTTTAACTACAAATTTTTTTTGTTAGGTGAGTTTCTAAGGAATTTTACCGTTGCGAGTAATTTGCAGTTGGTGTTTTTGCCACAATCATTTTGTTTCCAAGAAGTTGCTCCTTGGCCATCTAGTGTTCCAGTACCAGATAGAGTGAAGCTGTCGACACGACCAATAACGAGCCAACCATCAGTCTTGAGCTGGTGAGGGTTTGCTGGGGCCTTTACTATTCCGTCAAGCTGAATCTGCATAGGACCCTTGCAAGGGCCTTGTAAACTCGTTGAGCTGCCTAAGTTGTATGTGGTTTTAGAAATCACAATTTTACTTGTACCTCCTGCTGCGCATGCTTCTTTCCAAGCTTTTGTCAAAGCCTGCATGAGGTATAACCAAAAAGAAAAATGAGAGCATAGAAAGCAAGTCTCATAAACCTAATGGATTGGCTTAAGTAGTGAAGGCTTTCGTCTCTCTGGCTTTCTAATCAGGTTTAAGGTTCAAATCTCTTTGAATGCAAACGATTTCTTAGGATCAGTTCACCTGCGAAACTGCAGAGTATCACTTGATCTGTGTGGAATGAGCACTTTACCTAAGTTCGAAGTTTATCCGATAAGGGGTAGATACATGAAGTGTCCCCGTCTTGGAGAATTTCTCGTTTAAAAAAATAAAAAATAATAATAATAAGTACCTGAGTGATGTCCCGGCCAGGCTTTGCTCCATACTTCTGCAAATCAAAGACACCGGATTGGGCAACATTGGCAGTAGATGCCAACAACAATAGCAAGGATATTGTAGCGATGTTCATATTCATATATAGCTGTTTTGTTCTTTTGCCTGTCTTTTTTCCTTGTTTGTTCTGTCTAAACTTATGATGAAATCCCCTTTGGTGTGCAAGCTTTATACACTGCAACGTGGAAGCTACACCATTCAAACCGATTAATGCTACCTAATTTTATGCAAGGCCTCTAAGACGATGCAAGGTATTAGTTCAACTTCATTCCTATTATTTAGCCTTCATATTTCCTCCTCCATTAATTTTCTTTTTATCAAAAAAAAAAAAAAAAAGGGCCATTTCTTAAGCCCAAATATTCCAATTATGACAATAATAAGTACTAAAGAAAAAAAAAGTTTAATAATGCATTAAAAATAATAATATTACCTCCTCAATAACAATTAAAATAACATTTCAAATGGTTTTGGTGTAGCTATAACATTGTTAGATAGGCTAAAACTTTCTAACAGTTTCATACTTGAGTGCAAATATCTTCAAAAGCTATGCAAAAACATTAGCCACATGAACTATTACTCATTTTGTACTTACAGTACCTCTCATACTATCATTATATGTCAAATTAAACATTTTTACATTTTTCTCTCTAAAATACTCTTAAAGTTATTCAAAAATAACCATTTGAAAAAAATTAAAATTATTAAAAATACACTTTTGCACTTTTGTTGTTTAATATTGGTTTAACCCAACCGTCACCGGCCATATGGCAGAATTCAACAATTGTTTAACTTTAATGAATTCTTCCTCTATAACCGACATTCTTTTCTTTCTTTTTCATTATTATTTATATTTATATTTTTTGCTATTCCTTTTTATGATATTTTTGCAAAAACAATTTTGAAATTGAACTATAATTAATGAAGTAATTGATAAAGAAAAACAAAACATGTGAATTGGAAGATGAATAGTTAAGCTGGATGCAAAATGAATCTTCTTAAGCCCAAATATTCCAATGACAATATTAAGCTTCAGCACTAAAGAAAAAAAAAATGTTAAACAATGTCCAAAAACTAATAATATTACCTCTCCAATAACCACAATTTAACATCTTAAATGGTTTTAGGGTGGCTACAATATTGTTAAATAGACCAAAACTTTCTAGTAGTTTCATATAATTGGGATGCATATACGTTCAATAGCTGTTCAGAAATTTCACAAACAATAGTTAATAGGAAGTGGATAAAAAAAAAAAAAAAAAAAGGATTTTTGGTGGCGAACTATGCTACAAGTATCATTTTATGAATTTTTGGTTGTTTAATATGAGTTAAACTATATCTGCTTTGGCCATTTTGGGGTGGCCAAGCTACTCCTCTTTGAAATAAAGGCTGTCGATCTGATCGAGATCAATTCAACCATCTAAGCAAGGAAGCTTCCTATTAGCCAATATTTTTAATTATGACACACATGTAAATGACATTACAGCATGCTATTGGCCGAAACTACCCCATGAAGGCTGGATTGAGCTATTTAATTAAGGACTAAGGATAGAGGGTAGCATTCACCTCCCTAAGAAAGTTTGATTGTAGTCCACTTCTATCACTTTATTCCTTTCACCATCCCACAAATCATTGATAGTATTTCAAGCATTACTTGCCTTCAGCAACCTATGGAAATAAGAAGAATTATGATCCCCAGCCCCCAGGTTAATCCAGTTATTAAGGGATTTCTACTTCAGGAATATATGCTTCTTCAGCGCTAGATATAGAAGTAAACTCATAAAGACATTCTCTCTCCTTGACCCATGAGAAAATAAAACTTCTCCTTGAGCATGTTCCAATCTTTCTTTAGCTTGAAGAGCCCTATACATGCTTGATACCTCCAAAAACCTCAATATATACATTATTGGCCTTAAGAATCTTATTTGCAACTTTTAACCTTGCATAAAGCCAAAACATAGCAAGCCAGCCCATCCGGCCGAAAGGAAATTTGTATGATCAGTCCAAAAACCAAAGTATTTGAATAGCGTAAGGCCAAAACTAATCATCTTGTCTATAGAAATTAGAGTAGGAGAGTGATCAGAAACACTCCATCTTAGGCTCCATTTGTTTCAGCATAAAGTGATTTATGGAAAATATTTTTCGGATTTTTCAAATGTTTGGTGCAACGAAAAATATTTTTTATTTGACCAAAAAAGCCTCTTCAATTTTCGTAAAATGGTTTCTATTTTTGAAAACCGTAAAACAATTTCTGAGTTTGAGAATCTCATTCTCAAATTGACAGACCCAACGGAGACGTCCTCAGAACTCTACCTGGACCTCGTTGAGACTCGACCAAGGCACAGATGAGACTTGATCGGGACACCATCGAGACCCTATCAGGACACGCTAGGACCCAATAGAAACATTGGTTGGGACTTACCGGGTTAGGTTTTCCTTGCTTTCATTAGGTTTTACTTGCTTAAACTGAACACGTGAAGTGGGCGATAAATTGTGGAATTAGGATCTAAACTCATGATCTTAGCTAGGTTCTGATACCATATTAAATTATTACCACTTATCCTAAAAGTTTAAGCCGAAAGAAAATGATTGATTTAATCATTTAACCAATATTCTAACATTGAACTTGTTGCTTATAGTTCAAGAAGCAAAATGTTCATATGTCATGAGATCAATCAATATTGTGGGGTCATTAAAAAAAAATAATAAATTAAATTAAATTAAATTAAATTAAATACTCTTGCAAAACGTTTCTGGATAATTGAATAATTTTATTGAGAACTCCAAGAGGGAATAAATTCGATGCATGTGTACCAGAAGTATAGAAGAGAATGCATGATTATTGATGACGAAGAGAAAGGTTATTGCATAACGTCCCTTCCTTCTCAATAAATTCGATGAATAATTTTATTGACAGCTGCATAACGTTATTGCTATCTACATTTTTATTTGACTTGTCAAAATTTTCATTACATTAAAAGGATGCATATATGCAGATTTGCGGCATGTGTTCACCATAAGAACACAAGCATTTTATTTCTTCTTGCTCGTGCTGCTTATTTAAAGGCCAGGACAAAGAGGAGGGTTCTGCGTGCCGGTTATGGTGGGCTTCACATTTTCACAAACAGTCTTAGCAGTTCCCTTGCTTCCCTTGTATGTAAGGTCAATGTTTGAAACCTTCACGCTCTCGCATGGTACCCCCTTACTGCAGATAATCTGGACTGTCTCTGGAGTTGCAGATGTACCATGAATGTCGTCGATGACCACATTGCTTATCTTAATTGTAGAGGGAATCTAAAACCAAGAAAAATATGATATTAATTAGTATACCTACCTTTCTCTCTGTACTTACTTGCATCGAAAACGAAGGTTTTAAAGATTAACAGAAAACTGCTATTTATCTTTCTCATGTCATTTACCTGATTGAGAAAATGAGAGGAGAAGAACGTATAGACTTTCTCTAAAGACGTTTTTTTAACGTACCTGTGCTTTGCATTGACCGTATGGGCAATAGTTTTGATCGATGATGACAGGATTGGCGACATTATCCATGGTAATGCCCTTGAACGTTATGTCACTTGCAGTGCTGGCACCAACGGAGGCAGGCCATGTTTTGATCCTTACACCATTCGTTGTGCCGGTAATGGTGCAATCTAGAACTTTGATTTGAGAGACAGGCTCTTCATTCTTGTACTTGCCAAGACTTCCTATGCTGATGCCATGGCCGGGTCCACATTTAACTCTTTCGATAGTAACATCTTGGCTTCCATCACCAAGGGAGATACAATCATCACCGGTTCCGATGGTTGTGTCGGTAACTATGATCCCAGAAGAACGTCCAATGTGGATTCCATCGGTGTTGGGGCTTGTTCCGGGTGCGGTGATGGTAACATGTTTGATTGTCAAGTTTTTGCATCCAAAAACGTTAATGTGGAAACTTTTGGCATCCTTGGATGTAATGCCTTGGACTACTCCATTTGTGATGTAGTCGAGCCTCAAACTCTGTTCATTTTTAAAGATCATTAGAATATAAATTAAATAATTAAATTCTTTCATTTTTATTATTGGCTTAAACTTTTATAATAAATAATAATTTATCTTTGTCATTTACCTCTCATTTCAATTAAATATTTCACGTATTATACGTGCTGCACTTATTAAATGAGAGTTTTAAAATAAGTAGTTATTTAACAAAGACATTAGCACCACTTGATTATAAGAAGACGAGTGATGCTACGGTTACTACATGCAATTTTAACGACAAGGTTATACACTATCATGTGAGTTTGTAAGGAATTTTACCGTGGCATATAAACTGCAGTCGATGTTTGAGCCACAATTATTTGTTTTCCAAGAAGTGGCTCCTTGGCCATCTAGTGTTCCACCGCCTGATAGAGTGAAATCCTCGACACGCAAAAAAACTACCCAACCATCACCCTTGTGCTGGCTGGGGTCAGCTGGGGCCTGTAGGGTTCCGTCAAGCTGAACCTCAATTGGACCCTTGCAAGGACCTTCTAAAGTCACTGAGCTTGACTTGTATGTGCCTTCTGGAATCAAAACTTTACTTGAACCTGATGCTGCGCATGCTTCTTTCCAAGCGCTTGTCAAAGCCTGTAGGGCATAACCAAAAAGAACAATGAGACTATAGCAAGAAGTCTATGCAAAAACATATCTTAACCGGGCGAGGGTGCATGGTGGTCTAGTGGCATTCGATCGGGTTTATTTGGTTGTGGCTAGATCTCAAGCTAGGTTGAATCCCCAATGAGAAGATCGGGTTTATTTGGTTGCGGCTAGATCTTAAGGTTGAATCCCGCAATGAGAAGTGTCTGAGATCTTATTTTCACTCCATCTAGGGACGTAAGCAGAGTTTGGTATGGATAAAAGCGAAGGACCAAAAAATTTAGTGGGTAGGGACCAATAGGCCAAAAAAAGAAAAAAATAATTACCTTATAAATTTTTTTTTTCTTTGTATTGGGGGTCGTGCATGTCCTACATTGGCCACCCTCAACATCATTGTCACTGACTCCATCAATACTATTTACTTCATTTTTTCAAAAAAAAAATCAATATCAAAATATTCTCACTTTTTATACCATATCGTTCACTTTTTATATCACATCATTTACATTTTATTACTATTCAAATAAAAAATTCATCACAAAACAAAATTTTTTACTTTTCAATACAACTTTTTTAATTTTCTGTATTAATCGTTATTGTCATTTTTTTCAACAAAAGCATGAACGGTATAGGGAGATGGTTAACAAACAACTCCCTAGTGTTACTGATGGGACTAAGTTATACTTTAAAACATTTTTAAATCTTTGTTCTTATAAGTATATATAATTTAAAATAAAAATAAAAAATAAAAAAGCATTACTAATATGGGTTAATTTTTTTATGCCATATTTTAATTTATATGGGTAATTAAACTAAGGAAAATGCTAGGGGTTCTCCCCGTAGGTTCTCCTGGCGTTCTCCGAGACTTACGTAAAACATGATTTAAGAAAAATAAAATTACAGTGGTCTTTACCACCGGTTTTTTTAGGCATTAGTACCAAATTTGAGGCATTAGCACCAAATTTGTAAGGCATTAGCACCAAAATTGAGGCATTAGCATCAAATTTAGGATGATCAAATTCATTTTTGGTGATATCATCCCTAAAGGGTTAACCTTCCACCCATAGATTTTAGTTTTGAATCCAAAAACATGTTTTAAAGCATTAGAACCTAACTATTAACTCATAAAAATTAATTTGTTAGCAAAAAAACGATATTATAATTTTAATTTTTCTTAAATCATGTTCTACGTAAGACTAGGAGAACGCCAGGAGAACCTACGGGGAGAACCCCTAGCAAACCCCTTAAACTAAAATCGAGTAAGAGAGAGAGAGAGGTGGAGAGAGAGAGAAAGAGAGAGACACACGTTAATAATTGATAGTGGAAAGACTAAAGAGAGACCAATCCACCACTTCTCTATTTTTTTTAATAATAATAATAATAATAAAATCCAATATATGAGTCTTTCTATATATATCACTCTTGATTATTTATATATATATAAATATATACACACGATTTTTTACTAAACATATTAATACATAATAATTTGATTTATATTATTCATTTCCTTATTTGATTTGGTCATTAATAATACTTAATTTATTGAATAATTTATATATAAAAACTTATTAAAATATAATTAACGCAATTAATTATGTCAATTAATGATCAGTTTTTTTAAGTAAAAAACCGATTCACTCTTAAGAAACCAATTAAAAAATTACGTATTAAAAACTGGTTTAGCCTTTAAAAAAGGAAAATGCTAGGGGTTCTCCCCATAGTGTTCTCATAACGTTCTCACAATCTTACGTAGAACATGATTTCAGAAAAAATAAAATTGTAATGGCCTCCACTGCTGGTATTTTTAGGCATTAGCACCAAATTTGAGGCATTAACACCAAATTTGAGGCATTAATACCAAAATTGAGGCATTAGCACTAAATTTAGAATGATCAAATCTATTTTTTGTGATACCATCCCTAAAGGGTTAACCTTTCACCCTTAGGTTTTAGTTTTGAATACAAAAATAAGTTTTAAAGTATTAGAACCTAAATATTAACTCATAAAAATTAATCTGTTGGCAAAAAAACGATACTACAATTTTATTTTTTCTTAAATCATGTTTTACGAAAACTGTGAGAACGCTAGGAGAATATTATAGGGAGAACCCCTAGCAACCCCTTAAAAAAATGGGGTTCACGCGACATGTAACAATTCTAGAGTACCTCTAAAGAGTGATTTGGCTATTATATATGAAAAATTGTAGGTGCTCTTTTAATGTTCTCATGGTTTTCGCCTAACTGTAATGTACCTTTTAAAATTACTAATCGATTAAAAGTCAATAATGATAATCTCAAATTCAACGATAATTTTAAAAGTCACATCATAGTTGGGAGAACACCAAAAAAACACTAGACGTTATATATATATGATGTATACCTTAGCGATATCCGCACCGGGCTTTGCTCCATAACTCGTAACATCAAAGTCAGCGGATTGGGCAACATATGCAGTGGATGCCAACAGCAATAGCAAGGATATTGTAGCGTTGTTCATATCCTTAGCCATCCAGTTCTTTTGCTTCTCTTTTTTTTGCTTATTTGTTCTGTGGAAACTTGTCAGCATGGAGCATATATGAAAAATTTCCTCTGGAGTTCAAGCTATTTATACTGCAACACCCATTGAAACTGTCAACCGATGGCTACCTAATTTTACGCAAGGCCTCTAATGACTTTGGATTGAGATTGAAACCCAAGCACTTTATAATTTACTTAAGTTCAAAACTAAATTTGTTTTGAGCCTTTAGACCATTAAAATTTCCAACCAATTGCTACCCAACTGATCGATCTAGATGTTATAATTTGTGTCACACACTAACTTTTTAGCCTTAAATGGCAAAGCTCTTAACTGAAGTTTGCTCCATTTCTTTTTGAAACAAATTTAACAGCTTCTGGATAGAAAGCTGTCTAGAAATGGTCAAGATAACATATCAACTTGGATATTTTGCCCTTATTTAGTACGGGCAGCTTTCCACTCCACAGGGTAGAGTCAGTGCAGCATTCCACTCCACAGCGAAGCGGATTAGGCGGTTACTTAATTAAGGTCCTTAATTTAATAAAGCCTTCAATTAATCATTACTAATGAATATTTATTTCAATTAATCATTACTTATGAATATTTATTTCTATATATATATATATATAAAGCATAATACAAACTCAATACGAAATTATAAATTTGTAGATTATGGTTGATAGGTTAGACAAGTTTAATTATGTTGGTTTATACTTTATGGATAACATATATATATATATATATAATCTTATACCGATATCTCAACACGATACGAACCCAACACGCAAACACGAATTGCTACTTTTGAGATTATATTGGAGAGGAATATTAAGACATTTTCAATTATTATTACTACTACAATTATTATTGTGGATGTCGTTTTCAATTATTAGCGTCAAGGGCAGATTAGTTTAGTTTTCCCTGTTTGTCAGATCAAGAACTAAGTATTAATGCGGTTAAGTTCAATTAAAAATAAAAAATAAAAAATAAAAAATATATTGCGGTTAATTATAAGAACTTGTTTTCTTTTTTCCCTATAGGTGGACAAGACCTTGTTCACTCCAAGCTTCAATGGCAATACATGCAATTTCAACCTTAATTATTTTAAAACACATGGATAACTTAAGCTTAAACTTACTTCTTTCTATTAACTTAAGCTTTTGGGATAACTGATAGTTTAATGTACACACATAGCTAGACATACTGGTAGGTGGGTAGAAACCATAGAATATTTTTATTATTCGGCTTGAGTCTCGGTTTTGATTTGCAAAAACAGGTTGGGCGCAACTTAATTAGAACGACATACCCAAATGTTATTAAGTGATTACTGAATTATTGGGATTTATACAACTTAGTTGAGTAGGAATTGGATTCGTATTGTAGGCCTCTAACCTTATTATCGATAGGAGTATGTAATGGGTGGACTTCATATAGTTTTGTTAGTTTTATTTTTATCTTGACTAGATTGAAGTGAACAAAGTACTTGTGGTTAACATGTTCAGTTTAAGTGTGTAGTGCATGAATGAGTAAACAATTGAAATTGATTACCAAAGAGCTCGATCTACAACTCCGTCTAGATCTACAAACCGTTCAAACGTGATAGCTAAAGAAGAAAACCCAAGAGCCTGGTCTGCAAGCCGTCCGAACATGCCGCACCAAAGAACTGAAGTTAGCGTTGTTAACCTAGTGCCATCTGGACGAGTGTACTTTCCGTCCATATGCACAATGTAAATGACATTACAGCATGCTATTGGCCAAAACTCCCCCATGGAGGCTGGATTGAGCTTTTTAAGGACCAAGGATAGATGGGAGCATGGATCGGGATCCCCTCATATTAGAGGGGAATATGAGAGCCCTCATATTGTCATCCTATCCATTCATTTTCATCCAACCGTCCACAGAATGCCACGTGTCATACTTAATATATAACAAAATATTAGTTAATTTTTTAAAAGAAAAGAAAATTAAAAATAAAAAAAAAAAAAATCAATTTAAAAAAAAAAAAAAACTAGGGTGGCCGACAAATTGGCCAGCCACCCCCTATGGGTTTGCTGGCCACCCTAGTTTTTTTTTTAAAAAATTAATTTTTATTTTTTGGCCCTTGGGGGTGGTTGGGGGTGGTTCGGCCACCCCAGACCAGCCGGTATGGGGTGGCCGAAGCCACCCCTAGGCTCAACTGGGTGGCTGGCCACCCCCTATGGGTTTGCCGGCCACCCTAGTTTTTTTAAAAAAAAATTGATTTTAAATTTTTTTTTGCCCTTGGGGGTTGTTGGGGGTGGTTCGGCCACCCCAGACCGGCCGGTATGGGGTGGCTGAAGCCAACCCATAGGCTCAACTGGGTGGCCGGCCACCCCAGTGTTTTTTTAAAAAAAAAAATTATTTTAAATTTTTTATTATTTTAAATTTCTTTTGTTTTAAAAAATTAATTAATATTTTATTATATATTAAGTGTGACAAGTGGTATTTTGTGGACAATTGGATTAAAATGGATGGATAGGATGATAATATGAGGGCTCTCATATTTCCCCTCTAATATGAGGGGATCCCGATCGTGGTAGCATTCACCTCCCTAATGAAATTTTGATAGTAGTCCAATACTTCTATCACTTTATTCCTTTCACCCTCCCACAAATGATTGATGGTATTTCTAGCATTACTTGCCTTCAGCAACTTGTGTAAATAAGAGGAATTATGATCCCCAGCCCCCAAGGTAATCCAGTTATTAAGGGATTTCTACGTCAAGAATATATGCTTCTTCAGCTCTAGATATGGAAGTAAACTCATAAAGACATTCTCTCTCCTTGACCCATGAGAAAATAAAACTTCTCCTTGAGCATGTTTCAATCTTTCTTTAGCTTGAAGAGCCCTATATATGCTTGATACCTTCAAAAACCTCAATATATATATTCTTGGCCTTAAGAATCTTATTTGCAACTTTTAACCTTGCATAAAGCCAAAACATAGCAAGCTAGCCCATCCACCTATATCCTCCACCTACGAAAGGAAATTTGTATGATCGGTCCAAAGACCAAATTTAAGTATTTGAATAGCGTAAGGCTGAAGCTAATCATCTTGTCTATATAATCCAGAGTAGGGGAGTGATGAGAAATTCCATCTTAGGCTCCATTTGTTTTGGCATAAAATGATTTATAGAAAATATTGTTCGGATTTTCGGGTGTTTGGTGCAACGGAAAATATTTTTGGTTTGACCTAAAAAACCTCTTTAATTTTCGTAAAATGGTTTCTATATTTTAAAACCGTAAACCAATTTCTAAGTTTGAGCATCTCATTTTCAGAGTGACAAACCCAACAGAGACATCCTCAAAACCTTTCCAGGACTTAGTCGGGACCTGGTGAGACCCCGTTGGGACTCGGCCAAGACTTGACCGGGACACTGACAAGACTTGACCAAGACACCGTCGGGACCCTATCGAGACATGCTAAGAGTCGATAGAAACACTAGTTGGGACTTACCGGGCTAGGTTTTTCTTGCTTTCATTAGGTTTTACTTGCTTAAACTGAACACGTGAAGTGGGCAATAAATTGTTGAATTAGGATCCGAACTCATGATCATAGGTTTTGATACCATATATGTTAAATTATCACCACTTATTTTAAAAGCTTAAGCCAATAAAAAAATAATTGATTTAATCATTTAACCATTATTCTAACAATGAACTTGTTGCTTATAGTTCAAGAAGCAAAATGTTCATGTCATGAGATCCATCAATGTGGGGTCATAAAAAATAAAATAATTAAATAATTAAAAAAAAAAAAAACCTGTAAATACTCTTGCACAACGTTTTTGGATAATTGAATAACTTTATTGAGAACTCCAAGAGGGAATAAATTCGATGCATGCGTACCAGAAGTATAGAAGATCGAGATCGTACATATGTATAGTATACGTACAACTGCATAAATATGTTATTGCTCTCTACATTTTTATTTGACTGTCAAAATTTTCAATACATTAAAAGGATGCATATATGTAGATTGGCAGCATGTGTTCACCATAAGAACACAAGCATTTTATTTCTGCTTGCTCGTGCTGCTTATTTAAAGGTCAGGACAAAGAGGAGGGTTCTGCGTGCCGGTGACGGTGGGCTTCACATTTTCACAAACAGTCTTAGCAGTTCCCTTGCTTCCCTTGTATGTAAGGTCAATGTTTGAAACCTTCACGTCCTCGCATGGTACCCCCTTACTGCAGATAATCTGGACTGTCTCTGGAGTTGCAGATGTACCTTGAATGTCGTCGATGACCACATTGCTTATCTTAATTGTAGAGGGAATCTAAAACCAAGAAAAATATGATATTAATTAGTATACCTACCTTTTTCTCTGTACATATTTCCATCGAAAACGAAGGTTTTAAAGATTAACAGAAAACTGCTATTTGTCTTTTTCATGCCATTTACCCGCCCGAGAAAATGACAGGAGAAGAACGTTTAGACTCTTTCTAAAAATGATTTTTTAACGTACCTGCGCTTTGCATTGACCGTATGGGCAATACCCTTGATCGATGATGACAGGATTGGCAACATTATCCATGGTAATGCCCTTGAACGTTATGTCACTTGCAGTGCTGGCACCAACGGAGGCAGGCCATGTTTTGATCCTTACACCATTCGTCGTGCCGGTAATGGTGCAATCTAGAACTTTGATTTGAGAGACAGGCTCTTCATTCTTGTACTTGCCAAGACTTCCTATGCTGATGCCATGGCCGGGTCCACATTTAACTCTTTCGATAGTAACATCTTGGCTTCCATCACCAAGGGAGATACAATCATCACCGGTTCCGATGGTTGTGTCGGTAACTATGATCCCAGATGAACGTCCAATGTGGATTCCATCGGTGTTGTGGCTTGTTTCGGGTGCGGTGACGGTAACATGTTCAATTGTCAAGTTTTTGCATCCAAAAACGTTAATGTGGAAACTTTTGGCATCCTTGGATGTAATGCCTTGGACTACTCCATTTGTGATGTAGTCGAGCCTCAAACTCTGTTCATTTTTAAAGATCATTAGAATATAAATTAAATAATTAAATTCTTTCATTTTTATTATTGGCTTAAACTTTTAGAATAAATAATAATTTAACATGCAAATATTCTAAGTTTCAACCTTATCTCTGTTATTCAACTCTCATTTTAATTAAATATTTCACATATTAATTATGTCTCACTTATTAAATGAGAGTTTTAGAACAAGTAATGATTTAACGAAGACAAAAGTAGTATATATATATATATATAATTGTGAAAATGCACCGTGCATATTATAAGAAGACGAGTGATGCTACGGTTACTACATGCAATTTTAACGACAAGGTTATATACTATCACGTGAGTTTGTAAGGAATTTTACCGTGGCATATAAACTGCAGTCGATGTTTGGGCCACAATTATTTGTTTTCCAAGAAGTGGCTCCTTGGCCATCTAGTGTTCCACTGCCTGATAGAGTGAAATCCTCGACACGCAAAAAAACTACCCAACCATCACCCTTGATCTGGCTGGGGTCTGCTGGGGCCTGTAGGGTTCCGTCAAGCTGAACCTCAATTGGACCCTTGCAAGGACCTTCTAAAGTCACTGAGCTTGACTTGTATGTGCCTTCTGGAATCAAAACTTTACTTGAACCTGACGCTGCGCATGCTTCTTTCCAAGCGCTTGTCAAAGCCTGTAGGGCATAACCAAAAAGAACAATGAGACTATAGCAAGAAGTCTATGCAAAAACATATCTTAACCGAGCAAGGGTGCATTGTGGTCTAGTGGCATTCGATCAGGTTTATTTGGTGGCGGCTAGATCTCAAGGTTGAATCCCCAATGAAAAGTGTTTTGGATTATCGATGGAACTGAGTCAGGCCTACTGTCTAAGCCTCTCATATCATTGGTTTCCAGTAAGTAAGTATTCAGGAGCAAAACCACGTTGGGCTTTGAGAAGACCTTGGACCCTCTAAGGCCCAAGGTGGTCCCCAAAAAAAAGAAAAAACAAATTATAAAATTATAAAATTCCTAAAAATTTAAATTTTTTACTCCCATATTATTTTTTTTAGAATTTTGCCCCCCTGCCCCCAAACACAAATCTTTAGCTCCACCCCTGTTGGTATTATATATATGATCACATCCAAGTAAAGTAGCCATTTTGATCGCCTGTGAATTACATCGTAAATGTATATATACCTGAGCAATATCCGCATCAGGCTTTGCTCCATAACTCATAACATCAAAGTCAGCGGATTGGGCAACATATGCGGTGGATGCCAACAGCAATAGCAAGGATATTGTAGCGATGTTCATATCCATAGCCATCCAGTTCTTTTGCTTCTCTCTTTTTTGCTTATTTGTTCTGTGGAAACCTGTCAGCTTGGATTATATATGAAAAATCTCCTCTGGAGTTCAAGCTATTTATACTGCAACACCCATTGAAACTGTCAACCGATGGCTACCTAATTTTGTGCAAGGCCTCTAAAGACTTTGCATGGCATTAGTTCAACTTTCCTAATATTTAGCCTTCATACCTCCTCCACATGAACAGCTTATGTCCTATTATATGGCACCTGAAATTTACTCCTTGCTTTTCTCTTTGTCAAAAAAATGGCTGCTTTTCCATGAAGAGAGAAGTAGCCAAAAAAAAAAATCGATATTTTTGGAATTAATATGGAGCTTTATAAATTAGTTTATTTTAGGGTAGAATGCATGGTTAAATTTTGGCTGCACTAAATTAGGAAAAATTTAAAAAAAAAAAAAAAAAAAAAAAAATCAATCATTGTGTTTACCTTATTTACAATTACCTCTATATGGTATCAAAATGAACTTAGAGGTCTCTAAGGTATACCAACAAAAAACAATTTATTACCTATAATCAAATTGCATCCACTAACTTGACAGATTCCATTAGTGTCACACTATCGAAATATGTTAAGTCAATTGACAAAATTTGATTGTAGGGAGTTAATTTTTTTTTGTTGGCATTCTCAGGAACTTCTATTCATTTTGATACTACATTGAGCTAAAAATTATAAATTAAGTAAACCACATGAACTAATTTTACATTTTTTTTCCACTAAATTATACAAAGGAGTGCATTTCTAATATTATATATCAAGAATAATCACTTAATTAATTATTATCATCACTATTACGGTAGATTTAGTTGTCAATAGAGAGATAGCTTGTCAAGGGTAGGTTTATTAATAAGCTGTCCCTGAATTTCAGTCCAAGGACGAATTAGGGATGTCATTAGATAATCATTCCATCTTTATCAATTGATGCATTTGCATATTAATTTCTGCAAATGTAATTTTATTTTTTTTTTTAATTGTTGGTAGTGTAATTCAATACAAACAAAGGACAGGATATTTATCCCTTACAATTATAGTAATTTTTATTAATTGTAATTTCTATCAACAGCTTCAACATGGTTATCGTCAGTGCACCCTTATTTTCAGCTGTCCTATCAGACTTCATCACATACCGCCATCAAGGCAGCCTTCTCCTCAGCCTTTTGGTTAAGAAATTACGAGACCGGATATATTTAAATCCATTTCCTGTTTCTATTTTAGTTTTAATTTCTTGCATTGCAATGACTGTTCTGGGTTATTTGTATTGTAATCTTATTTTCTTTTAATGGTTTGGTTATCTTGCTAGCTGCGTAGCCTGACTTGCTGTATCAATAGCCATAGCCAGGAACAGAGAGGTGTCAACGCACATGGAAAACAGAAAGAAAGAAATGGTGTATAAATTGTTATCATTTTCCTTTCTCCAAAAAAATTGCTATCCTCAGGCAATCTTCAATTCACATTCCAACAAAACGATTACTAAAGAACATATGCACACAATGGTTTGGTGCTTGAAGTATATATTCATGTAAAAGAATTGCTTCTAGTTATCCACATGATTGTTCCACCTATGTTTTTATTAGTTTCCTCTATTGGCACTAACATCCTCAAGCTAAGTGAGATGCCATCTTCTCTCAGCTACAAATACTTTCAAAATGAACTTCTGTTCTCAGTGGCAGACTTGATTCTGCTTGTAAAATCATCGATTGTCATTGTCCCAAGCTCTCCACCAAACCTAGATCTAACTGTAACAGTTTGCATTTCAACTTCCTTGGGACCCACAACAGCCATTAATGGGATTCTTTGCTTTTCTCCATTCCTAATGAGTTTTGGCAACCGCTCGCCGTGGCAAACTTCAGCCCGAATACCATTCGCTTTCAATTGCTTCGTCACCTCATTGCAGTATTGAAGCTGTGCAAAGACATACAATTATTTCTTTATTAATAACTTGAAAGCTCATTTGACAATCTATGGGAACTAAAATGGCACAAATGTATAGTGCACATATTCATCATCTCTAATGGAGCCATCAGGAACACATTAGTCCTCACAAGGAATGATGGGATAGAGTTAATTCTTAGAATTTGACAAAATGCCCCTCCTTTTCAAACTTATGATGATGACTGCCGGATTTGAATGCCCCCATTTATTATGAGGAACTTAAGCCTCCGATTCTTAGCAAAATTCAAATAAGGCAACTCAAATTGCATAGACAACAAAAATCACTCTATAAATCTAAATCAATATATTCTGAAATTCAGAAACACTAATGGGTAAATGCTGTATATACCTGAGTGTCTGTAACTGGTAAAACTCGAGCTTGGATAGGAGAAAGCCATAATGGAAAATCCCCTGCATAATGTTCTATGAGAACTCCAAAGAATCGCTCCAAGGATCCAAGAACTGCTCTGTGGATCATGATAGGCCGCTTCTTTTCTGAGTTCGAGTCAACATATGTGATGTCAAATCGCTGTGGTAAATTAAAATCCACCTGTATAGATTGCAAAAATGAACAGATTAATTCAATTAAACAATCCTGTTATTATTATTATTATTATTATTTTGACAAGTAAGAGAAGTAAAACAATCCTGTTATTTATATAATTCAAAACAATGTTTTGAACCTAAACGAAGCATTTTATAAGAACTACTGGAAGTTCAGGGTGTCCACATACAGACAGCCTAGTGGAACCAATCTAGATGGCCATGAAATTCTGCAGATACTGAGTTTAGAAATTGCCTGTATGGTTGAGCACTGCCACTTCCTTCCAAGAGCATCCTCAATCTTAAGATCAATCTTTGGACCATAAAAGGCACCACCACCTTCATCAATTTCATAGCTCCACCCTTTATCATCCAAGGCATCTCTAAGGGCAGATGTTGCTTTCTCCCATATATCATCACCTCCAACGGCTTTCTCTGGCCTTGTCGAGAGATTGACTACATAATTGCTAAAACCAAATTGCAGTAATATTTCTTCTGTAAGATCTAGGACACCCCTAATTTCATCTTTGATTTGATCCTCTAAACAAAAGATGTGTGCATCATCCTGCAAAAAGAGATCCCAAGCTTAAACCAAATCATTAATATCGTGCATTTTTTGATAACATGAAGACAAAATACTATCCACCTGTTCTGTGATGTTAAAGTCACCATAAACCATAGAACAGACGGACAGTAATTAATAATGTACCTGGGTGAAGCCTCTTACACGGAAAAGGCCATGTAAGCTTCCAGATAATTCATATCTATATACAGTTCCTAACTCAGCAACCCTAATAGGAAAGTCCCGATAGGAGTTAAGCTTCCTTTTGTAAACCAGAATATGATAAGGGCAATTCATTGGTCGAAGTTGATAAAGTTCATCCTCAATATTCATCTGATCATACATATTCTCTCTGTAGAAGTCCAAATGACCACTAATCTTCCAAAGATCTGCCCTGGCCACATGTGGAGTATACAACAAATCATAACCACGTTCAATGTGTATTTTTTTCCATGAATCTTCTATTATATGCCTCACAATAGCACCCTTTGGATGCCAGAACACTAAACCACCACCAGCTTCTTCCTGCATAAATGTAGGCGATAACCAAAGGCATTGAATACAATATTTCAAATGTGCATCAAGAGTAATCTAACCACAAAATCAAATTAGGTAGAAACAATAACTAATCAATCTGTACAAGCAGCATAGAACAGTTGCAATACAATTTAGAATGAGCACCTGTATAGAGAACAGATCAAGATCTTGGCCAAGGCGCCTGTGATCCCGGCGTTTAGCCTCCTCTTTGAAGTGAATGTATGCTTTCAATTGGTCTTCCTCCTCCCATGCAGTGCCATAGATCCTCTGCAGCATAGGTTTCTTTTCATCCCCTCTCCAATAAGCACCAGCAACAGATTCAAGTTCAACTGCCTTCTTGTTAATATTCCCAGTAGATTCAACATGAGGCCCAGCACAAAGATCCCACCATTCATTACCTGAAAAGAGTATAGAATACAATGTCTTACGACATTAGATAAGTTCAAATCTCACTGCATGCTATTTCAATTAGATCAAACTCTGCACAACCTACAACAACTATTTTCCTCTTTCTCTTAGCAAATTAAAAAGATATTATACTTTGACAAGTCTAAATGAGCCAAATATTCCTTTAAAAAAAAATTAATCAAATAGTATAACAAAGAGTGGAAAGAAGTTCAAGAACGGGGAAGCAATGAAGAAAATAATTACTAGTTTATAATGTCAACAGAAGCAGAGAAAAAGATGAACCAGAAAACATATACGTATGCAGCCAGCCATAGTGAAGGACTTACTCTCTAGTTCCTTGTTAAGCTAATATATTCAGGTGCAGTGTGCAAGGATGTGTATCTGCACACAAGTATGTTAACCAATGACAATATATAGTGTCTTTCCCTCACAATTGAAAAGCAATGCCCACGGTTACTAATTGTTAAATGTATCTAAATTGGTTTTTCTCTTTAAGATTCTCAGTTCAATAACTCATTATTTCACTGTGAGCAACTACAACCAACAAAATTATTTTACTAAGCACACCCATGCTCATCTTCGTATATCCATCCTTACAATAATTTAACCCTTGAATGCTATCGATTGCAATGTGATGCAGAAGCTACGCAAGTCAACCAGTCAAATCAAAAACTTCAATATAGATTTAGTTGTCTGGCACCACAATTGGCCTATATTAGAGCCTTCAAAAAATCTCAGCCAATGAATGAGAAGGTACAGAATAGCCAAGGCCCCTAAATGTTACATCCAATCTTAGAAAAACACATCTAAGAATTTCCATTGGATGGAAAACTTCCATATGAGGAACAGCAAGCAGGCACAATTGAATACTAATTCATTGCACCAAACATAAAACATGTTTTCGAGAAAAATCACATGAACTTGAAGAAACAACACATGGCATGCCCTTGTTACACCAAGCAGGCAGTCACACAAAGTTGAGGGCAGAGCACAGGGTCGATGACAATAAGAATAATACGTGAATGCAGAGAAAAACTACAGGAGAGAGAGTTTTCAAAGAAGAAAGCTTCAAACCTAAACGATTTCACATAAAAAGAACTCAGAACTTCTATAAGTGTTCAAAAGCAGAATTTAGCGGAATGCTTTAAGAAAAGCACATAAGACATGGGGAACAAGGATTAAAAGCAGTGACAAACCATACCAATATGATAGATGGTGATGGGATCCTCCTTAATATTTTCCAAGATCTCCATTTTGTAAGGTTCCTTGATAGCCTCTATTCTTCTCTGAGCTTCATCTCTGGTAACTTCTTCTCTTACAAGCGGTAAATTTCTAGAAATGATCCGATCCTACAGATGATGTAACAAATAAATTCTGTACCCTGAAACCATAGGCTAATGAATAGTTTCCAAAGCTTGTACGCTTCCATTCTATAAGTTCAAGAAAGATGAAAAAACAAAACGTAAACAAGAAAAAGCTAGTCATGATATGAGTATGCTAATATACTTACCATCTCCTTCTTGATTCTCTTCAAGTCTTTATCAGTCAACGGCTCCATATCAAAATCATAATAAAAACCATTCTCTATCCATGGTCCAATCGTCACTTTTGCATCCGGGTAGAGCTTCTGAACAGCCATGGCCATTACATGCGCACACTATATTCATGCATATAAATTAATCACTCCCGTTTAAAAAACACGCGCACACACAATAAAACAGAAAATTTGAGTCCTAGTCCTACATATGATACAAAATGAATATATTACTTAAACTCAAAGAACAAAGTAAAGATGTGAATTGAAGTTTATTCGTGTGTTATTCCATTCTAAGACAATTGTACTAAAACCATATACAAAGTTAACGTTTTTATGCGTTTTGAGTACACAAAAATGACAACCCATTTGTCTTAGAAAGCATTTTGTCACATGAAAATAAGAATCAAAGACACATAATCCAAATTCATATAGAATTAAACCCAAACAACAATGACAGACTAAGAAAAACAATAATTCCCATCTCAAAAACTTGACAGAATTACCCACAAAGTGAGAGATTTGGCATTATACATTACCGTTTCCTAAGACAATTGTACTAAAACCATATACAAAGTTAACGATTTTATGCGTTTTGAGTACACAAAAATTAGAACCCATTTGTCTTAGAAAGCATTTAGTCACATGAAAATAAGAATCAAAGACACATAATCCAAATTCATATAGAATTAAACCCAAACAACAATGACAGATTAAGAAAAACAATAATTCCTAGCTCAAAAACTTGACAGAATTACCCACAAAGTGAGAAATTTGGCATTATACATTACCGTGTGGCGGACTCTGAGTAGCTTCTCGGATGACTCGTTGGTTGGGAGGACGATTTTGTCGGTTTTCTCATTCTGGGTCGTCGTCTTCCTCGTCTTTACGTTGTCGTCTTGAGACAGAGTGGCAGACTCAGACGATTCCGTGGCTATGGCCGAAGAAGCCGTTGTGTGCATCATCTTCTTCTTCTTAATGTTCGCGTGGAGACAACAAGTAGGAATGGAAACGAGGCGATTTGGGAAGTGGGAAACGGAGGGCCTGAGGAGTTGTGTGGATAGTAAGGAGTTGGAGGCGGCCATGGCCATTCTGTGAAGAATGAGCATTGGCTCTGTCTCTCAGTTTCACTGAGAGAGGCCTTGTGTTTTGGGTGGATGGAGTTTGTTTGTGTGGTGAAGGTTTTGTTGGTAGACCTTGGTTGAGTTTGACAAAAAAAATCAGCTTCTCCTAATTGGCCAATCCTATAATAATAGTAATTTACTAATAAATAATAATAGTTTGTCTTTACCATTTTTTTTTCCCTAGAAAATCATTTGTAATTATTAATCTTTTTTCCCCATTATTTCCTTTTAAATCAATTAAAATTGACAATTAGTGATGTGATAAATATATCTATATCTATATATATATAGACACAGAGAGAGAGAGAGAGAGGAAAATCATGGTATCTAGAGACTAAAGGAAAATCCAAGTGCAGGAGCATGGAGCTGGAAAAGCTGTGAGAAGATTTGGTTGTAGCAGCCAAAAAAGCAATATTGGTTCAGCTTGAAAATTGTTTAAATTGTTAATAAACTATATTTAAATGTCTAAAATTTGCTGTTTTGTACCTTCTCAGAGAATCCAAACAAGCTTAACTTGCTTGTGGAGCAAATTTTGCAAGAGAGACTTCAGGTGCCCATTTGGTTTAGAGAAACCTTGAAGCATATACCTCAACAGATTTTAGTTTAAGGCCTATCCTAAGCACACCTCACCCATTACCTCTTGCCTTAAATGTTGCTGTTTAACTTAACATCAACTGTCAAAGAAAGAAGCCTTCTTCAGTCTTTTGACAAACGGTTCAGAGTATTAGCCCAAAATACTTATATGTTCAACATCTCCGTTCAGCTCAGAATCAACTGAAATCAAGAGTATAGTGACAACACCCTTCATTTTTGGGTCATGAAACATACGCAGCCTAGGTCAATGGTAGGAATGATAATTCATGTTCACTTGTTGAATTCAATTCATGTAAATGCATAAGTATAAGACGATAGAAGTCTATAATAACTCGAACCATTTAACTAAATGGAATAGATAGTTCAGTCATAATCCGATAATTTTGTGTTGAGTTCATATCAAGTTTACGAATAATGTCAAAAATTGCTAGCCTTACCTTGCCTCGATAAATACAACGGACTTGACCTGTCCTAATATTCGGGCTCTGTTTTTTTCATATCAGAAGAACCATTGTTTCCCTTGCAAAAGCCCACAAAGAAGTCAATCCGAAAGACATATAAAAGAAACATGAAGTCCTTCTACATATACTACAGTACCGAATTACACACACTATGAAAATGTCTGAGCAACAAGCTACTCATAAATGGCTACAAGGTGAATGAAAAAATCAAGTAAAAGAAGGTACTAAAGCTCTCTCAAACATACACGACATTCAAATAACCCCACCCATGGTGTAAAAGCCTACAAAAATAAGCTAGTGAGGCATCTGAGGAGGCAAAAAGCCTAGTCTTTCTCATCTATAAACTACACCCCATTCTCTTTTCTGGCAGCATAGCCATTAGTGCCATTCATTCCACTCCCATACTCGGGGTATTTCATAGAGCTCGTCTGTTTCCTTTTAATGACAATGAACCAAGTAATAGCTTCCCATAAAGCTCCAACGGCGCCTATGAAAATTAGAATTCCACTGTATATCCTCTTCCACTTCTTCTCAGGGTCCAAGATATCTAATCCCTCATAGATGTTGATGATGCTTAGTGTTAGAAGATTATATATCTGTAGTATTATATTCTCGTAATATTCTCAATATATTACGGAAATATTTGATATTGTATTCATTATTGTAAATATGTTGATTTTATGTGATTTTGTAATTATTGTATTTCATTTCTTTTAAGGCCTTATTCAACTATAAATAGGTCATTCTATTGTACAGTTTACATCACATCAGAAATACAAAATTCTTTCTCTACAGTTATTTTTTCTGTTGTCTTTTTCTTTATGGTATCAGAGCCACCGTTTTCTCGGTGCCTCTTTTAAGCCTCCGTTCCCCGTCTGTACAGTTTTCCTTTTCCGTTTGAGCATTCTTTTTGGTGTTTCTTTTTGTTTCAACAACACACAAAACGCTTGTTGCAGCTATTTTTGTACGTGACAGAAATTGTAGGGGTTGTGTTGCTCAAAATCGAAAATATTGTGAAGAAACGAAGTCTACCACCACTGCCACGCACTGCCACGCTCTGCCACGCGCCTCCACTCACCGAAGATTCTATCTGCACGTGAGATACACGCCCCCCACTCTCTCCAAGTGCTACACGCGCCAGTTTCACAGTTCTGCGCCACACTGGATCCTTGCCTGCTGGTCTATTGTGTTTGCTGTGTACCGCGCCACACTGGATCGCTGCCTGCTGGTGCACCGTAGCTTCTGTACGCGTGTCACATTGGATAGCTCCCTGAGGTTGTACCTGCACTTGCGCCACACCGGATTACTGCCCTCAGGTTTATTTATTTAATATTTTCCCTTTTTCCAAAAAAAAAAAAATGTCTACCAATCTTGATAATATTGTTCGTTCCATTGACAATATTTTAGACGGTTCAAATTATATGTTGTGGTCTCAAAATATGGAAGTTTTTTTGAGAGGGAGAAAATTATGGCGTTATGTTAATGGAGAAACTGTTGCACCCACACAAAGAGAAGGTGAATCAGCCGACAAATTTGCCGATTTGATGATTGGGATAGTGCAAATTATCATATTATTTCTTGGTTTATCAACACTTCAGTTCTTTCCATTCACGGTCAGCTTCCAAAACTTGGAAATGCAAAGGCTGTCTGGGAGATTTTGGCAAAATGATACAATTGCACTTATGATGCCTCACTAGAGTTTCAGATTGAAACTAAACTCTATCAGACACGTCAGGAGCCAGGTTAGTCTATTGCTGATTTTTATTCTCAAACTAATAGTCTTTGGGAGCAATTATCCACTATAGATCCTCAATTGAAGTATCCTGAAGATGTTGAAATATTCGCGAAGTATCAGGATCGTCAGAAGTTTATGCATTTCATGATGGCTCTTCATGCGGATTTTGAATCCACCCGAGCCTCTCTCTTACACCGTACTCCTCTTCCCACATTAGAAGCTGCTGTAACAGAACTTATGTCTAAAGAGACTCGATGGTCCACTATGCACCTACAATCTCCCAATATGGTTGTCGCTACTACATCTCAGAATATTCCTAAATTTACTCCTGGACAATCCACACCACAATCATCCTTTATGAAGTTAATGTGCAACTATTGCAAATAGTCTAGCCACTCTATTGTGAATTGCTACAAGCTCCAAAACAGACGTTAGTCATGGGCTCCTTTCCAATAGACAGCCGCAGTTGTTTCATACGGTTCCTCTGCACCTACATCTTACACTGAGAATCCATCTCAAGCTTCTGCTCTCACTGCATCTGACGTCGAGGCATTAATCCATCAGGTTCTATCTCGTTCCTCTACTGCCTTGTCTATCACATCAGGTAAAAATTCATGGTTTATTGACTCTACTTGTTGTAATCATATGACTTCTGATCCTATTTTATTTTCTCATAAGTCTGCCCTTTTCTCCTAATCCTGCCATTTATACTGATGATGGTTCTAGGTTACCTGTTAGTCACACTGGGTCTATTTCTTTGCCTAATCTGTCTATTAATAATACATACCTCATTCCCCAATTATCATTAAATCTTCTTTCAGTTGGTCAACTTTGTGAACTAGGTCTAGAGTAACATTTTCTAACAAAAGTGTTGATGTGCAGGGTCAACTAATTAGGACCGGCCGTAAGATTGGACGTCTTTTTCAACTTTCGTTTCTGCAGACTCTTACTCAGTTGTTAGCTGCTGTCACAACATCCAATGCCACTTCTAGCTTATGGCATTCTCGTTTGGGTCATGCCTCTCTACCAACAGTGGCGGAGCCACGTTGGTGGTTTTAAATTTTATTTTTTTTCCTTTTCCTGCTCTATGGCTTTTTTGTTGGCATGACATGGCCTCCAATTTTTTTTCTTTTTTCTGCTCCGTGGCCCCCTAATCTATTAAAAAAAAATTGTTTCTTTTTTCCTCCCTTTCTCACGTTTGTTCTGAGTTCTCTCCCTTTCTCTTCTCTTGTCCCTCTCAAACTCTACTCTCTTTGACGCTCCAAGGTTAATTTTATGCATTTAATCTTGATTTTTGTGTAAATTATCAAATTTTTAGGGTGGAGAAAATTTTTAGGACACTAAAAAGAATTTTGGCGGCACCCCCAATATGTATAGTCTGGCTTCGCCATTGTCTACCACGTGTCCAACTCCTTGCATCTCAAGGTCATTTAGGATCAGTAGATTTAAAATCTTTTGATTGTATTTCTTGCCAACTTGGAAGACAAACACATTTATCTTTTAATAAGAGTGAGCATTTGTCTTCTGCACCATTTGACTTGGTTCATTTTAATATTTGGGGCCCTGCCCCTGTTCCCACTGAGGGGGGGTCTTGTTATTTTGTTATTTTTATTGTTGATTATTCTCGTTATACTTGGATATATTTATCACAGCATCGCTTTGAACTCACTCAAGTTTATCAAAATTTTCACCAAATGGTACAAACCCAGTTTTCTCGTACCATCAAAATTTTTCGTTTAGATAATGCTATGGAATATAATGAGAAATCTTTTCAGAATTTTTTAAAACAAAATAGGACGCCCTCTCTCATCATTCTTGCCCTTACACTTCTCAGCAAAATAGGCGTGCAAAACGTAAACATCGTCACATCTTAGACACTGTAAGAGCTCTTCTCATCTCTGCCTCACTTCCTGAATGTTTTTGGGGTGAGGCCACTCTTACTGTTGTTTACACGATTAATCATGTCCCTTCCCCAACTATTCACAACCAAACTCTTTATGAGCGTTTGTATGGTAGTACACCCAACTATTCTTTGCTTCACGTCTTTGGTTGTATTTGTGTTGTCACTCTTCCTCCACATGAGCGTACCAAACTTGAACCTCGCTCTCGCCTATGTTGCTTCCTTGGTTATGGCATCACTCAAAAATGTTATCGCTGTTATGACTCCATTGCCCGACGCCTTCGAATCTCTCGTCATGTGGAGTTTTGGGAACATAAAATGTTCACCAGTCAAATGCATTTTCTGCATTCTTCCTCTGCATATTTTCCTGTCTTCACTGACCCCTCCATTGCCTTATTTCCTGGATCATCTACAGATAACTCAAGCTCATTGGACGAACCTTCTACAGCTACTTTTGATTTGCATGATTCGACTACGGATCCTCCTACTGCATCACACACTCCCGATCCTTCCCATGAACCTCATCGCTCTGATAGGGTAAGAGCACCACCTACCCATCTCCATGATTATCATTGTTTTTTTGTTCTTGCTACTATTCATGAACCTCACTCTTATCGTGAAGCTAGTGCTAACCCTCTTTGGCAGAAAGCTATGTCTGACGAATTAGATGCCCTTTCTAAAACTCATACATGGGACTTGGTAGATTTGCCTCCTGGGAAGTTTACAGTGCGATGTAAGTGGGTTTATAAAATTAAGACTCGTGCAGATGGATCTATGGAACGATATAAGGCTCGTCTTGTTGCAAAAGGCTTTGCTTAGGAGTATGGTATTGACTATGAGGAGACTTTTGCTCCTGTTGCTAGATTAACATCTGTTAGATCCTTACTTGCAGTTGTTGTTGTTCGTCATTGGCAATTATTTCAGATGGACGTTAAAAATGCATTCCTCAATGGTGATCTTACAGAATAAGTCTATATGTACCCTCCACTTGGATATTACCATTCACCACACAAAGTTTGTAGACTCCGTCGGGCACTTTATGGTCTAAAGCAGGCTCCTCGTACTTGGTTTGCCAAGTTCAGTTATGTGGTTGCTCAACAAGGCTTTGTCTCTAGTTCATATGACTCAGCTCTCTTTCTTCGGACTACTGATGCTGGTACAATTCTTATCCTTCTTTATGTCGATGATATGATTATTACTGGTGATGACATTTCAAGCATTCGCACTCTTCAATCCTTCCTTAGCCAGAATTTTGAAATGAAGGACTTGGGGACACTCAGCTACTTCCTTGGTCTTGAGGTTACTTCGAGTACTGATGGTTATTATCTCTCTCAAGCCAAATATGCATCTGATCTACTTTCCCGAGCAGGTTTAACAAACAGTAAAACAACGAGCATCCCCCTTGAGACCAATGTCAAACTTTTAGCCACGAATGGTGAGCCTTTATCAGATGCTATTCTCTATAGGCAGCTAGTCGGCAGTCTCATCTATCTTACTGTTACACGACCTAATATTGCCTATGTTGTTCATTTGGTGA
The DNA here is from genome assembly GCA_006937295.1 of Carpinus fangiana. Classification (NCBI taxonomy): domain Eukaryota; kingdom Viridiplantae; phylum Streptophyta; class Magnoliopsida; order Fagales; family Betulaceae; genus Carpinus; species Carpinus fangiana. Next base: position 958,009 of record CM017326.1, on the reverse strand, counting down.
GTCAATTTATGAGTGCACCTTAATCTACTCATTATGCTGCCGTTCTTCGCATTTTGCGCTATGTCAAGGGTACTATGTTTCATGGTCTTCATTTCTCTTCTCATTCATCTCTTGAGTTCTGGGCCTACTCTGATGTTGATTGGGCTAGTGATCCTACTGATTGTTGTTCAACCACTGGGTATTGTTTCTTACTTGGAACTTCTTTAATTTCATGGCGCAATAAGAAACAATATGTTGTTGCTCGATCTAGTACTGAAGCTGAGTATCATGCTCTTGCTGATACTACATCAGAACTTCTTTGGTTACGATGGCTTTTGTTCGACATGGGTGTTCCTCAATCCACTAGTTCTCCTATTCATTGTGACAATCGGAGTGCCATACAGATTGCTCATAATGATGTTTTCCATGAGTGCACAAAACATATCGAGATTGATTGTCATTTCATCCGACATCATCTTCAACATGGTATTTTACATCTTCATTCTGTCACCTCTACAAATTTATTGGCAGATATTTTTACCAAATCTCATCCACCAGGACGACTCAATGATCTTATCTCCAAACTCAAGTTGGCTTCGCCCCCTAGAGTTTGAGGGGGGGTGTTAGAGCATTAGCAGCAGATGCCCTATATGGCATTCCCTTCCCTATGTTTAGGGAAAATAGAGAAAAAAACAAAAAAAACCACAAAAACACACCCACAACAGAAGCCCTATATTTAACCAATTCTTAAGGATTGCTACAGTGCTTCCCAATGCATTGGGAAAGCACTGTAGCAAACCCAATGTTTTTTTAATTATAAAAAAATCTCTCCTCTCTCCTCTCTCCTTTCACATTCCCATTCCCTTCTTTGTTGCCCTCTCTCCTTTCACGGTTCTGACCAAGGTGCTCCTCATCGCTCGTTGATTGGCCTCGCCGTGATTGTTGCCTTCGTCCAACGAGACGTAGTCTAGTGCGGCCGCACACGATTTTTGAGGACCTGGGTCAGTGAGTGGTGGGTCACGGCACCCTGGTCGGAGTCTCCATCTTCGGCGAGGAATAGCGAAAAGGAAGAGCCAAGTGACCCGACGACATCTCCGGCGACGTTGAAGGTTCCTACATCACCAGCTCAACATTTTGTTGACAAAACACCCCAAGCAAACCAAACCACCATGATAACCAAAATTTCCCTTCAAATATTAAAGAAACCCAGATCATAATTCTAATCAAAAGCCATCCCAAGCAGATCAACCATTAACCCAAAGCAAGACCTCCCATTAACAAGAAAAATTCAAAATTTCCCAGGAAAATAAAAAAGACCATGAACCCAAATCACTCACCAGGACTAGAGATCCTCCAATTGGCAATCGGGCTCGACACGGACGAGCACGAGTCTGTGGCCGGCGCTTAAGCACTCTCTGGCATCAAACATGTATGCATTAGGTGGATCGTGGCTTGATGCTGCGAGGATGAGAAGGTTGGTGAAGGAGAGAGGGGTAAGGGTTGTTGCTGGTTACAGCTTGGTGCAAAGAAGACAGATGAGAGAGAGAGAAGAAGACGGAGACTTCGAGAAAGAAAAAAAAAATAAAAATGAAAAGTAAAAAATATTATTTTAATGATATAGGGAATGGTTAAGGGAATCTATTGTGGTGTTTATTTGTAAAGGGAAGCAAAAAGTAGTTTAGATCCTTAAACTTAGGGAAAATAGTTGGAAAGCTGCTACTAATACCCTTAGAAGATTATATTTCCATAATATTATATTCTCTTAATATTCTCAATATATTACGGAAATATTTGATATCATATTCATTATTGTAAATATGTTGATTTTATGTGATTTTGTAATTTTTGTATTTCCTTTCTTTTAAGGCCTTATTCAACTATAAATAGGTCATTGTATTGTACAGTTAACATTATATCAGAAATACAAAATTATTTCTCTACAATTATTTTTCTGTTGTCTTTTACTTCATTGATTGCCTAGATCAAAGTTCACCAAAATGGGAAAAGGATTGACAACTTTGTTGCTTTCTTGTGTTATGTTCTCTCTATGTGCCTCATCGTTTGCTCAAACCTGCAAGAACTATACTTTCTCTAGCGGCAAGGTATACAGCTCATGCAGAGACCTTCCTGTTTTGAGTTCTTTCCTTCACTGGAGCTATGACCAATCAACCAATAAAGTTGAGATTGCGTATAGACACACAGGAACCTCAACTTCGAATTGGGTTGCTTGGGCGATCAACCCTACAGGAGAAGGAATGGTAGGAGCCCAAGCCCTTGTGGCCTATCAAAACTCCAGTTCAGCCATCCACGCATACACATCCCCAGTGACTGGATATGATACAACGCTGGCAGAGGGTTCTTTGAGCTTTGGGGTTTCAAATCTCTCTGCAACATTTGTGAATAGCGAGATGACGATATTTGCTACACTGACGCTTGATAGCGGCATGACAACGGTGAACCAAGTCTGGCAAGAAGGTCCTCTGAGTGGAGGTAGTCCTAGCATCCATGATACCACTGCGAGCTCAGAAAATTTGAAATCAACGGGCACTCTGAATTTTCTGGATGATCAGGAGTAAATCTCTATTTATTTTCTGTCTTTATTTTTAGTCTAGTAAGGAATATATTTTTCAAGTCCAATAAAGAGAGTAAATCTTCAATCCTAGATTGATTCTAATTCTATAAAAATCATAATCAAATATGGAAAGACTTAGTATGAAATCAATGCTCTATGAATCTATTCTTCTATTTAAAGGAGAAACTATCAATAAACAGGTATGAGTTGATTATTATTTGAAATACAGTGTGCCTTGTTTTGGAGTTTAAGGCTCTCTCAAAGTAGTCATTAGAGATCACGGCTCTCTCGAAGTAACCGATTTATCATTTCTTATGTTTTGTTATTAGTTGGTTTGCATCAAGTGGTCTCAAAGCAAGGCTAATTGTTTTCTATAACAATCACCGATCTATGACGAAACAACCTAATGATAGGCTCCTTGAGCTTCTGCAACAGCTGTGCATTGCTTGTGAAAAAATGAGTGATGTCCATCACCAATTTGTCCTAAGAACCCAACCATCATCCATACCAAAAAATTCACCACCATAACCAGTTACGTTCCCTCAACCATCTCCACAAGGAAAACAACCAAATACCCAAATCCAAAAGAAATCCATTCGAAAATACCAAACAAATCTCAGTGACCAAGCAAGAAGAATGAAAAATAAAAAAATCATCATTCCATACGAGTATATGCTAAGCTATTTTATTGAAATATAATATAATTTCAATCTTAAACTCCTCAATGGTAAATTTTTTAAATTCAATGATACATTAAACAATTTGATCAAGTTGATAAAACCAGTTCCCCACTTAAATTTGCAATGAGAAACCTATGTGCTTTTTATGTTTACCAGACCAGCAAACATTTGTTGTGCGAGTCATATATATATATATATATATATATATAAGCCGAATCACTCTTTAGAGGTAGTCTAGAATTGCAACATATGGTGTGAACCTATTTTTTTTAAAGGCTAAACCAGTTTTTTAAGGCATAATTTTTTAATTGTGTCAATTANAAAAGAAAAAAAATAAAAAAAATAAATTTATTATTTTTAGTAAATTTAATATTTATATTAATATTTAAGGATTCTCAAAAAAAAAAAAAAAAAAAAAAAAAACGTCATATATATATAACCTGTTTTTTCTTAAAAAAATTGGTCATTAATTGTGTTAGTTATATTTCAATATAATCCTTATCAATAAGATTTCTATCTTTTTTGATCAAATATATATATTTCAATATAATCCACATGTCATTAATTAGTGTCATTAATTGCGTTAACTATATTATAATCTATGTATTCTTGCTAATTTTTTTCTTTATACTATTCATTTTAAATTATATATACTTATAGGAACAAATATTTAATTTTTTTTATTTAAAGAGGTTATTTATATTTTTATATGTCTTTTTAACTTATAGTGAAAAATGATGTATTTAAATTTTTAAATTAAATTATAATGAAGAATCCCGCTCATAGCACGGGTTATAAAAATTGAACCGATTAATTAGAAATTGAACCAGTTTTCATGTGTTTTAAGTGAAAAACAGAGGGTCCTATATTTTTGAAACTGTGCATTTTGTATCCCACTGGACTCTCACACTAACTTAATTTCTACATATAACTCAACCATTCAAATAGAGTTTTCTCTATTCTCTACCGTCTCTTTTATCTCTATCTCTATTTCTTGTTTCCAAGTTATCTATGTTTAGCAATATTCTGTTGTATAACATATAGTATGTTTTATATATATATATATATTGAAATAGACGTGATAGATTTTTTTACACAACTTTTTTAACCTACAATAAAAAATAGGGTAAAGTTCACTTAACTCCTCAAACTACCATCCCAATGACAATCTACNCACGGGTTATAAAAATTGAACCGATTAATTAGAAATTGAACCAGTTTTCATGTGTTTTAAGTGAAAAACAGAGGGTCCTATATTTTTGAAACTGTGCATTTTGTATCCCACTGGACTCTCACACTAACTTAATTTCTACATATAACTCAACCATTCAAATAGAGTTTTCTCTATTCTCTACCGTCTCTTTTATCTCTATCTCTATTTCTTGTTTCCAAGTTATCTATGTTTAGCAATATACTGTTGTATAACATATAGTATATTTTATATATATATATATTGAAATAGACGTGATAGATTTTTTTACACAACTTTTTTAACCTATAATAAAAAATAGGGTAAAGTCCACTTAACTCCTCAAACTACCATCCAATGACAATCTACCTTCCAAACTATCAATTGCAACAATTTATCCCTCAAACTACCAAAACAAAGACAATGTACCTCCCAATTTTTTTTTAAAAAAAAAAAATGACGAAATCACCCTTACAATAATACAAGCAAAAATACAATATATGTATATATATATATATAGAGAGAGAGAGAGACTAAAGGAAAATCCAAGTGCGGGAGCATGGAGCTGGAAAAGCTGTGAGAAGATTTGGTTGTAGCAGCCGAAAAGGCAATATTAGTTCAGCTTGAAAATTGTTTAAATTATTAATAAACTATGTTTAAATGTTTAAAATTTGCTGTTTTTTACCCTCTCAGCGAACTCCAAACAAGCTTAACTTGCTTGTGGAGCAAATTTTGCAAGAGAGACTTCAGGTGCCCATTTGGTTTAGTGAAACCTTGAAGCATATACCTCAACAGATTTTAGTTTATAAGGCCTATCCAAAGCACACCCTGACCCTTTACCTCTTGCCTTAAATGTTGCTGTTTAACTTACCATCAACTGTCAAAGAAAGAAGCCTGCTTCAGTCTTTTGACAAACGGTCCATAGTATTAGCCCAAAATACTTATATGTTCAACATCTCTGTTCAGCTCAGAATCAACTGAAATCAAGAGTAGAGTGACAACGCCCTTCATTTTCAGGTCGTGAAACATACGCAGCCTTGTAATTCATGTTTGCATGTTGAATTCAGTTCATGCAAAGGCATAAGTGTAAAACCATAGAAGTCAATAATAACTCGAACCATTTAACTAAACGGAATGGATAGTTCAATTATAATCCGTTAATTTCGTATTGAGTTTGTATCGAGTTTACAAATAATGTCAAAAATTGTTAGCCTTATCTTGCCTCAGCAATACAAGGGACTTCGCCTGACCTAATATTCAAGCTCTATTTTTTTCATATCAAAAGAACCCTTGTTCCCTTTGCAAAAAGCCCACAGAGAAGTCAATCCAATAGACATAGAAAAGAAACATAAAGTCCTTCTACATAAACTACAGTACAGAATTACACACTATGAAAATGTCTGAGCAACAAGCTACTCATAAATGGCTACAAGGTGAATGAAAAAATCAAGTAAAAGAAGGTACTAAAGCTCTCTCAAACATACATGACATTCAAATACCCCCACCCATGGTGTAAAAGCCTACAAAAATATGCTAGTGAGGCATCTGAGGAGGCAAAAAGCCTAGTCTTTCTCATCTATAAACTACACCCCATTCTCTTTTCTGGCCGCAGCATAGCCATTAGTGCCATTCATTCCACTCCCATACATGGGGTATTTCACAGAGCTCGTCTGTTTCCTTTTAATGACAATGAACCAAGTGATAGCTTCCAATAAAGCTGCAACGGCGCCTATGAAAATTAGAATTCCGCTGTATATCCTCTTCCACTTCTTCTCAGGGTCCAAGATATCCAATCCCTCATAGATGTTGATGATGCTTAGGATAATGACAGAATATCCGACAGAATGGTGGTAGATGTTCTAATATAACCTGTATTTGTGATCCTTCTTTGGCCTCAAAAGCAGGGCAAACACCTACAGCCATGTGAAGCAAATGTAAGAAAGCTGCAATACACAAATTATAAAGCATGGATGAAGGAAAATGCCATAGGCAAAGCTAGTTGGGACAAAAATAGGCATTACGCAGAAAGGACAGAGAGGAAAAGAACTTAAAATTGCGGGCAAGATAAGGCATCACTCACAACATTAATCCAAGGGAAAAATATAAAAAAGTCCCCCAAACTAACGGCTATTTGCGATAGAACTTCATAATGTTCAAAATGTACTAAAGTAGTCCATAAAACTATCAAAATATATCAAAAAGAAACACTTATTTTTTATATTCCAATAATACCCATATTCTTTTAACAAATAAAATAATTGCAAAAAAAAAAAAATTTAAAAATACAAAAAAACTAATGGACGAATAAAAACAAATTTTTAATAGAATTTGACTCCCCAGGAACCTTTGATTTTACTTTCATACGGCATAAAGCAATTTGTAATTTAGACTAACTATAATAACTAAATATTTATTTATTCCAAAAAAAAAAAAAAAACATAAGGAGTGGGTGTGAGGGAAAGGCTTTGTAAAAGCAGTGCGGTAGAATAGGAAGAGCGATAATAATGGGTTTGGCCCTTGGGGTGGCCGAACCACTCCTGTTTCTAGCATGGGTGGGAGTCACCCCTTAGTTTTTTATTTTCTTTTGCTTTTACTTATTTTTAAAACATAAATAATATTTTAATACTTTTAATTTTATTGGGACACTTGTCCCATTTATGACTCTAAATTTCTCCCAAGACCTCTCCAATCTGCCAACAAAATCTTCTCTCTTTTAATGTTCTTTGTAGGATCTTCGTTCAATACTCTTTAAAATTTTATATATATATATTGAAAATATTTCAACAGGATGATCCTCAATCCTCATTGCTGAGCCAAGCCGTGGGTTTTTTCTTGGGTGGCAACGAAGTATGAACGTTGAACATGAACTGGTTTCCAAAAGCTGCCGTGGAAAGAGAGACTTTTCTAAGTTAGAACAAGAAGGAAACACACTTCCCTGACTTTTCCTTGATTGCCGTGTATTTTACTGATTCTTTGATCTTCTAAGTTCTTTATACTGGACCATCAGCAAGGCTAAAACAAATGCAGAGTCAGAATTCAGAAACATCTTCTAGAAATAACCAGTCAAAACAAACTCGATTCTTCCAACAGTATTTAACACCCTCTTTCCCTTCCTCTATTTCCCTCACATCTCATCTTGGGAATCTGGCTGTAAATTAAAGTTTTTGATACAAAGCCTTGAAACCCAGATACAGAAAATACACTTTAGGAAACAATTTTGGTTTTGATCTCTAGGCATAGATCAAAGTTCGATCACCAAAATGGGAAAAGGATTGACAACTTTGTTACTTTCTTGTGTTATGTTCTCTCTATGTGCCTCATCGTTTGCTCAAACCTGCAAGAACTATACTTTCTCTAGCAGCAACAGGGTATACAGCTCATGCACAGACCTTCCTGTTTTGAGTTCTTTCCTTCACTGGAGCTATGACCAATCAACCAATAAAGTTGAGATAGCGTATAGACACACAGGAACCTCAACTTCAAATTGGGTTGCATGGGCGATCAACCCTACAGGAACAGGAATGGTAGGAGCACAAGCCCTTGTGGCCTATCAAAACTCCAGTTCAGTCATCCACGCATACACATCCCCAGTGAGTGGATATGGAACAACGCTGGCAGAGGGTTCTTTGAGCTTTGGGGTTTCAAATCTCTCTGCAACATTTGTGAATAGCGAGATGACGATATTTGCTACACTGACGCTTGATAGCGGCATGACAACGGTGAACCAAGTCTGGCAAGAAGGTCCTCTGAGTGGAGGTAGTCCTAGCACCCATGATACCTCTTCGAGCTCAGAAAATATGAAATCAGTGGGCACTCTGAATTTTCTGGATGATCAGGAGTAAATCTCTATTTATTTTCTGTCTCTATTTTTTCGTCTAATAAGGAATATTTTCCAAGTCCAATAAGTATAGTAAATCTTCAATCCTAGATTGATTCTAATTCTATAGAAATCAGAATCCAATACGGAAAGATCTTAGTATGAAATCAAATAAAAACATAGTCAAATTAGGTTTTCTATTGCTCTATGAAACTATTCTTCTATTTGAAGGAGAAACTATCAATAAACATGTATGAGTTGATTATTATTCGAAATACAGTGTGTCTTGTTTTGGAGTCCAAGGCTCCCTCGAAGTAGACATTGAAGATCGCGGCTCTCTCGAAGTAACCGATTTATCATTTCCTATGTTTTGTTATTAGTTGGTTCGCATCAAGTGGTCTCAAAGTAAGGCTAATTGGTTTCTATAACAATCACCGATCTATGACAAAACAACAACCTAATGATAGGCTTTTTGAGCTTCTGCAACAGCTAGGCATTGCTTGTGAAAAAATGAGTGATGTCCATCACCAATTTGTCCTAAGAACCCAACCATCATCCATACCAAAAAATTCACCACCATTACCAGCTACGTTCCTCAACCATCTCCACAAGGAAAACAACCAAATACCCAAATCCAAAAGAAATCCATTCGAAAATACCAAACAAATCTCAATGACCAAGCAACAAGAATGAAAAATAAAAAATCATTCCATCCGAATATATGCTAAGCTATTTTACTGAAATATAATATCATTTCAATCTTAAACTCCTCAATGGTAAATTTTCTAAATTCAATGATACATTAAACAGTTTGATTGAGTTGATAAAACCAGTTCCCCACTTAAATTTGCAATGAGAAACCTATGTGCTTTTTGTGTTTACCAAACCAGCAGACCTTTGTTGTGCAAGTCATACATATATATAAATCGAATCACTCTTTAGAGGTAGTCTAGAATTGCAACATGTGGTGTGAACCTTTTTTTTTTAAAGGTTAAACCGGTTTTTTAAGGTATAATTTTTTAACCGGTTTTTTCTTAAAAAATCGGTCATTAATTGTGTCAATTATATTTCAATAGTTTTCCATATATATATTATTCAATAAAATAAGTATTATTAATTTCCTAGTCAAATAAGGAAACAAATAATATAAATCAAATTATTAAGTTTAATCAATTAATATGTATATTAATAGTTTAGGATTCTCAACCAAAAAAAAATGTCATATATATATAACCTGTTTTTTCTTAAAAAACTGGTCATTAATTGTATTAGTTATATTTCAATATAATCCTTATCAATAAGATTTCTATCTTTTTCGATCAAAATATATATATTTCAATATAATCGTCCCCAAGGGGTAGCTCAATCGNTTTGCACTTCTATATATTCATTTCTTCCTAACTCAAAACGATAATTTTGTTATAATTTTATTCGTATATTATATGTTGTAAAAGGTGACCAACAAGATTTTGGTATAATGGTCCAACATATAATGCTCACTTTAAACCAACAATTTTTAATGCTAAAATGGCCATGAAAGAGGAAAAAAATGTTTAAAGTGAGCAAAATAGGAGTTTAAAGTGAGCCCAAAACCGGCTAAAAAAAAAACTTAATAAAAAGCCCAATCAAAAGCGGTTAGTAGAAAAGCTGCGGTTAACCGCTAACCGGACGGTTAACCGCCTAGGTTGTTAACCGCTAGCGATTAGCGGATGCGGTTAGTAGATTCTACTAACCACCTAGGCGGTTAGCGGTTAGCGGTTTTAGCCACTAACCGCAACCGCTATTTCACCCTTAAAAAATAATGTGTTTAAAATTTTAAATTAAATTATAATGAAGAATCTCGCGCATAGCGTGGGTTATAAAAATTGAACTAATTAATTAGAAATTGAACCAGTTTTCATGTGTTTTAAGTGAAAAAAAAAGAGGGTCTTATATTTTTGAAACTGTGCATTTTGTATCCCACTAGACTCTCACATTGACTTAATCTCTACATATAACTCAACCATTCAAATAGGGTTTTCTCCGTTCTCTAGCTACCGTCTCTTTTATCTCTGTCTCTATTTCTTGTTTCCAAGTTATCTATGTTTAGCAATATACTGTTGTATAATCTTTAGTATTTTTTTTTTTTTTTTAATATTGAAATAGACGTGATAGATTTTTTTGCACAACTTTTTTAACCTATAATAAAAAAAATAGGGTAAAGTCCACTTAACTCCTCAAATTACCACCCCAATGACAATCTACTCCTCAAACTATCAATTGCAACAATTTACCTCCCAAACTACCAAAACAATGACAATGTACCTCCCAATTTTTTTTAAAAAAAATGATGAAATCACCCTTACTAAAATACAAACAAAAATACAAATATATATATATATAGAGAGAGAGAGAGAGAGAGAGAGAGAGAGGAAAATCATGGTATCTAGAGACTAAAGGAAAATCCAAGTGCGGGAGCATGGAGCTGGAAAAGCTGTGAGAAGATTTGGTTGTAGCAGCCAAAAAAGCAATATTGGTTCAGCTTGGAAATTGTTTAAATTGTTAATAAGCTATGTTTAAATGTTTAAAAATTTCTGTATTTTACCCTCTCGATCAGCGAACTCCAAACAAGCTTAACTTGCTTGTGGAGCAAATTTTGCGAGAGAGACTTCAGGTGCCCATTTGGTTTAGTGAAATGGGCACCTGAAGGCCTATCCAACAGATTTTAGTTTATAAGGCCTATCCAAAGCACACCCTGACCCTTTACCTCTTGCCTTAAATGTTGCTGGTTAACTTAACATCAACTGTCAAAGAAAGAAGCCTGCTTCAGTCTTTTGACAAACGGTCCATAGTATTAGCCCAAAATACTTATATGTTCAACATCTCTGTTCAGCTCAGAATCAACTGAAATCAAGAGTATAGTGACAACGCCCTTCATTTTCAGGTTGTGAAACATACACAGCCTTGTAATTCATGTTCGCGTGTTGAATTTGGTTCATGTAAAGGCATAAGTCTAAGGCCATAGAAGTCAATAATAACTCGAACTGTTTAACTAAACGGAATAGATAGTTCAATTATAATCCGTTAATTTCGCATTGAGTTTGTATCGAGTTTACGAATAATGTCAAAAATTGATAGTCTTACCTTGCCTCAGTAAATACAAGGGACTTCGCCTACCGTAATATTGAGGCTCTATTTTTTTCATATCAAAAGAACCCTCGTTCCCTTTGCAAAAAAGCCCACAGAGAAGTCAATTCAATCCAAAAGACATATAAAAGAAACATGAAGTCCTTCTATTTATACTACAGTAAAGAATTACACACAATGAAATGTATGAGCAACAAGCTACTCATAAGTCATAAATGGCTACAAGGTGAATGAAAAAATCAAGTAAAAGAAGGTAATAAAGCTCTCTCAAACATAGATGACATTCAAATAACCCCACCCATGGTCTAAAAGCCTACAAATATAAGCTAGTGAGGCATCTGAGGAGGCAAAAAGCCTAGTCTTTTCATCTATAAACTATACCCCATTCTCTTTTCTGGCAGCATAGCCATTAGTGCCATTCATTCCACTCCCATGCTCGGGGTAGTTCACAGAGCTCGTCTGTTTTCTTTTAATAACAATGAACCAAGTAATAGCTTCCAATAAAGCTGCAACGGCGCCAATGAAAATTAGAATTCCGCTGTATATCCTCTTCCACTTCTTCTCAGGGTCCAAGATATCCAATCCCTCATATATGTTGACGATGCTTAGGATAATGACAGAGTATCCGACAGAATGGTGGTAGATGTTCCAATATAACCTGTATTTGTGATCCTTCTTTGGCCTCAAAAGCAGGGCAAACACCTACAGCCATGTGAAGCAAATGTAAGAAAGCTACAATACACAAATTATAAAGCATGGATGAAGGAAAATGCCATAGGCAGAGCTAGTTAGGACAAAAATAGGCATTAGGCAGAAAGGACAGAGAGGAAAAGAACTTGAAATCGTTGGCAAGATAAGGCCTCGATAATACATATTAGAATCTATCAATGCATTTAATCTTCCTCAATGAGTTACGCATTTAATTGAAATTGAATGAGAGATAGATGATGAAAACAAGTTGAAACTTAAGGATCTTTGATGCTATGTTAAATCATCAATCATTTCAAAGATGTAAGTTGATAGGAAGGATGCATTTAATTATTTAATTAATACTTTAACAGCACTCAATACTTACACGCGCTCACATGAGAAATTTCAATAATTTGCTTAATACTTGGCGTTAATATGACAATTACTAGTCTAAATGGAGATAATTAGTGCATGTGCATGAAAATCTGGAGTACCTGAAGTGATCCAAGGCAGAAGAGGGTTATGCCGATGTTCCTGTGAGCATCATACTGATTAACACTAGAGGCTTCGCTGCCTAGTTTTAGACCCGTTGCCCATCCAGCAACCCCAATAACATATGCAGAAGTTTGGCAAGCAATATGCAGGTAAAACCATGCAGGATCTGCTGACTTGAACACCTTTAGGTACCTTGCAATCATGGCTCCCAAGGGCATCAGAGTACCCCAGCTAACCGCATTTAGTACTCCGTGAACCTGAAAATATTCAATCCAAATATACAAACAATTAGACCTTTATGTGAATATATTCTAAAAATTCAATTAAAGGGCCTTGAAGATTGAATTGCTTACATTCTGTCTTCGACGCCTTGCAGTGACTACACCTCCTGCAGACGTTGTTGTCGCCTGATCATTCAGGAAATTGAGAGTGCCGGCTGATTGCATATTGGCTGAGCTCGAAGAGGTATCGTGGCTGCTAGGACTACCTCCACTCAGAGGACCTTCTTGCCAGACTTGGTTCACCGTTGTCATGCCGCTATTAAGCGTCAGTGTAGCAAATATCGTCATCTCGCTACTCTCAAATGTTGCAGAGAGATTTGAAACCCCAAAGCTCAAAGAACCCTCTGCCAGCGTTGTTCCATATCCACTCACTGGGGATGTGTATGCGTGGATGACTGAACTGGAGTTTTGATAGGCCACAAGGGCTTGTGCTCCTACCATTCCTTGTCCTGTAGGGTTGATCGCCCACGCAACCCAACTCGAAGTTGAGGCTACTGTGTGTCTATACGCAATCTCAACTTTATTGGTTGACTGTTCATAGCTCCAGTGAAGGAAAGCGCTCAAAACAGGAAGGTCTGTGCATGAGCTGTACACCCTGTTGCTGCTAGTGAAAGTATAACTCTTGCAGGTTTGAGCAAACGATGAGGCACATAGAGAGAACAGAACACAAGAAAGCAACAAAGTTGTCAATCCTTTTCCCATTTTGGTGAACTTTGATCTATGCCTAGAGATCAAAAACCTCAAGAAAAACAAGTTCTCTGTATCTGGGTATGTGCCAGATGACACCAAAATTGTTTCGTAAAGGTATTTTCTGTATCTGGGTTTCAAGGCTTTGGATCAAAAACTTCAATTTACAGCCAGATTCCCAAGAGGAGATGTGAGGGAAATAGAGGAAGGGAAGGAGGGTGTTAAATACTGTTGAAGAGTCGAGTTTGTTTGACTGGTTATTTCTAGAAGATGTTTCTGAATTCAGACTCTGTATTTGTTTTTGCCTTGCTGATGGTCCAGTATGAAGAACTTTGAAGATCAAAGAATCATTAAATACATGGCAATCAAGGAAGGAGTCGAGGAAGTGTGTTTCCTTCTTGTTCTAACTTTAGAAAAAGTCTCCCCCTTTCCACACCTGCTTTTTGGGAGCCAGTTTCCAAGAAACCAGTTCATGTTCAACGTTCACACTTCGTAGCCACCAAGAATAAACCCACGGCTTGACTCAGCAATGAGGAGCATCCGACATCCCCATCCCTACGCGTTCATCTTCCCACTGACCCCAATTGACTACTCAGAGACGTGCGGGTACACTTCTGTTGAATCAGATTAAAAAGTCAACTTTGTTCCTATACCGTGGGTTCTTTACCCCGGCCCCTTTATTTAGCCTTTGGGCCAAATATGTTGTACTGGGCCTTAAGCCCATTTACTTTGCCCTTGGACTTGTAAGATCTGTTCTAGTGTTTGGATCTATTAGATATGAACTTCTACTTTTTAAAATTTTTTTATTTCCATGTAAAATGTTTTTTTATTTTTTTAAATATTCTCCCTATTTTTCAGTGTTTGGTATGACATAAATCATGGTCAAACTAAGAATATTTTTAGTTTACCTTTTTAAAACTTTTTTTTTTTTAAATCATCAACCATTTTTCGAGTTTAATCTTCTCTTTTTTCAAATATCTGCACCACCTTCAGAGGGTGTTGGACATCATCGACTATTTTTATGTGAGTATAAAACATCACTGAAAAGTTGGGGAGGGTGTTAACAATATCTCTACAACATTAGCCAATCTAGCAAAAAATCTTGTGATAGTGTCATGAATAGTGCTGATGCAAATCATACTGTGTGCATTGTAGTGAAACGATAATAATACACCAAGCTAGGAAAGTATCAAGTATTCAAAAGATACAAGGTGTTTTCCTTGTGTTCTCCTAATTTTAAGAACATGAGAACACTTAGCATTCACCATTCCAAAAAGATAATATTTGGCAGCATTACATGTTTCTCAAGTCTGCGTGCAATCTAACCCGCATGAAAAAGGAAAGTAAGGGGANTCCCCCTTTCCACACCTGCTTTTTGGGAGCCAGTTTCCAAGAAACCAGTTCATGTTCAACGTTCACACTTCGTAGCCACCAAGAATAAACCCACGGCTTGACTCAGCAATGAGGAGCATCCGACATCCCCATCCCTACGCGTTCATCTTCCCACTGACCCCAATTGACTACTCAGAGACGTGCGGGTACACTTCTGTTGCATCAGATTAAAAAGTCAACTTTGTTCCTATACCGTGGGTTCTTTACCCCGGCCCCTTTATTTAGCCTTTGGGCCAAATATGTTATACTGGGCCTTAAGCCCATTTACTTTGCCCTTGGACTTGTAAGATCTGTTCTAGTGTTTGGATCTATTAGATATGAACTTCTGCTTTTTAAAATTTTTTTATTTCGATGTAAAATGTTTTTTTATTTTTTTAAATATTCTCCCTATTTTTCAGTGTTTGGTATGACATAAATCATGGTCAAACTAAGAATATTTTTAGTTTACCTTTTTAAAACCTTTTTTTTAAAAAAAATCATCAACCATTTTTCGAGTTTAATCTTCTCTTTTTTCAAATATCTGCACCACCTTCAGAGGGTGTTGGACATCATCGACTATTTTTATGTGAGTATAAAACATCACTTAAAAGTGGGGGAGGGTGTTAACGATATCTCTACAACATTAGCCAATCTAGCAAAAAATATTGTGATAGTGTCATGAATAGTGCTGATGCAAATCATACTGTGTGCATTGTAGTGAAACGATAATAATACACCAAGCTAGGAAAGTATCAAGTATTCAAAAGATACAAGGTATTTTTCTTGTGTTCTCCTAATTTTAAGAACATGAGAACACTTAGCATTCACCATTCCAGAAAGATAATATTTGACAGCATTACATGTTTCTCAAGTGTGCGTGCAATCTAACCCGCATGAAAAAGGAAAGTAAGGGGACATTCAATGTAGATCGTATACTCACAAAAAAAAAAAAAAAAACCATGTTCTGCCATAGAAAAATTCATTCCATCCGAGTATATGCTAAGGCTATTTTACTGAAATCTAAAATCATTTCAATCTCAAACTCCCCAATTGTAAATTTTCTAAATTCAATGATACATTAAACAGTTTGATTAAGTTGATAAAACTAGTTCCTTACTTAAATTTGCAATAAGAAGTCTATTTGCTTTTTGTGTTTACCATACCAGCAGACCTTTGTGCGAGTATATATAAATGGTGGAGAGGGGAACTTGTTTGATTGTGTATACATTTGAGACCGATGGAATTCAATTTATGTGCTTTAGTCTGTTTTGAAGAGAAAAAGTGAATTATAAGAAGAAGGGGTTGGCAGCATCTTCAGGGAAGTGTGATTCTGAAATGGGACAAGCCATTCGGTTATTAGCTGAGAACTTTTTAGTACCTATCATGATGGATCAAACTAATAATACAATCAAATCATGTGGCCACCAAAGATTTGCATAATGAAAGTCGTTCAACATCATTTAGGGGTTGCTCAGCCATCTTTCTAAGTTTGTTCAACTTTGCCTCTTTTNTAATGAAAGTCGTTCAACATCATTTAGGGGTTGCTCAGCCATCTTTCTGAGTTTGTTCAACTTTGCCTTTTTTTTAAAAAAAAAAAAGGTAGTTTAAATTTTCTTCTTTTTTTTTATTGTTTGATAATTGTAAAGCAGCAATTTCGATACTCTAAGGGTCACAAGTTGGATTATTTTGGAAAGAACTTCCTTAAGGTGGTCACATTCAATGCATATGATCACTTTTCCATATATTTTAACCTCCGATGTTGATAGAGGGGCTTTTTTGATAAAGAATAGTAGTTTGACCTATCGAAAAGTGCCACACTTGATAGTTTAGAGGGTGGTTGGTCGGAACTCGGAAGCTTAATTATATTTTTCAACAAAAAAATAGCACTTTTTGAGGGTAAAAAGTTAATTTTGAAAAAAATTCCTTTGCATGGGCAATATTCGGTTTCAAGATTAGAGAATGCTTTGAAATGAATTGGGTGTTTGGAATGATTTGTTAATAGTTTACACATATTGTAATCATAATCTGAAATTCACACAGATTATTGACAAGCAGATCATCCCACTAGGAGATATAAAAGTCTAGGACCATATTGACCAAAAAGGAAGCCAGAATTCTGACTTGTGGCTAAGCCACTTTTGTATAAAGTGCACCAGCATGGTGTTGGTCTAAATCAACAAGGGTTGAAACCAGAAAGACAACTGCCCCTGTTAAGGACACCGTGGACCTATGTGAAGTTCACCGCATGGTCTTACTCTATGCAATCTTACTAAACATAAAAAGAGAAAGGTTCATGATTAGAGAATGTTTTTAAATGTATTGTCTTTTGAGTAGAGCCCGTTTGAGAGTGCGTTTTTAAAAAAATAATCTGAGATTTTAAACCAAATCGCAATTTTGAAGTGTTTGGATTGCAATTTTAAAAACTCAAATTTTAAAATTGTAAAAAAATCTGCGATTTCAATAAGCTGACTAGATGGTGCTTATTTGAAAAAATAGGAATTTAAACCAAAATCACAATTTCGCTTAAAATAATATTTGAGGCAATATTTACCTATTTGGTCTGAAATCGTAATTTTATGCTAATTTTAACCAAACACTCAATTGATAAAAAAAAAAAAATACTTTTTAACATGTTTTACCAAACGTCTATGCGATTTTAAAAAGTAGCAATTTCAAAAACACAATTTTTAAAAATGCAATTTTTAAAATCGCACTTATTGAAATCGCACTCCCAAACAAGCCATAATTAAAAATAGTGATGTTTAGTAGAATGTTATAAGGCAATGTCAAGCATTGGATTAGCACTCGTAAAATAAAAAATTAAGAGCTGATTTTCAGTATTACGTCTTTCCAATTATATATTATCGCATTATATTAAGTAGTTTTACTCGTTCGTTACTAGATAAAAAAAACGTGTCTGAAATACTAACCAAAACCTATATATATAATTTCTTATAGCACCCCAATCGTCAATTTATAATAGATTAGAAATAAAATAAAGTTAACAGACTTCCTTGACTCCTTCCATGATCGCCATCTATTTTTACTGATTCTTTGATCGTCAAAGCTCTTCATCAACAAGGCAAAAAAAAAAAAAGTACGGAGTCAGCATTCAGAAACGCCCGTTAGAAATACCTAGTCAAACAAACTCGACTCTCCCAACAGTATTTAACACCCTCCTTCCCTTCCTCTATTTCCCTCACATCTCCTCTTGGGAATCTGGCTGTAAATTGAAGTTTTTGATCCAAAGCCTTGAAACCCAGATACAGAAAATACCTTTAGGAAACAATTGTGGTGTCATCTGGCACATACCCAGATACAGAGAACTTGTTTTTCTTGAGGTTTTTGATCTCTAGGCATAGATCAAAGTTCACCAAAATGGGAAAAGGATTGACAACTTTGTTGCTTTCTTGTGTTCTGTTCTCTCTATGTGCCTCATCGTTTGCTCAAACCTGCAAGAGTTATACTTTCACTAGCAGCAACAGGGTATACAGCTCATGCACAGACCTTCCTGTTTTGAGTTCTTTCCTTCATTGGAGCTATGACCAATCAACCAATAAAGTTGAGATTGCGTATAGACACACAGGAACCTCAACTTCGAATTGGGTTGCTTGGGCGATCAACCCTACAGGACAAGGAATGGTAGGAGCCCAAGCCCTTGTGGCCTATCAAAACTCCAGTTCAGCCATCCACGCATACACATCCCCAGTGAGTGGATATGGAACAACGCTGGCAGAGGGTTCTTTGAGCTTTGGGGTTTCAAATCTCTCTGCAACATTTGTGAATAGCGAGATGACGATATTTGCTACACTGACGCTTGATAGCAGCTTGACAACGGTGAACCAAGTCTGGCAACAAGGTCCTCTGAGTGGAGGTAGTCCTAGCAGCCATGATACCTCTTCGAGCTCAGCCAATATGCAATCAGCCGGCACTCTCAATTTCCTGAATGATCAGGCGACAACAACGTCTGCAGGAGGTGTAGTCACTGCAAGGCGTCGAAGACAGAATGTAAGCAATTCAATCGTCAAGGCCCTTTAATTGAATTTTTGGAAGATATTCATATAAAGGCCTAATTGTTTGTATATTTGGATTGAATATTTTCAGGTTCACGGAGTACTAAATGCGGTTAGCTGGGGGACTCTGATGCCCTTGGGAGCCATGATTGCAAGGTACCTGAAGGTGTTCAAGTCAGCAGATCCTGCATGGTTTTACCTGCATATTGCTTGCCAAACATCTGCATATGTTATTGGGGTTGCTGGATGGGCAACGGGCCTAAAACTAGGCAGCGAAGCCTCTAGTGTTAATCAGTATGATGCTCACAGGAACATCGGCATAACCCTCTTCTGCCTTGGATCACTTCAGGTACTCCATATTTTCATGCACATGCACTAATTATCTCCATTTGGACTAGTAATTGTCATATTATGACGCCAAGTATTAAGCAAATTATCGAAACTTCTCATGTGAGCGCACGTGTGAGTATTGAGTGCTGTTAAAGTATTAATTAAATAATTAAATTCATCATTTTTATCAACTTACATCTTTGAAATGATTGATGATTTAACATAGCATCAAAGCCAAGATCCTAAGTTGTGAAACTTGTTTTCATCATCTACCTCTCATTTAATTTCAATTAAATGAGTAACTCATTGAGGAAGACTTAAATGCATTGATGGACTCTAATATGCATTATCAAGGCCTCATCTTGCCAACAATTTCAAGTTCTTTTCCTCTCTGTCCTTTCTGCATAATGCCAATTTTTGTCCTAACTAGCTCTGCCCATGGCATTTTCCTTCATCCACGCTTTATAATTTGTGTATTGTAGCTTTCTTACATTTGCTTCACATGGCTGTAGGTGTTTGCCCTGCTTCTGAGGCCAAAGAAGGATCACAAATACAGGTTATATTGGAACATCTACCACCATTCTGTCGGATACTCTGTCATTATCCTAAGCATCATCAACATATATAAGGGATTGGATATCTTGGACCCTGAGAAGAAGTGGAAGAGGATATACAGCGGAATTCTAATTTTCATAGGCGCCGTTGCAGCTATATTGGAAGCTATTACTTGGTTCATTGTTATTAAAAGGAAACAGACGAGCTCTGTGAACTACCCCGAGTATGGGAATGGAATGAATGGCACTAATGGCTATGCTGCCAGAAAAGAGAATGGGGTATAGTTTATAGATGAGAAAGACTAGGCTTTTTGCCTCCTCAGATGCCTCACTAGCTTATTATTGTAGGCTTTTACACCATGGGTGGGGGTATTTGAATGTCATGTATGTTTGAGAGAGCTTTAGTACCTTCTTTTACTTGTTTTTTTCATTCACCTTGTAGCCATTTATGAGTAGCTTGTTGCTCAGACATTTTCATAGTGTGTAATTCTTTACAGTAGTATATATAGATGGATTTCATGTTTCTTATATGCCTTTTGGATTGACTTCATTGTGGGCTTTTACAATGGAAATGAGGGTTCTTCTTGTTGCAGGCTTTACACTCACCTAGTAGACTAATCATATTACTTATACTTATCAATGATCACATTCACAACTTATGCCCATATCATTCATAAGTTTTAGAGCCAAATGTCGTAGGACCTCCTGATAACGCAATTAAAGAGCCCTGGTATCAACAATTGCTCATATACCACTTATAATGCCCTCGAAATTTAAATAAATTAATAATTAAATTTTGTGTGCCTCCCGCAGACTCATTTACCACGTAAATAAGCTTCAGTGGATCTATCTATAATCCATTAGAACTAACTAATTGAAATAATCAATCTAAGAATTATAAGCAAAATTTCTCATGTCAACTAATAGGGAGTGAACTGAGAAAGACTACCCTGAACATCTATTAGAGTAAAAAAAATGTGGAATGTGAAAGATAATACAGTAATCTGAGCTACTTTACAAAGCCACAATACATCTCCGAGCATAAATACAACAAAACCTTACTAACAAATACAATAAACTGAAATAAAACTTTACAATCTGCAATATGACTCCTTGCTCATCCTCAAGTCTAACGAAAAACTCTAATTTACCAACTTTGTCAATACTTGCTCAATCCGCAAGATACATAAATCTCCCAATCGTTAAGAAAAACAACAACCGAGTAAGTCCATGACTTAGTAAATAATATAATTCATAATCGAACTCATGCAGTAAGCCTCAAGATTTAAAATTGATTTTATTTTTTGGGTGTGTTAACAGCTCCAACTCTCCATTGGCCGTTCTTCAATGAGCAATCTCCTTACTGATTACCATCGGTAGACTTCCGTTATCGCTTCCGTTGTACAGTCACAACCCACAATTCTTCACACACAAAGCTTATCGGAATCAACACTCGAGAGTCTTGTGTAGCAACACACCAAGCTCTTGGGACAAATCTCTAAAGAAGTCTCTTAGAGACCGAAAATTATGTGACTAAGAGATGAAGAGATTTTAGAGATAGGATAGCAGAGGAAGTAGAAGAGTTGGGAGAGGCCAAGAAAAAGATCAAGTAATGGCGCTAGCTAGCCTATAGCTCTGATACCGTGAAAATTCAAGTGAGGAAGTAGTTTGATTAACTTAATCAAACCGTGTAATGAATGACTGAATTTATAACATTTAAAATAAGGGGGTTTAAGATAAACTACAATACATAATTACATATTCAATTGAAATATAACTCAGTGTTTGAATTTGAATTCCTTCGTGTCCTCTCATCATCCAAGAGAGTGGCATGATCTTGTGTTTGAATAATTGCAGAACTATCAACAGCAGCAAATTCTACGTACAGCCTTATCTTCTCTTATAAACTTTCGAACAATCTGGTTCTTTCCTCTGTGAAAGATGCTGGCTGCTAATATTAGGCACAAGTACTTATTTTACAGGACTTTACCGTTAGGGTTGGAGATCGGCAGGGATTTACCGACGGATCAAAGGAAGTTGGATTTACCGTCGGATCAAACGGGAATGGGGAATTACCAAAGAACCCCTTTTAGTACCGTCGAGTTTAATGAGCCAGATTCAAGGATGTTGACTAAGAAGGGAAAGCAAAGACTAATTGACAAAACGTGATTCGGAAAATTTCCTTCATAATAATTTTTTATTTATAAGATTTCCATCTTTTAAGTTTCTTTCGGCACAAGTACTTCCATAACTAGTTTTTTTTTGCCTTCTTAGGAGATTGTTCTACTTTTTTTCAATCTTATGCCTCAAAATATATCGAGCCAGCCTGTGTTTAAGTGAACATCAATTGTCAAAGAAAGAAGCGGAAAGATGCGAGCTTCTTTCTTTCCAAATCAGAAGAACCCTCGTTCCCATTGTAAAAGCCCACAAAGAGATCAATCCGAAAGACAGATATAAGAAACATGAAGTGCGTCTGTATATAGTACAGTAAAGAATTACACACACACTGTGAATGTCCAAGCAACAAGCTACTCATAAATGGCTACAAGGTGAAAGAAAAAATCATGTAAAAGAAGGTACTAAAGCTCTCTCAAACATACGTCACATTCAAATATCCCCACCCATGGTGTAAAAGACCACAAAAATAAGCTAGCGAGGTATCTGAGGAGGCACAAAGCCTGGTCTTTCTCATGTATAAATTACACCCCATTCTGTGTTCTGGCAGCATAGGCATTAGAACCATTCACTCCATTCCCATGATCGGGGTACTTCTCAGAGCTCGTCCGCTTCCTTTTGATAACAATGAACCAAGTAAAAGCTTCCAATAAAGCAGCAACGATGCCCAAGAAAATCAGAATTCCGGTGTATATCTTCTTCCACTTCTTCTCGGGGTCCAAGATATCAAATCCCTCATAGATGTTGACGATGCTTAGGATGATGACGGAATATCCAACAGAATGGTGGTAGATGTTCCAATATAACCTGTATTTGTGATCCTTCTTTGGCCTCAAAAGCAGGGCAAATACCTAGAGTCATGTGAAGCAAACGTAAGAAAGCTACAATACACAAATTATAAAGCATGGATGAAGGAAAATGCCATAGGCAGAGCTAGTTGGGACAAAAATAGGCATTATGCAGAAAGGACACAGAGGAAACGAACTTGAAATTGCTGGCAAGATAAGGCTCACTCACAACATTAATCCAAATATGACAAACAATTTCGATAATTTGCTTGATACTTGGCCTCATAATATGACAATTACTAGTCTAAATGATGAAGATAATTAGTGCATGTGCATGAAAATAAGGAGTACCTGAAGTGTTCCAATGCAGAAGAGGGTTATGCCGATGTTCCTATGAGTATCATACTGATTAACACTAGAGGCTTCACTGCCTAGTTTTAGACCCGTTGCCCATCCAGCAACCCCAATAACATAGGCAGAAGTTTGGCAAGCAATATGCAGGTAAAACCATGCAGGATCTGCTGACTTGAACACCTTTAGGTACCTTGCAATCATGGCTCCCATGGGCATCAGAGTCCCCCAACTAACCGCATTTAGTACTCCGTGAACCTGAAAATATTCAATCCAAAGATAGTTACAATTAGACCTATGAATATAGTTAGAATCCATGTTGGTTAACGAGTTTATTTTCTATCTTTTGTTTTCTGTTATCGACATTAACAAACAACTTAAAACACAATTTTTTTCACATTCATGTAAACAGGGATGACGCCAGACTTTGGTATGGGTAGAGGCAAGAGCCAAAAAAATTTAGTGGATAGAGGCCAATAAGCAAAAATATATATATACAAAAAGAAAATTTTCTTTGTTTTGGGGGGTCATGGCCAAACACGAGCCCCCCTAGTTCCGTCCCTACATGTAGAACTGTTTTTCAAACCAAAAAAAAAAAAAACTCCAATTGTTTATGTTATTGTATAGCTAAGAGAAGAAACATGGTTGCCAGAGGAGAAATTGAACACAATTACATATTTGCCTATGTCTAAGAACCATTACAAGGATTCTATAAAAAAAAATTAAAAAAAAAAAAAAGAACTATTACAAGGATTAGGAAAAATTACAATTTAACCCAAAGTTGACAGGGTTTTTTAATTCGAACATCAAAGTTTCAATTTTTGCAATCCATCCCCAAAGCTTCAAATTTTTTCAATTCGACCAATTGTATCCAAAACTACTCATATTGCCCCTAATTTTTTAATTTTTAATTTTTTATAAAAATTAAAACAAAAAATTTGGGTGGCTACTTTGGCCTTCTGGCCATATTTGCACCTCCAAATTTGTTTTTTTATTTATAAAAAATAAAAAATATGGGCAATATGGAAATTTTGGAATAATATTGGTTGAATTGAAAAAAATTAAAACTTTGTAGAGGTGGGTTGCAAAAATTGAAACTTTAGTATTCGAATTAAAAAACACTATCAACTTTAAGGGAGTAAAATGTAATTTTTTCCTAAGGATTATAATTACACAATAGAATTATTAGCAGGATCTTTTTTCTTGTTTACTTTTAAGCGCCTCAAATAGGTGTTAATTACATGACAATTCATCAAACCCCACAAAACAAATTTGACAACAGTTGATTAAGCCAAAACACAATGATCATCAAGAAAACAAAACAATTTATTAACCCAAAAGGACAAATATTAAGCAAAAAATGACCTTGAAGATTGAATTACTTACATTCTGTCTTCGACGCCTTGGAGTGACTCCACCTCCTGAAGTGGTTGTTGTCGCCGAGTCATCCAGAAAATTCAGAGAACCCACTGATTTCATATTTTCTGAGCTCGCAGTGGTATCATGGCTGCTAGGACTACCTCCACTCAGAGGACCTTCTTGCCAGACTTGGGTCACCGTTGTCATGCCGCTATCAAGCGTCAGTGTAGCAAGTATCGTCATCTCGCTATTCACAAATGTTGCAGAGAGATTTGAAACCCCAAAGCTCAAAGAACCCTCTGCCAGCGTTGTTCCATATCCACTCACTGGGGATGTGTATGCGTGGATGACTGAACTGGAGTTTTGATAGGCCACAAGGGCTTGTGCTCCTACCATTCCTGTTCCTGTAGGATTGATCGCCCAAGCAACCCAATTCGAAGTTGAGGTTCCTGTGTGTCTATACGCAATATCAACTTTATTGGTTGACTGGTCATAGCTCCAGTGAAGGAAAGCGCTCAAAACAGGAAGGTCTGAGCATGAGCTGTATAACTTGTTGCTGGAGAAAGTATAGCTCTTACAGGTTTGGGCGAACGATGAGGCACATAGAGAGAACAGAACACAAGAAAGTAACAAAGTTGTCAAACCTTTTCCCATGGCGAGGCCAATACAAAAAGTCAGACGCCTTTGATCTATGCCCAGAGATCAATATCCCAAGGAAAACAACTCCTCTGTATCTGGGTATCTGCCAGATGACACCGAAATTGTTTCCCAAGGTTTTTTTTCTCTATCTGGGTTTCAAGGCTTTGGATCAAAAAGCCCTGATTCACAGCCAGATTCCAAAGAGGAGAGATGTGAAGGTGGGTTCTAAATATTGTTGAGAAGAAAGAAGGTTTTTTTTCTGAATATAAAGAACTCCGAGATTTAAGAATTACTAAAATGGCTGGCGAAAGCAATGGAAGAAGTCAAGGAAAGTTTGTTTCCTTCTAACTTTAGAAAAATCTCCCTTTCTCTATATCTCTCTCTCTCTCTCGGGTTGGTCTTCAAGTCCAACCACTCACCCTTTCCACACCAGCCTTTCGGACACCTGCAAGTTTCCAAGAAGAAACCGGCTAAATGGGGGAAAGCCACCATGGCCCCCACGCGTTGAATCAGCAATGAGGAAAATACAAGTCTCCAGCACAGGCATCTGTACTAATTACAGTTCAACCCTGCACCTACCCCCACGGCCAACCCAATGCCAGAGAAAATTGCACCAACGCTCATACGTGTCGGATGCTTCTGGAAATAGTAATTATTTTCGCTGAGAATTTAAGACCGCTACATAAGAAGAAGTTATTTTTGGTCAAATATAACGACTTTAATCAAGAGCTAAATTTGCGGAACATCTTTATGGTTAATATATATATATATTTTTTTAATACCTAATGGCGTATTTAAATATAAAGTTAATAATTTTTTACAAGACTTGTGAACGCGACATGAATTAAAAATAATTTTTTTTTTTTTTTATATGTTCGCACTAAGAGAGAAAAGGAGAATATGAATTCAACCTAGTGAAATTTGTTTTATAAAACGTAGTTTTCAGTCGATTAAGCTAATTTTTTAGAACACAAATATGGTTGAAGAGTTCGACTTATTTAATTAAATGAGTCAAATTATAATTAACTTATAATGACATAATCCAAATTTGACATGCTATATGTAGGATTGATAATTTTTTACACGAATCTGTACAAAATTAGTAGACTAGATTTGACTTGAGAATTTTAACTTGTTAAATTAAATAAGTTTTTGAATAAAATTGATCTATATAATCTTATATTATTACCTCGACATCATTTCAACACATCGCCTCGTGATATGATAACGAATATATTATTAAATTTGTAAAATTTAATTTTATCTCTAATTTCACCTGATCGAGTCATGGGTGTGGTATTAAAAAAAAATAAAAAATGAAGAACCTTCTATATATTATTCAGGACCCAAAAAAGGAAGAAAAATAAATAAATAATGAACGTGTTGACTTGAGCTTTTCAATTTCACACCACAAAATTGCGACGGAGTTTTACGGCCATATATATTGACCAAGCCGTACACAAGACGCAATAGCCACCTTGGCGGGGTCCACATGGAGTGTTGGTCAAACTACGACACATGCGTCAATGCGTCATGATCCACCGACGTTGTCATGATCCGACGGTGACTCTTCAATCAACAGATTCTAGGCTTATTTTTCCGATGATTTACATTTGGCTGAGAGTTAGGGGGTGTCTGGTAACCTAGATTGATTATAATTTATAATTTATTGGCTACAAAAAGAATTAATTAATATCACGTGAAGAATTAACTTCTTTTTTTTTTGTTTATAATTATTTTTTAAAAAAAAAGTAATAAATATAACTTGCATTTGGGGACAAGAATCATGCATTCATGTGCTTCCACGTGGGAAATTTTGCTGGCCAACCGGCCGTTTAAAAACAAAATATGTAGTCGTAATAAAATAAAATAAAAATGGTTGAATGATTTTTTTGGTAGAATCTTAAATAATGACTTGCACCTTTCTGTCCGGCCATTTTATTTTTAATAGAGATTCACATCACCATACTTGAATAGGCAATGAAATGAGAGCGGCCTAAACTAACCCCGTTTGGCTTGGAGATGCTTTTAGCTAACCCCTTATAGCCGGTCTAGAAGTAGCTTACAACTCATAGTCACAAAGGCCACGAGGGTGTTTTAGTTGGAAGAGGATCCTCTCCGGTTCACTATGAACTGAAGGGTATCCAGTTAATGGTGAAGATTTATTTAAAGAAATCTAAGGGTCATAAATTTGCCACATGTCATTTTAATAAAAAATAATAATAAAATAATTAATATTTTAAAAAATAAATAATAATTAAAATAATTAATTTAAAAAAAAACTAAGGGTGGCCGGCCACCCACTATGGGGGTGGCCGGACCACCACCGTTGACATGGGGTGGCTAGAGCCACCCCATACCGGCTGGCCGAAGTCACCTATGGCTATTGGGGGTGGTCCGGCCACCCCCAAGGCACAAACTTAAAAAAATAAAAAAAATAAAAAAATAAAAAAAAAAAATCGTTGGCCTTTGGGGTGGCCAAACCACCCCCAAGGGCCATGGGGGTGGCTTCGGCCACCCCAGCCCAGCGGGGTGGTCCGGCCACCTCCTATAGGGTGGCCGGCCACCTTTAATTTTTTTTAAAATAATTTTTACTTTTTATTTATTTTAGTTTTTATTTATTTTTTAAAATGTTAATTATTTTTTATTAAAATGACATGTGGCAGATTTATAACCCTTAGATTTCTTTAAATAAATCTCCACCATAAACTGAATACCCTCCAGTTCATGGTGAATTGGAGAGGATCCTCTTCCGTTTTAGCCCCCCTCATATTGACCATAGGGGTTTGGCCAAGCTACCACTAGTTTTGGCAAATGTAATTTTTTTTTTTCTTTTCACAATTTTTAAAAAATTTTAATGTTTTTTTAAATGTTTAAATAATATTAAAAATTGGTCTAATGTTAGACATAATTTTAAATGATGCACAAATTTTTATTGATATAAAATCATTATAATCATAAAATTAATTATAAAATAAATAAAATATAAGAGATGAAAAACTTTTAATATCGAACGGTCATATAACTTTAAAGGTTAAAACCGTCAAGTTGACCAGCGTAATAAATCTTAGAAAATAATTTGGTCATAAAAATTGTTAATGACCAACGGAACCGATATTTTCTCAAAATCTCATGTCTTAATAACAGCCATTAATTTTTAGAAAAATAATAATAGCAATTAATAATTATAAAAATGTCAATGCATGTTAATGACCAAATGGTAAAAACAATATTTAATGATTTTGTAAACAATATTAATGACCAAACGGTTATAAACCAAAATAGTTAAAGCTGATTTTTATTTTCCATAAAAAACTCATGGAGATAATATTAAATGATAAAACATTTTCAAACTCGATTGAAAAATAAATGTTTATAACACACATTACAACATCTAAGGCAGGTATTGTGTTTTTTAATTAAGCATTGTGACGTAGATTTGTGTTAAAAAGTAGAAAGAACCTCGACGAAAAGGTGCAAGTCGGTGTTTAGATTTATGATAGGTACCCAAAAAAGGCATTTAATTAAAACACAAAACGGTCCTAAAAACATCAAAAACATTTTTTCACAATATTTTTTTTCAAACAAAATACAGTCCCAAATCATGTTAACAAGAATAACCTTTGATACTTTGATAGTGTTAGCTATAAAAACCCTAGTGTCGTGTCAAGAAGGTCAGGGACAAATTTCCATAAATTAGGCAGGAGTCAACTAATCATATGTAATTGTTTTGTTAATGCACTCCACCCTGTACAAATACAATTAATAGTCAATAAACTACTCCCACTGCCCTCTGTCCTGTGTTTCCAGCTTCCCAACTTGTATTTAAGAAATATGCAAAAGAGCTAGGGACTAGGGTTAATTATTAATTAATTAGGACACTACCAACCAAATAAAAAAAAAAATTCCCTAATGAAATCAAAATAATTAATTTTGTTTTGCTAGTTATAAAATAAAGAAATGAAAATCATTCATTCAATCACCTATAAATCATCATAAATTGTCTTTACCAAAATCTCACTTCTGATTTCTATAATCATCTTGAAAATTTGAGAAATTGACCCAAGCTTCCTAGATTTTTTCCTTTAGCCAATGAAATCCTAGACTTTATTTTATTTTATTTTTTTGGTCAAATAAGGACCTATGACCATGAGATGAGGAACTCCGTAGAACTGTAGAAGTCTTAATGGGGTTTTTTGCCAAGTGGCCTATTTTACACATAAAAACCAATAAGAAAAGTCCTATGCCTCTTTCTTTTTTTTTTGTTGAAAAATATGAACTTTCATAGATGAAACTTTCTTACATCATATAGAACATACAGCTCTGAAAAATCATAACAAAATGCTATGGAGATTACAAAGTCATAAAAATGACTTCAAATCTTCACTAACTCATGTACAATTACATTTAAGGAACACATCTACTCCGTGCATACTATATTTAGAATATGGGTAGCCCAAATATAAAACCAAAAAAAAAATAGAAACTAAAAAACCGGCCGTGAGAGTTAAACCCTCATCCTTTACTCGAAGGCCAAAACAACAAATTCATCCTCAACCCGAAGGCCAGGACAAACAAAATAAATAACAAAAAACAAAAACTCCACAAGTAACCGAAGAGGAACGCGGCATCATAAACATCCCTTTAGAAGACACGCCTTAACTGAAGAAGACGGTCAAATTTAAGGTTAAAGAGACTAAATCTGTATCTAGATCTAGATATACAAATAAATCTAAAGCAATCGGCAAAAAACATAGACCTATGAAGCCAACAAATCCAATGCCTCATTTTGGTATAAGGTGAAAACCCAAGGGGTTGGAAGCAATTTTCCGAACTATTTTTAAATGGGAATTAGGGTTCAATGTTTCACAAATGTTGACTTCCTCTAGATTGAAAAAACAAAAATGTTTCCATCTTTCTTCCCTGGCAAATAATGAGAATCACAAGCAATTGCAGTGCTAAAGAAGACAATTACTCTCCTTTTAAAATAAATAAATAAATATTGCGTTTTTTATATTTTTTTAAAATAAAAAAATATTAGCAAAAAACAAATTTAAATATAAAATATTCCTAAAAATACAAAGACAATTCTTCAAAAAAAGAAACCTTTTTTTTCTTCAAGTGATCACAGAGTCTTGTATTTTTCTCATACATTAATTGGATTTGACAAAAAAAAAATCAATTTCAGAAGTGACAGCCGGAAAGTTCCTAGTACGAAAAACACGCGTTCCGAGACACATTGTCCGACCTTCTAGAACCCTCTAGATGCCTTGCCCATGCAGACCCAACGTCACGACGACGGTGGCAGAAAATCCGGCCCATCCCCTTCCTTCCAACCATGAGAACGAATCAAAGCAAATATATATGCATATCTTACCTAACGTTCTTGATACAACGACCCATTATGCTTTGAATTTAAAATAATAGTCTCCTTTGACGTTTCATATTTAAGTCAAGTCCACTTATATCGATGGATTATTTATTTATTGAGTAAAAATTTGAACAAACTTTTTAGATTTATTTATTAGATCAACCAAATTTGATTTGACTCATGAGAACGTCTTCTTAAATATAGCTTGAATTATTGTAATTGTGGATTTTGATATGAATATGTGTATGCATATAAGTTGGTCCGTGTGGCGTGTGTATGTATGCGTTCATACTATAACACAAACATAAACACGATATTAAATTGTTTAAGATTCAACTTATTTTATCTAATTAACTCATGAAACAATAATTAATTAACTAATAACCCAATTTGGAGGAAAATTCGATCATTTACTTTATATAGATGACTCATCAAAATTCAAAATTTTTATTATACCACCAAATTACAAACCAAAGGTATCTCGATCGAGTACAATGAGCTGGTTGTATTGCATGCAAAACAAGCGGTTCATGTGAGAAGGCACCCGACCCGACTTGCTCTAACAAAAAGTTTAAACACCTACTCGGGCTGCCTTGACACTTGCCCAACCAAGTAAAGCTTGAGTGCCTTCTCAGTATTACTTGCAGCCCATCTCGTACCAACATGTCACATTTAAAACTTCATGTTGTTTTAGCAACTTCTCACCAACAATAATCTTTCTATATCATTGACTTCTTACACGAAAACTTTGTACATTTTCTTAATGGAACCAGTTCTAGAGGTTGGTGAAAATGCTTATCTTTTCCTATAAAAAAGGTTGTCTTCTCATGCTAAGAGAGTTATAGGTCACCTAGAGGTTTCCTGGTTCCTTGTTGGTTGATCAAACAGTGCTCATTTTGTGGACTAGGCTTTGCTGTTGAGTTGGTGGGAAAAAGCTGTTGCATAATAGGAGAAAAGTAGGACCATGGAAAGATGATCATGCAAAAATGAAGAGATCTCTCATGGACCATTTCATTTCATTTTATTATTTTCCCCATTCTGAGATTGCAGTAATTCACAGAAAACTGACATATTGAACCAACCAACCACTCTTGACTTACAAATTACAACCATTATCTATATAAAAGCCCAACACTTTCTTTGATCTCCTTGCAGACTTAAAATTTTGAATCCACACCTTTGAGTAATTCTCAGTGCTATGAAACATTCTACTCAAATCTTGGATAAGTATCCACACCACAGAGATAGTAACCACTTCTGTTTTCATTAAGATTTAAGGGTCTAATTCCTAGATCCATCCATTGGCATCTTCAAAACTAAAAGATTGGTTTATTCATCTCTGCAACACTGCCCATATGAGTTTTTAAGCTTCTACAACACTTCTTATTTCCATTCAACAATCTTAGCAACTATTTTAGCATTAAAAATGTTTTGACCCAACAGCTGGTCCCAAAATCTCAGACCCTCTTTCACCAGGAAATCATTTTAGTCCTAAGCCCAAGGAAGCCCTAAAATTTAAGTCTCCAATGGCTGTAACCTCCAGAATCATGCTGATAATTTGCATCATCACCTCTCTATTCTATATTTCCACCGCTCAAACTTGCTCAGGCTACACCTTTTCAACTGACGAAGTATTCAATTCCTGCATCAACCTTCCAGTACTACAGGCCCATCTGCACTGGAACTACATTCCATCGACCAGAAGCATTCATATTGCGTACAGAGCAACTCAAACTTCTACAGGATGGATTGCATGGGCTATCAATCCGACCGGAACAGGGATGGTTGGATCACAGGCTATTGTTGCTTTTCACAATTCTAGTGGTATTATGACAGTTTATACAACACCAATAACCAGTTACACCCCTTCGATGAAACCGGAGACTCTTAGCTTTCCAGTTTCAAACCTCTCAGCAATGTATGCCAACAATGAAATGACTATCCTTGCTGTTGTGGGTCCACTACAGAATGGAACTACCGTTAATCATGTCTGGCAATCTGGAAGTTCAGTTTCAAATGGTATCCCTCAGATTCATCCAACATCAGGATCCAATGTCCAATCAAAGGGTTCACTGGACCTTTCAAAGTAGAAACAAATATTACGCGTCAGAATGGCTGTCCTCAAGTTTGCATCCTTCGACCACTTCAACTATCTTTGCAAGTCCAATGACTTTGGTCCTTTGTTCCGTCATTACTATTGCTATGACTATATTTACCTAAATTATTAGTTTTCACGTGCTTGTTATTGTAGACTCTCCAGATACAGTAACTTCCACATTAATACAACTGGCTCTGTCCTACTATATCTCAGCATCAACTACTAGCAAATATTCTCATACTGAGACTCCACATTCTGCAAAATATTTTTACAAGCACAGTTTATCCAAGATGCTAGCTTACACTATGGAAAAGAGGATCAAAGGGCAAAGGAACAGGAATCACAATCTAGCAAAAATGATCTATCAATAATCCCTACATTCAAGTGAACCATCCTTCAACAAGATGAATAATTTTAACCTATTTACGGTCCAAACATGCATAAACTCCAACAGAAGCTTAGTCATTTTCATTCGGGCATGTATGTGTGACAACATTACCCAGCAACTTCAACAGCTCCTCATGCCTGGGCTTTGTTACTTGTAACTCCAAAGTCACCTGTCAAGTGAGTACAGAACAACATACATATGTTAAATAGATGAATTCAGCAGAGGACAATTGAAGTTATACGACACACACTCAAGTATATTCTGCCAATGTAAAAGTTTATTCCTTTGGATAGTTAGGAAACAAAAGCCCGCTAATTCAACAAAAACTCAGTTCAGCCTGTCTATAATCATAAAAGGCTGCTCCAATTGTTAACCCCTTGTTGGGGTGTTTATTATTTGAAATTTTGAGTGGGTGTTTTATGGTGTTTTCTTCCAATGCCCATAGGCCATATATCCCTAGTGACCTATTGACATCCTAGTGAGTCATTCAAGCAAGCTACCCACTGCCTTGTCACATTCTCTATCACCCAGCCATTAATTTTTTCCACCAAAAAAGGCAAACATGGAAAGGCTTTCCCAGCTCCATTGAAGTGCGAACACACCCATTCAAAAATATCCCAGGCTCTTCACGATAAAGCCTATGGTGAGAGGACGAGTACGGAGTGATAAACCCTAAGGTGAGAGGACAGTTCACTGTGGACAAAGGACGTGATAATCAGCGCCAAAAAAAAAAAAAAAAACCATGAGAATTTAACAAACGCATCTGCTTTCTCCCCTCTGTTCTGAAAACAAAGAACAGGCCAAAAGGGTTAACAAATGGACCCAGCGGAATGAAGAAAAGAACAATGACGAACCCCATAGTAGATCCAGTTTAATGTACAATAACTTGCCCACCAACTGTCAACCAATTAGTTTGGACAATTTCTCTTCTGCTACTGATTTAACATGATTAAATAGATCCAACCCATTAGACAATGGGCTCCTAAACTATTCATGAAACTTACATGAAAATTCTTTTTTGAGAACTTCAACCTTATCAATGCCCGTTGTTTAAAAGGTGGGAACTATTACAAGGTCGATAATGGAGTAGTAATATTTTCTTTCATTAATATCAAGAGTCCCATGGCTCCTGCTTCCTCATAAGTTAATGAAAACAAAGGCACGCATAAACACTTGGTGATGTAAATGATCTGGTTCAAGTTTAGATAACTTCTTTATAAGCTGGTACAATGACAACTGCACAGATGCATGGGGATATAGCTATGTATTCTGGTCTTCCAAAAGATATAGTACGCTTACCTCTTTAAATATTTCACTATAAGAAGTCTCTTCGAATCCCTACACCAATCGCAGATGAGTTTAATCAGCCTTACTTAAGAACAAAATTTAAACGCAAGTATCATATGTTGTGTACACAAACAAGAAAATGTGCATAAGGGGTCGGGACGGATTAAATGCAGATCATCAATATGTAAGTACAGATGTGGCACTTCACCTGCATGCAAGATTATGGAAAAAATTTATCCAAAGAATGGCTAACTTTGCATGAAATTAAATTAAATGCATGTTGGAGAGAGGGAGAGAGAGAGAGAGACCAATTTCTGGAACAAGGTAAGAGATGCTCCATTTGAATCTCCAATTTTAGAGCGGAAGATGTGGATCCCTAAGTTCTCAACTGCAAAGGTCATCATAATCAAGACAGATTCCTTTCCAAGTCCTTTACCCCGACTATGCTAGCAAGAAGAAAATGATCAGAAATAAGATTGAGAGGAATTATATATATGATATGTATAAGTACTAATAAAGTTTTATCCCTTTTCTTAAACTTAAAAGGGTCAAAATATTTATAAATTCCACAACTATTTAAAAAAGAAAATATTTTAGATACAATTTTCAACAAGGAGTGTCAATGATCAGCCTATCCTAATGTACTTACCACATATAAATTGACAACCATATTTTAAAGTAGATTTGTTGTCATATTACTTGATACTCAACCACTCAGGGATAATGAAGAAGGGTTAATATAAAACATAAATAGAACAAAGAAAAGATGATATTTGTAGCCTGTCCATTTGCCCGAAGGTCCTGCTCCTATAGCAGATTCTGCTCCCCCAACAGGAGTCTTATCCTCTATGAACATAAGATTGGATCTAGATAAACTTGGATGACATCTGTGTTTCTAAAACCTGAGCACTGGACTCAGGAAAAGATGATAACAATAAAATCTCTAATACAAATAGTGATTGTCAAAATATTAATTAAATTATTAAATTCACAATTTCTTATCAGTTTAAGCATTTGGAATAAATGGTGATTTACATGGTATTAAAGCAAAGGCTCTGAGTTCGAAC
Organism: Carpinus fangiana; assembly: GCA_006937295.1. Lineage (NCBI taxonomy): Eukaryota > Viridiplantae > Streptophyta > Magnoliopsida > Fagales > Betulaceae > Carpinus > Carpinus fangiana. Next base: position 922,702 of record CM017326.1, on the reverse strand, counting down.
TTGACTCCATAATTACTCCCAATGTCAATTAAATATTTCATGTGTTAGGCTTCACTTATTGAGAAGGAGAAGCTACATGGGAGGAAAGTGTTAAAATATCAGTTAAATTAGTAAATCCACAACTTCTTATCAACTTAACCTTTTAGGATAAGTGATGATTTAACAGTGACAATCACCAATGGCAAGTTAAGGTCAATAAAAAGGTCTACACCTTCACAATCACATGAGATACCTTCTTTCTTTTTTTTTCTTTTTTTTCTTTTTTTGGCTAAGTATGATTCCAGGTTCACTCCCAAAATCTACATACATATATACATCTATACATACATACAGACATACATGTACATATGTTTATTTGTGACACTTAATAAATATGGCATGCTCCACTTGCTGCATGTCGAAACTCATTACATAACTATATATGATTTATTCACAGCTTCCCTTTACTAAAGAATTATTAAATGCAAAGCAAAAACAAGGAAAACATGTGAAACCCAGATCCCAGCATAAGGGGTATGAATATGTCAAAATTGCTTACATTGAAAATGCATATAAATGAAGGCAAAAGTAAAGGAAAAGACAATTGGCAACGAAACAAGCACTTTACCCACTAAATTACCATCTGTTTATCATCAGAAGTAAGTAGAGGTCAATGTACCTTTTCGGTTCAGCTATCATTATTTCAATTTCTGCCATATGGGGATCATCCAAGTCGTTCATGTATAGGTTCACATCACCAACCATGGCTGGAAAAAGAGTGTAATTCTAGTTAATCTTGGAGTGTTCAAATGATTCACTATATTTGTATGGAAGCAAAATTTACTATACTTATTCAAGGGTAACTTTTTCATCTCGCAGACTGAAAAAGTTAGGTTTTTTTTTACACCCCAATTTCTCAGGAAACGAACAAAGGGTAATTGGCAAAAAGGCTGCAAATTTAACTGACCTTCAACATGGGGGTCTCCATGAGTGAACTCTCCAACAAGCATCTCCTTATCCAATACAATGAAAGTCTGCTCTGCAAAACCCACCCCCAAATCCTTAATGATTCCCACAAAATATAACAAACCCAATCTAGCTGTGCCAAAATAAATCCAAAACACACCCAGATATAAAAAGTACAATCAAAACCTAGAAAACCCAACTAAGTTTTATGTGCAAAAACCCATGCCCAAAAACTTAATCATCAGTCATCCACCATAATGAAACAACATATTCACATTCATTTGGTGCGCTAAAAGATCAAACATCAGACGCACACACAGAGACAGACATCGAGAGAGAGAGAGAGAGAGAACTGTGGGGGTCTTGGGTCCAGGAGAGCTGCATGTGGAATTCCTGGTCAAGGGTGAGGGGCTCAGAGCCGGTGGCTTCAAGGAGAGCCGGGTCTTGCATCCACTCATGGTACTTGGGTACGTGTGCTTCCATGTACGGTACCATTATCACCTTCTTTCCCTCCAAACTCACACTCTTTTTCTCCATCTTTTGCTCTCTCCCTCGGTTTTTCGCTGCTCGCTCAAAGTCCTTTGACTTGTCCCACAGACACAGAAAGAAAGAGAACACCTCGTCGTCAGTGCTGTTCCTTCTTTCAAATAATGAACGACCGCCCCGTTTTTCGCTAACTTTTCTGATCTTCTCTCTCACGCAGAACGACATCCCGTTTTTCACCTATTCAAAATCAAAGGTACAACTTGCCCTTGTAACACATGGAGTTGCATAGAAGAAAAATGCACTTTATCTCCCTAAAGTTTGACATTTTTTTTTCAATTTAAACTCTAATATTTAAAAAATTGCAATGTACCCTCCTAAAGTTTCAAAAAAATCCAATTCGAACAATCCATTAATCATTACCATATGAGAAGACGAAAAGTCCACCACGTGAGACACACATGCTATTGTTAGTCTTACGCACATGCTTCTTATTCTCTCATGTTTGCCCCTACAAAAAATAAATATTAAAAAAAAGAACTAGGGGTGGCTCAATCATCCCCTTTGGCTCCTTGAACACCCCCATCTAGCTGTGGGGGTGGTTACACAATTTTTTTTATTATTTTTTTAGGGGCAAATTGGGGAGAATAAGACTAAAAGTAGCACGTGTGTCTCACATAGTGGACTTTCCGTCTTCCCAAACGGCAATGACTAACGGACGGTTCGAATTAAAAATTTTTAAAATTTTAGGAGAATACATTACAAATTTTTAAATATTGGGGTTCAAATGAAAAAGATTACCAACTTCATAGGGTAAAGTGAATTTTTTCTTGCTATTGCTTTAAAAGAATTAGTTAATTTTTTTTAAAAAAAAAATTAAAACAGAATCACTTATAAATTTTAATTTTACCTAGCAAGTAAGCAATATAGGCTTTTTAGCACCTATATGTGTCACAATCTCCTCCCTTAAACTTTGGCTTCCTCGTCAGTGACTCACGTCATGTAATGCTCTAGTACTACATAGCGTTACAAATTACTGAGTGTCTTTATAAATTACTTACTCTATAAAACTATTCATATAATCTTCTTTTCAATGTGGGACCAAAGTATTACAAAGGGTAGAGCGGATGTAATATTCTTGTGAGCCTAATTATAGGCAAAGTAGCGTCCTATGAAGATGTAATGAAAAATCTAGACTAACATCTAGCAATAATTAACGTCAATTAATCCAAAAATATAATATTTTAATACTCTTATTCACGTGAAATAATAAACTTTTGTTATGATACTAGCTATTGCAGTGATTGTTGTCAAAATAATAATAATAATAATTGACTAATTAGCAAATTCATGGTTAATGTTTTCTTGAAAGGGTAATTTGAATATCCTTTCCTTTTCTTCTATAAATGACTCATTTTAATAAATTTTCAGAAAAAAGGAAGTAAATTATATATATCCACTTCCAACCGAAATGTAGTGATTCCCCGTGATGATTATTCCTTCCAAATGAATTTGGATGGCACATTCTTTGACACCTATCACTAAGGTGTACTTATCACAACTTAATCTGGTGGTGATGCAATAAATAATTACCTTAGGCCCGCTCTAGAGCTTAAATATTAATAATTATAGGGTTATACGCTCGCTAAGTGGCAAGCATTCAAGGAATAATCTTATAGAGTCTCATAAAAATGGGACACATATATATATATATTCACATACACGTATATTCTATTGTTTCTCACCTTTTTTTTATTCCTGAAAAAACTATTTGCGGACTTTCAGGATCGGGGATTTTCAGTCAACTTTTTTCGTCATTTTGCAAGAGATCAGTCTTTAATCCGGCCGTTCAAAACTATGCTTTAACGTGAACCAAAAATGATTAAACTTGAGCTTCGTCCAAGTGCATGCACTTGTATGCTGTAATTGTTTCACTTATTACCATCGATTGCTTGGCTTCAAAGCTAAGCACAATCATCCATTTCCTTTCAAAACTTCCTTTCCAAATTCCACCAAACAGACACTTTAATACTACCTTACCTTCAAAGATAAGCCCACACTTTATTCTCCTAAAACGCTCAATAGTCATAATGACCCTCACTCTCCACAGCCCTCCAAAACATCATTACCAAACACATAAATGTTAACAAAAGCTTGCCAGCATCCCCATTCAAGCCACTTCTAGTACTAGTTATACTCCTCACTCTTCTAGCTAGCTACCACCACCATGCTCCTCCTCATCTTCCTCTTCCTTCTCCTCTCTTCTCATCTGGACATTGTGTTCTCCGCCCACTGCACCACCGTCACCGCCACCAAAACTTTCCAAAAATGCATGACACTCCCTACCCAACAAGCATCTATAGCATGGACCTTCCACCCCCACAATGCCACTTTAGACCTTGTTTTCTTTGGCACTTTCATTTCACCCTCTGGCTGGGTTGGATGGGGGATTAATCCTACATCCCCCGGAATGACCGGGGCCCGTGCCTTAATCGCCTTCCCGGACCCAAATTCCGGCCAAATTGTCCTCCTACCATACATCCTAGACCCAACTGTAAAGCTCCAAAAATCTCCTCTCCTTTCACGCCCCCTTGATACCCATCTTCTCACTTCCTCCGCCACCTTATACGGAGGCAACATGGCCACAGTTCACAACGGCGCCACCATCCAAATCTACGCCACATTGAAACTTGTACCAAACAAAACAAAGATCCACCACGTCTGGAACCGTGGACTCTATGTCCAAGGCTACTCACCAACCATACATCCAACCACCTCCAACGACCTTTCGTCCATTACCACCATAGATGTCCGGTCCGGCAACTCCGCCGCCCAACACGACAACATCAAAAAGCTGAGAACCGCGCATGGAATCATAAACGCCATCTCGTGGGGGCTTATTCTGCCAATTGGAGCCGTGACAGCGCGCTACCTTCGGCACATACAAGCGTTGGGGCCTACATGGTTTTATGTTCATGCAGGCACGCAATTGTCTGCGTTTTTCTTAGGAACTGTGGGGTTCGCCATCGGCATTCGGCTCGGTGAGCTGTCGCCGGGCGTGGAATATGGGCTTCACAGGAAGCTTGGTTTTGCAGCATTCTGCTTAGGAGGGCTGCAGACACTTGCTCTGTTGTTTAGGCCTAAAACCACAACCAAGTTCAGAAAGTACTGGAAATCTTACCACCATTTTGTTGGGTATTCTTGTGTTGTTCTTGGGGTTGTGAATGTTTTTGAAGGATTTGAAGTGATGGGAGCAAGCAGGTCATATTCAAAGCTGGTATATTGTCTGGGGCTCTCAACCTTGATCGGTGCTTGCATAGCTTTGGAGGTGAATTCATGGGTGATCTTCTGTAGGAAAGCCAAGGAAGACAAGCTGAGAAGAGAAGGATTAATTGGGGGTTCTGATAAAGGAAGTGGAATTCATAGTTGACAACAAGTATACGTACGGCTCAGAAATTTTGTGTGCTTCAAAATTCAAATGCTTCTTCATGCTCCTGCACTGCATGGAACTTAATTTTGTGAAAGTAGGTCGATCTTGAAGATCTTTTTCATTCAATTTTCATGTTCAATATATATAATGTAACGATTTTTCCTGCTTGATGTAACATTTTCATGGATCATATTTATAGCCAACTACATGTTAAGACATCAATGTTTCTGACTTTGATCGATGTTCATGTATATCTCCAACTATTCAAATACAAATTTTGGATTGGTTGTTAGACTGCAAGTTATGCCATATCAGGCCATTTTAAAGATCGGTGCTGCTGAATTATATAGTTGTCTTAATAAAAACTCCAACAACCTAATAACAGGGATCCCCACCGGCAGGACGGATTTGCGGGTGGCCAATGTAGGCCATGGCCCCCCACAAGGGGAAAAAAAAAATTTGGCCCTGACCCATAACCAGAGTCTAGCTCCGTCCTTGGCTCCGTCACCGAGCGGGATTGAAGAGGCAAATTTCATTGAAGTCATCACTCTTGAAGAGGGCAAGACTAGAATGTTAAAAAATAAATAAAAATTACATCAAATTCGACATCATATATATTATTAAAAGAGTGTTTGACAAAGCAAGAGTTAATTAAATTTGGTGTTGTATTAATTTAAAAAACTAAATCAACTCAATTTAGGATTAATCTTATGAAATGATCACCTAGATTGACAGTTTGGAAATGTTTATAATTCTTAAGGATTCAGAAATTTGTGTTCTTTCAGCTCATAGAATTCCAGACGAACTTATTTTTATACAAAACAAGAGGGAGACTAAATTAAAACAGATCGTGTCAAGAATGGGATTCGAACCCATGCCCTTTCGGACCAGTACCTGAAACTGGCGCCTTAGACCAACTCGGCCATCTTGACAGTGTTGATTCTTATGTCTTGGAAATAACTATATATAACACAGAACTAACGAATTTCCCAACTTGAATTCATATTTCAATCAAAATTTTTAAAATACTTTGGCTCTAAAACCTTTTTTTCCAAAAAAATTGTTTTTTGTTTTTGTTTTTTTTTTTAAAAAAACAAAAACATTAACAAACAACCACAAGCACAAATGATCACTCCTAAAAACACAAAAACAAAATTCACATTTATGTCACATCAAAACATATTTCAAACCAAAAATAAAAAATACCCTTCAAAACATATTAACAAACATAGCCCAATAATGGTGGCGCAACCAAATAACACAATAGTTATTTCATTCTTGAANCAACTATTCAAATACAAATTTTGGATTGGTTGTTAGACTGCAAGTTATGCCATATCAGGCCATTTTAAAGATCGGTGCTGCTGAATTATATAGTTGTCTTAATAAAAACTCCAACAACCTAATAACAGGGATCCCCACCGGCAGGACGGATTTGCGGGTGGCCAATGTAGGCCATGGCCCCCCACAAGGGGAAAAAAAAATTTTGGCCCTGACCCATAACCAGAGTCTAGCTCCGTCCTTGGCTCCGTCACCGAGCGGGATTGAAGAGGCAAATTTCATTGAAGTCATCACTCTTGAAGAGGGCAAGACTAGAATGTTAAAAAATAAATAAAAATTACATCAAATTCGACATCATATATATTATTAAAAGAGTGTTTGACAAAGCAAGAGTTAATTAAATTTGGTGTTGTATTAATTTAAAAAACTAAATCAACTCAATTTAGGATTAATCTTATGAAATGATCACCTAGATTGACAGTTTGGAAATGTTTATAATTCTTTAGGATTCAGAAATTTGTGTTCTTTCAGCTCATAGAATTCCAGACGAACTTATTTTTATACAAAACAAGAGGGAGACTAAATTAAAACAGATTGTGTCAAGAATGGGATTCGAACCCATGCCCTTTCGGACCAGTACCTGAAACTGGCGCCTTAGACCAACTCGGCCATCTTGACGGTGTTGATGCTTGTGTCTTGGAAATAACTATATACTACATAGGACTAACGAATTTCCCAACTTGAATTCATATTTCAATCAAAATTTTTAAAATACTTTGGCTCTAAAACTTTTTTTTCCAAAAAAAATTGTTTTTTGTTTTTTTGTTTTTCAAAACAAAAACAACCACAAGCACAAATGATCACTCCTAAAAACACAAAAACAAAATTCACATTTATGTCACATCAAAACATATTTCAAACCAAAAATAAAAAAATACCCTTCAAAACATATTAACAAACATAGCCCAATAATGGGGCGCAACCAAATAACACAATAGTTATTTCATTCTTGAAATGTAGCAATGCCAATCAGCTCCAGGTTTTTTTTTTCTTTTTTTTAAAAAATAAAATAAAAAAAAAACTGAGTTACACTGTCATATTAATAAAGTGAGATAGTGGTTAGGCGTCTTAGGTATGTGATATTGTCTTTCCTTCAGCTCAAGTTAGAATCTTTGGCTCGAGTATTAAGTTTATGAAATTTTTGAGTTTGGGGTTCTAAATCCATTTTGGAATTAGCTAAGAGCTTGTAAGAACTGATATTTTACACTGTTGGAAACCTTTACTTAGAGTTGTAAGCTTTTGGTACTAATGCGTTACACTAAAGCTTCTGTCAACCTCTTTCACATGCTTAATATATAGGCTCTCAACAGTTGTGATTGTGGTTTGGCATGGGTAACTTCAGGTTGAATTGTGACATTTGTTATGGATTGGAAGCATGGAGCTTGACCTGCTAGGCTCGCAAGTTCATCCAACATTTAATTTTTACTGGCCCGCATAAATAGTCTAAGAGAATAAGGGACCACGCTCCCATTGACCTAATGGACAACCGGCCCAAACACAACTTACTTGAAGCACACGTTCATAAATCATAAGAATCCTATATGGAGAATAATGTATAATAGAAATTAGAGAAAGACAACTCATTAAAGGGTGGCGAAAGTCATGACAATCACCTTATGAAAGCACATGACATAAAAAATTATATTTAGCCTACATAAGGTCAATAGAAGGCTAGACTTAGGTATACTCTTATTCCCTAATCTCCATCTATCTCTTTCATTTTCACCTTTATACTTTACTAACTTAAACATTGGAGGTGGTATTGCCGCCCCTCTCCCCCTTTCATGGCATAGTCACTTTAACATTTGGTTATCTTGCAAGGATCCCGGATTCAGGACTAAGCATGGGTAGTGCACTGAGGGGCTATTCAAATGGTTATTTGTGTGGGGTGTGAGTCTTGACTCTTGAGAGAATTTACAGGCTGTAAAAAGAAGGAATTTGATTCATCATACGACCCACATTCTGGAGAGACTAACAAAAGTATAGAAAATGCCATGTTCAACCCCACCACCTTTTCCTTCACTTTTGGACTTTTGGGCCAATAGTTTCTTCCCACTTCAAAATATCTCTCATTCATTCCCATCAGAAATATCAAAGAAGCACAAAAAGCAGAGGAGGCAAACTGGTCTCTCTTTAATGGTGTCTCTATCATAATATCGTGGTTTCTTTAATTGAATTACTAGCTAGTGGCGTGACTTTCCTTTTGTATCATGCTTCCTTCAACGCACTCTCAGACATGCCTTGGTGGACACAACGTCGTGTGTTTGTGTGCATGTTCTCCCGTGATTTTCTGGTCTATAATAAAGTTTGCCATCTCAACAACAAAAGTTCAAACAGTTTGCCTTCTTAATCTAGACGGAGCGGGATTAATCCCTCTCCGTCTAAAGCTTTGGGCGAGTGTACCCCATCGGAAGGCCTATCATAACTGTGAGAAATCTTCTGCAATTGGGATAGGAGGTTGCAAGAAATCCCGATCCAAGCTATACTAATGGAGAGGATACAGACCACGTGCATATAGACAAAAATGATCTCAGATTCTAATGGCTTCAAGTGTTGGTAAGTGGTAACTTAAGAATTAGGATAAAGATTTTCAGCAATTTTGTTATCCGAACTGTTAGCACTCTCATGAAACCCATCTTTTTGAACAAATCTTGAACAACATGCACCCTTACTCAAATAGGTAGGCCTCACATGAACTCTCACTTGCAAGCGGTTGAGGAGAAATTGTTAATTCATGTTACTAGTTCTTCAAAACCATATCTTTTCCATCTATTAAATACATTTAAAATCAGTCAGAAAGTTTCCTTGGGTAGATGCAAAAGCTGGTAAGACTTATTAAATATACTTGAAATCAAGTAGTCTGAGCTTTGGAACTTTATATATATATATATATACAACTAATTTTTTGTCTCCACCGGAAAAGGGAAAAAGGAAAAAAATGAAAGATTTAAACTAGTAATCTCCGCTTCATGAACATGATCTTCTACCAATTAAGCTACGCCTTATGGAGATTAAAATCGAATTTTAAAATCTTTGAAACTATGTGGTTAAAGGCTTAAAATCAAATTTTACAAAGACATTAATTAAGATCAATGATGGTGGCTTACACTAAACAGAAAAGATGAAAAGCAGTTTCCCATTCAAAAAGTGCAATGAGATGATGGCAAGATCTTGGTGGGTCTCCTTTCACCAAGTTTGATCAACTTGTAAAAAGAAACCTGATCATTAACATCACCAGTCATTGACTCGACAGTGTTTGATCAGTGTTTTTTACCTGCTCTCTTTCATAAAAATAAAAGCACAAAAATTATATTCCATCTCAAAAAATAAAAATAAAAAAGCAACAAGAGTTTGAACTTGTGGCATAAAATAATCTGAAGGAAAAAAGAATCAGCATCTGTAGACTTATTAATGGGATCCCAAGATAGGTATCCCTCAAATGTTTCACACTAGTGAATGAACAAAAACCTCAGTACAATCTGCCAAAACAAACCAAGATGATGGGAACAAAGGGAAAACAATGCATCCCTGACCACAGAACCCCCAACTTTGCCAGAGACATTGCATATCAAAATCTATGGAAACAAAAAGTATCATAAGTCTATCTTTTTCATCATGTATTGCCGCCTCACCAGAGATGCATGATACACTTCTGACTATATCCCGCAATCTGATTTTACATCTCACTCGAGTACCAAAAAAAGAAAAAACCTAAAACAGTAACTCAAAACCCAAGCCTTAACACAAAATTCCTGTAACTTCTATCCCTAAATTTGATTCTTCAACACGGGCACTCCAGTTAGCTCTAGATAACCAAACTTAAGATCTAACTGAAATGTATTAACGATGGGGGGTGTGTGAAACTCACAATTCACCTGCTTCAACAGATTATCTTCACCTACAAATGTTGTGAATCCAAATGATCCTCCTACGCAGAAATTCCTGGAACATGTGCAAGTGGGAAAAGGAGCTTGTAAGTTTCAAAATTAATCAAGACTTAAGCAACAAGTTTCAAATGGGAATTTCATTAGTGAGAAGAAGAAGAACTAAAAAATCAAAGTGAACAATCATCATACTCAGTTTGTAAGTCTAGCCATGATACTTTTTTATTTATACATTTACTTTCTTTTTTAATCTCTCACTCTATGATTAGTAAAGAATTTCACTGAGAAAAAGGAGTACACTTGAGCACACAGAAGCCATACAGAAAATATTTCCCTAGTCGTTACAATATAATTTCTTATATACAAGTTAAGCGAACTCACAAAAGGGTGACGAAAAACCCCTCTGTAAGCAAATAGGAATGGCACCTATCCTCAAGTCCAACCTCTTTCTTCTTTTCCCTCCTTTTTCTTTTTTATGTTTGGAAAGGTAAGTCATAGCAAAACTAACTGGAGACATTGTTGAGCAGGGTCCAGCGCTACCATTTTTTAGTAGGAAAAATTATATAGAAGGAGAGGGAGCCATAGAACACCAAATTTAGCTATATACTTGGTTCAATACATCAACAAAGTTATTGTTTTGGTGGGTGTGTATGTATGAAAGATAAAAAGATCACAATCGAATCTACATTGCACACCATTACTAATGCCGACAACAGACAAGTTGTTTTCTTACAATGCAACTACTAGAAAGTTATATATCAGGAAAATGAACACAGATATGGTGATTATAAACCTTAAAACACATATCTAGAATCAGCAAAGACAGTATCATGAAATGTTCACATTAAGGAGTATCAACTTCATATATCGACCTAACAAACTGCAAAACAGAGCGATAACCAGCACAGAAACAAAGCATATGGAAAAAAAAAAGAAGCATGAAACTGAGAGCACCACTTCTAAACAACTCATCCAAAATACCTAAGACTGACTAGAAAGGAAAGGGGCAATCACAAAAGCCACTGAGACAAAATAATCAAGAAGACAAACTTGAGCTTGTTTGATGGAGCTCCACACCTTATATAGAGGGGTGCCTGATCTTTAGAGGCACAAAAGAGCCACTGTCCATATGCACCCTAACACTCATAACTTCCTAAGAATTCTCAGCATCATCCAGAAAAACAACTTAAAAGAAAACCTAGGTAATACATGATCCCCTTCAGCGAGAACCCAGCCAACCAAAGCCTACAAGAAAGACTTCACCTCAAAATTTTCTAGTTCCACCCACAGCATCTCTACCCCTCTCTAGATTCTCAATACATAAGCAAGTTCACAAATAGCCTCCAATCCCACCACAAAGGAGTGGGTGGGGTTAGTTGTAAGTCTTAGGTTCAAATCTTATCAAGACCAGAATAAGAACTAAACTAACGACTCAGCCAATCCTAATAAATCTAGGATTCCAATCTAGACCAACATAAAAAGGAGTCCAATCTAAACCTAGGAAGATGCCACAGCATCTATAACGAACAATTGATTACCCATGAAGGATTATGAAGATGATGAGGTCCATAAACTGCATGACACCAGACAAATGAAGGCTTAACTAGATTGCTAAAAGGCTATCTACATCTCTATCAGCATGTATCTGTGTGACAAGCAATGCTTTTATTGTTATTAAGGACGGGGAAAAAGACAGAAGAAGACACCAAAAAAATCTAAAACAATCCAATTAGTTGGAATCTTACGATTTTTCTGAGCTTATCCAGTTTATGAGGTACCTCCAACCACTTATAAAAAAAATGACGTGCCCACAGCCAAAAAGCACTCTGCATATATGTGCACCTAGTGGCAGAACCAAGGTGGCTGGGAGAGAGGGTATCTGCCGATCTATTAAATGCTGGAATCAGACCAGCTATTAATGTAGATATTTCCGTCTCCAGAGTAGGATTATCCGGCAAATTAAAATTGGAATTAGAGCAATTCGCATAATCAAAAGCCTTTGCGCAATTTGCTTCTAATCTTGATAAAGCAACTCAAAATCAGTTGGCAAGAGGCTTGTAGCAAGCAAACATTACAGGCAAAGGAGGATTTTGATGCACACATGAAAGAAATGACGGATAAGATATTTGTCTTAGAAAATAAAAAATAAAAGACAGCTAGGATGCTCAAGAAAGGAAAAGAAACAAAAGGTAAGTTATCTCAATTGCAGGAACAGATGCCTTGTATGATGGTAAATATGTTACAGGTGCTACATAGTTTTTTTGGATAAGAGTTTATTGAAGAAACTCAACAAAAACAAATATGATCCACGGGTAACTCCTCAAAAACAAGACAACCTAAAAGTCAAAAGGGGCCTACACAAACAAGCGCCGATAATGAAGCAAAAAAGGGCAAGCAAAGCTAAAAGATCACATCAGAAAAAATCCAAGAACCAGCTAGAAAGCAATTAACGGAAGAATTACAGACACCCTTAAAGGAGTTGACTTTGGATCTACCCCAAAACAAAATCTCCAAAATAATGCACCCAAAATCTTTGTTCTCCTCTGGAACAATCTAGCAGTTCTCTCACACCAAAGAGCACACACAACAACTACCAATAATTCTAACCACAATGGAGAGAAAAATTTCCCTCTGAAGTACGAGGCTACCCACCTAATAAAACTCCTTCCAGTTCCTACGAACCATAGTTACCTAAGGAAAACCTACTACACTGTTAATTGCCTGTTTATAATGGACATTATTTTTTTACTGTTTACTTAAGAGTATTTAAATAGGTGGAATATTTGCTAACTATTTGATCTGGAATTTTGGACTTCTAAACAAGATATATGCATTTCATTTTATTAGTATACTTATACTTTTACATTTATATTTAGTGAAGTTGGGTTTAAAACTATAGGATAGATGTTAATATATTTGATTTGTTTTAGTTAATCTTAACTAAGTGCTTGTATCATATATCTTGTTATAATGGGTATATATTCATATGGTTAATGTTAACCATGGCCCCCACCAAACAAAAGTTTCTAGCTCCACCACTGTGTGCACCGCAAATGCATGGACACATATGGTTGATGTGGTTGATCATGTTCTAATACTTTGTAAAACAGAACCTGAGGAACATATATCGTAGTTCTAGCAACTACTTATGACAAAAATATGAAAAAATTTATTCCCATTCATCACTTGTGGTAGAATCGTTCTCTTCAACCTTTAGCTCCAAGTTTGAAGATGTATCTCAAAACTTCTATATATTCTATAATCTTTCTCTTAACTAATTTGGTAAAGTGTGGATGTCTTTTAAATTCTCAATATTTTCTCTGGTTGTGTCCCATCAGATAGTAACTAAAAAAAGCAAAGCAACACTATCAAGCTTAAAATTATTTTTTCGACAATAACAAGAGAAAGCTGCACTTGCAGTTTGATAATTTTAGAACTTTACAATTGAGGGACAACGAAGAATAACTCCCAGCCTGACTAATCAAGATTTTTGAGAAGAGCAAGTGCATACAAAATATAGGAGATACAAAGTATCAAGTTACACAAAGTACGATGCTTTGTTAAATCCATTGAATAATTCACTTGAAGCCAACTACTTTATTTGGTTTGACTTTGCACCAAAACCATGAGCTTAATTGATGTTAGTATACACAATATTGCTGTAAATAGAGTAATCAAGTAATTTTATATCAAGCCACAATTTACGATCCAAAACTTTAGTAGCCAGCTTAAAAGACTATTGATAGAGGCAACAATTGCACCACATTTATATATTATGTGATGCTTTTTAATGTTGCATGAAGACCATCAAAAATCCAGCAAGTGCAAAGTTAGCATTTAGATCATCGTGCAAAAGAATGAAAAATGAGCCAGATTCTATAACAGCTCCAAAAAAGAAAGTTGTTTCTGCCATATTTCAGAATTATATTTGGTTTTACCACGATTGTTCAGTCAGTAAAATAAAGTTCCCTATCCTGATAATGATTGAGTGAGCAATTAAAAAATAGACTAATCAGCTTGTTTGAAGATATGAAGTGAGTGTCTCTTACCTCTGTTTGACTGTCTCTTATAGACACTATAACCACCAACATAACCAGGAGGAGCTTTAGCAGAAACATCGGAAGCTGCACTGCCAAGCCCATCATAACCAAAGGGACCATAACCAAAGGGACCAGACCCATCTTGCTCAGCATTTGAAGATCGCCAAGTGCTGTCCCCCCCATTTACTGAACCGCCACTATGAAAGTCAAAACCACCATCAAAACCACCATTTGATGCAGCAAAAGATGATGTTGGGGCTGCATTGGTACCACTGTTTCTTCCATACCCTCCCATTCCCAGACTATAGCTGTTATCACCACCTCCATAACCAAGATTTCCACTACTGTTAGAAACATTGTTTCCACCTTGAGCAGAAATTCCTGAAGAACCCCAATTAACTCCAGTATTACCAAATGTACTTCCTACAATGCTCCCACTTCCAGATCCCTGGTACGCACTGGAACTTGCGGAATTCGTCCCATAATTAAGCCCCCCACTTCCCCACAGATTTCGAGTCACTGAGCTGAAAAAGGAAGAGCCTCCACTACGACCATCATACCCAATTGGATTACCAAACCTATTCGAATTACTAACATAATAAGGGTTCAATCCCCGCCCATAGCTGAGATTACTATTAAAATTTGCACTCCCCCCATAACCTGGGTTCAACCCCGGCTCAAAATTCATACCCACTCCATAACCAGAACCAAATGGAGGATACCCACTTCGACCACCAGACATTGGACTTAATCTATCATCCATCCTGAGTCCATAGCCCCCCACTGTGCTTGGAGTGTAGCCATTAAGGAAGCTGACCCTACTCGGGCCATAGTTGTATCCACCAAGAGGACTGCGGCTGGGACCTGGGGATAACTCTTTGGGAACAGCACGCTTGACCTCAACCATTTTACCATTTAGCTCATGGAAGCTCTTAACCAAAACCTTGTCTACAGCTTCCTCTGAATCATAAGTAATGAATCCAAAGCCTCTAGGCCTCTGGGTGTTGTGATCATACATCACCACAACATCAGTGATTGTCCCAAACTGATCAAAATACATTTTGAAGTCGCTCTCTGTGACCGTGGATGCCAAACCCCCGACAAATATCTTTCTGGTGCGGCCAGGACCAGGAGAGCCATGGATGCTACCACTGTTTCTATTCAAAATATTTTGATCATCCCGAGGGACAGCCTTTTTTGCCTCAACCTGAGAATAGAGAACTCAATGATGAAAACATAAATCAAATAGCAGGACTATGAATCTTATGATCTCAATACAAGAGAATAAGACATACATGAAAAAAAAAAAAAAAATTATATCATTGATGTAAAAATAAAAGAAGAGAAGACATTATTACTCTTCGCAATATTTGAAATTTAGTCCACAAAAAACGAATTCCTGCAATTACAATTTTGAATCCAGAACTCCGTTATGGAAATGAATTTCCCTTCCTATTTTGTGCAATTCAAATGGAAAGCTCATATTGCATTGTGTAAATCTCGGGGTGTAATTGGGGGTTAAAACTTACCATCCTTCCATCAATGTTGTGCTTCTCCTTTACGACTCTGTCTGCAACAGCCGGGTCAGCAAAAACAACAAAGCCAAAACCTCGAGCACGTCCTGTGGTCCGATCCTTCATAATAACGGCTTCTACAACCTCCCCATATGAACTAAAATATTCCTTGAGACGCTCTTCATTTGTGTCCCAAGATATTCCACCAATAAATAACTTACCACTATCAGATTGCATATTTCTACATGCCAAAAGCACTTTCATCAGTTCAAGTTCAAGAATCCACATCTATAAGTAACACTATTAGCAATTCAAAAAAAAAAAAAACAAAGCATGAATCATTATCACCAAACAATAAATTCAGCTACAAAAACATATTCTGTAGTGGATCCAACCCATTCTGCACATTTCTAGAGAAACGAAACAACACATCAATCAAAAATAACTGAAAGAATCTATACTAGTGGATTGAATGAAATGCAAATACAATTCCAATCACATCCCATAAATGAAAGCATTAGTACGATATCGACCATAAGAATCCAAGCGAATGAATTGAAATGCAGATGAATAACCAATCAGACAATAAAATCAATACCTTATTTGTATATTATTATAAGCCAAACCAATTCTGTCTCCAATACAAAAACCAATATTCTTCGATTCAATTCAAAACATCGGATCGTTCGTCGATCAATTAACCGACGCAAAATTAATCAAACCTGAAAAGGACAAACCCATATACAATTTCAATCAGAAAACTCGACAAGATCCAAAGCCCACAACAAATTTACAAAAGATCCAAACTTAGATCGAAATTCCCGCAGAACCCACCAGTTGAAATAATACCCAGATGCCAAATCCTGCAGAAGACTAAGATCTGAGGGGAGGCACAATAACAATAAGAACAGAGGGCTGAAATGCCTCCCCACAACCTTTTTCTTTGTTCTTTCAATTGTGTTTTATTGGATTAGCAATGCAAATTCAGTTACCAAACAGATTGGAACAAGTTTGCGTCCAACATATGTTATAGACCCAGAGAGAGAGGTTCTAGAGAGAGAAAGAGAGAAGGGTTGAGATGTCTGGCGTGCAAGGAATATATATGGGCTCTGAGAATGGAAGATGAAGATTTTCCCTTTTTTTTTTTTGGTCAGGTCTTAATTTTTGTAAATGTGAATTTCATATCCATTAAAAAAAAATATAGGAAAAAGATCTGGAAGAGATGGAGGATTATTATTATTATTATTACTACTTCATCTGATAAATGGGCAAAATTTGCTTGTTGCTGGTCCTCCCATTCATTTCTTTTATACTTAAATGGGAGAAGAAACATTATATACTTGTGGTACACATTTTAATGTGTTGCATGCATGTATGAGCTATGAGCTCATTTGATTTATTATTATTCTTTTTTTTTAAAAAAAAAAGCCAGCTCTTTTCCTTTTAATTGAAATAAATATAAATTATTTTAAGATTAAGATATCGAGCAAATTGAATAACAATTGTGAGGGAGACCATATAAAACCCAAATTTTATATGCCTACACGGTTAGACAATCTAAAACTTATTTGACCAGATGGGTTTCATACGCACTCACTCACAATTACATTCGAAATTGCAACAAATTGCTAAAAATACCAATTGACCATTTCATTGTTCACATTAAAAATTTTTAAAGATTTAATCGCTTGTATGTTGATAAATAGTAAATAAATTGTCATATCATTTAAAAATTTTAAAATGTCCTTTCTCCATTTTTATTTTCAAATCTTATTCCCCGAAGTTGGCCCTCGGTGTGTCGTTTGAGAACCAACCATTGATCAGCATGACTTTTTGGGTAACCTTATTGATCATGCATTTGCACATATTGCCTTGACTTTTGTTAGGAAGCTTAAATATTTCCATTTGAGGTTGGTGTCGTATTTGTGGAAATAAATGGGGGCATGAATATTTATGTACTTTTTTGTAATTTGTCAGCAACTAATATATCTGGTCAGACTCAGACAGGTTGATTATTTAACCAGTGTCCAAAAATAGTGTCAATGAAGCTTGATTCTGAAAAGGTTTTCTTTTTCTTTTCTTTTCTTTTTTATTTTTATTTTTATTTTTTTCTCTCTGAAATGTTCATGTTATATTGTTTGTAACTTTCTATTTATGGAATTCTGTGACACAGAATGTTTGGAAACTGAATTTGATTCTTGTTCTGTGTTTATTTCATTTTCATGATGTTTTTTGTGTGTGGCTTTTTTACAGAAAAAGCATGTGCTTTTACAGCAACAAATGTCATATTTACTTTTGTTTATATATTTTTAATTGTTTTTTTATTTTATTTTTCTTTCCACGAGGGCTGAAATCTTAGCTCATACAATGCAAAGTGGCGTCCATACCATGGTTGATTCTCAACTATTAAGCTTGTGCCACATATCCATCTAAGCTTTTCTATGGATTCCAGTAAAGTTTCTACTGGCATGAGATCTCTTGTTCAGAAATCAATGGACAAGATTACAAAGTTGGAAGAAAAGTCTAGTTGTTTTTTTTTACTAGAAGCAATCTTGTCCATTCATGTTTTAACAGGAAATCTCCCTTTTTTATAATCTTATAAAACTAATTAACCCTACATCCATAAAGGGTTAATCTATATGGGTTGTGGGCTAATCCAGAAAAGAGTACTCTCTTTTGTGTCAAAAATCAGATTCTGGATTGTCTTCATGTTAGAGAAGGGAAGCTATTGGTAATTAAATTATATTGGGGTACCTTTGATTTCCTCTACATTGAATGCTGCCAATTCTGCCACTTTGTTGGAGAAAATTACTAAACCTTTCTTTTGTGGGTCATCTACAGCTTATATCTTAAGTGCTTAACAGTATCCAATTATATTGGACTTCCATTTTCAATTTGCCTAAGAAGATTATGCATACTATTGAACAAAAAAAATATTCAGTAGGTTTTTATGAAATGGGAAGGTGGATGGAGTTGCAGAAGTTAAGGTGTCTTGAAAAGAATTGTGTGTTCCTAAATAGGAAGGGGGTTTGGAGGGTTGCAGTTTGTTGTGGGAGATGGGCAGGATATACACCTTTGATTTGATTGATAGCACCCTATTGGCAGATTATGTGAGAAGTTTGCCCATTACTCGATTTTTGAAGCTAGAAGCAATCCGGATGCCAAGTTAGCCTCTTTTATAAAAGATGGAGAGTGGAGCTGGTTCATGCTCTTTTATTCATTTAATCACATTCATCAAATTCACTACCTCCAAGATATGAAATACACAGGATAGTTAGGGTGTTAATCCAGCCGGTTATAATCGACCACCAACCGATTATTGGCTAACTAGTCAACCGCTTTTAAAAGCGGTTGAAAATAACCGATAACCGGTCATACCGGTCTGGTTATCGGTTTTTGCATTTATATATACCCGGCCCAGTTATAACGGTAACCGAGTGTATATGTATATACTATATACTTCATATATATTAATATATTTATTTTTTAAAAATGTAAAATGATGTCGTTTACTTTATTTTTATTTTTTATTTTTTAGAACAACCACAACAAAGCCCAACTTATTGGGCCAAAAAAATTCTAATTGTTTTTTTTTTTAAATGGCCCAAATGACTAAATTAAGCCCAAAAGATAAGCCCAATACCCAAAATAAGCTCAAAATACCAATTTTTTTAAAGATTTGGTTACCAATCCGGATAACCGGCTATCAACCGATAACTGGCGGTTATTACATAACTAGGTAATTAGTAGCAAGTTACTGATTCCGGTTTTTTAAAATTGATCAACCGGCTACCCCAATTCCGGTTAGTGGTTATTGGTGGGATTAGTGGTTTTAACCAATAACTACTAACCCAAAACTGGATTTACTCAGTTGAATATAGCAGTGTCATCATTCATTTCATCACATTCGTCAATTTAATCATACATAACGTAATATGTAATACTGCACAGTAACTTCATCTCATATGCACATAATAATATAGACATACTTATAATTTTTAAATTTCTCTTTATTTTTCTTTTACATTTTTTTTTTCTTTTTTTTGGCTAGTTCGTTGTGCTGGCCTTTTCTTCTTTTCTTATCTTTTGACAGAGTTTTCCCTCTTTCTTTTAACTACCGATGGTCTTGTTTGGTTTCGTCAGCTAGCTACTGAAGGTCGTGCAACAAACCCTTTTGGGTTGTGTTCTATTTATAGAACTTTGCCCTATATTATAGCCTCTTTTGGTGATTTAAGTTCGTTTGATGGGCCGGGTCATTTATTTGATTCATTCCCGACGGTTCTCTGAAAAACTTTGTCACTTTTGTATTTTATTTTTTTTGTAATTTTCCTTTTACCTTCCCATCATTGAATAAAAAATTAAAAAAAAAAAAACACAAGTAGTAGGACTATCATTAGGAACATATCATGCATCATTTGAAACCAAAGTCATCAAACGATTTACGTTACACCATTCGTGCTTAAAATAGTTTCATAAATCTTTTTCATATGTAGTGCCAATATATTGGTGGATGAAGAAGAGAGGACAATTGAGGAGAATTTTTTGGCAAAGGCTATATGTACCGGCCCCGCCAATTTCAACGATTATTTTAAGTTGAAATTGACGAGGGCAATAAACCATCAAATGGTTCCAAAACTTTGTCAAATGGGGATCAAAGAAGATAGATAGCTCCTATGCCCTATGGCAGGTGTTCAAAAAGCGAATTGAAATGCGGCAGTGGATACAATCAATATTGGGCCCATGGCCATGGGTATAAGAATTGTTGGAGGGATTTTGAGGTGCAGGTGATTGTTGCTAAAATTAAAGCTTTACCAAGCCGGAAAATTTAGAACTTGTAGCGGCGCGGATTAGAGACTTGAGGCTAAAGAATATTATTATGGAAGGTGATGCACTCCAAGTAATAAATGCCGGTAAAATTTAGCGGGACAAAATTGGAGTAGATATGAACAACTAGGGAAAAACACATGTGGGATGCTTGATTTGATGCACAACTAGCGAATTGGGCATATTAGTAGAAACGCAAATTACGCTAGACATGGTTTAACCAGAGCAGCAGTTAAATAAGTCATAGATGGAATTTTAATGAATGAAATTCTTATTTATATTTATAATATTGTTTTGTTAGAGTAATATGCTCTATTTTTATGATTATCATGAATAAAATTTATATTTATTTTTTATTTTTAAAAAAAAAAAAAAAACTAGAGATTGCCACCCCTCAGACTAGGGGACATCATCTTTGAAAGAAACGCTCCATAGCCCTCCAAAAATTGAAATCAACCATTAATAGAAGAAAAATGTTAAAGTCACAACATAGACTTAATAAAGACCAAATTTTTCTCTTACTTATCATTTAAAAAATAAAAATTAAATTTTGGTGTTTTGAATTAAATTTAATTTTTTTAAATTTTTTTTTAAATAACACGTAAGAGAGAAATTAGGTCTTTATTGGATCTATATTGTGGCTTAATCACATCTCTTAATAGAATGGGAAATCCATAGAGTTATAGCACATAGCCAAACACACCTTAATTTAAATCACAAAACACTCAACAAATAATAAAAATAATTATTCTGAATCATCTTATTGCTTGAGTTTTACTTTTTGGCCTCCGTCAGATGGGCAGCCATTATCTGATAAATGTTTTACCCACTGTAAGCCAAAAAAAAAAGAAAAAGCACAAAACGATTCACCTAAACCTGTCTCCACTCTCCGGTATGGAAGGTGAGATTCACTCACATTTATCCCATTTTAGCGGTTGAATGTGTTAAGAACACTTTTAAGATAAACGGTAATTTTTTGTATTAGAGTTGAGGCCTTTATAATTTATTTTCATTGTAATTTGGGAAGATAGCCCGCCCCCAATTACATCTGACATCTTCTATTCCTGCTTCCTCATCTTAAGTTTGGAAAGTTCACGTAAGTACAAGTTTTTTGTGGCATCCGCCGCATCCTCTATGCTTATCTAATTGGCTAGATAATGGAAACGAGAATAAGATCATCTCAATTTCATGGGATAAATTATATTTACAGCGTCTAACGGTCTATATATATATGTAGAGTCATATTATTTAAAAAATTTAAATAAACTATTATTTATTTGGATACACTATGTGGTCACCCCTCTTCTAATTAGGTGGTTAAGGTTAAGTGATCACCCTAATTTTTTTTTTTAATTTTTTTTTCAAAAAAAACTTTATGTTTTAATTTATTTGTTAATTAACAACCGAACAAAAAAAAAAAAAAAAACTGTAATTCACCTTCCGACAATTTCTCACTTCACGTCAAATCCCCACGCTCACCCAATTTTCCCTCCAAAATCGAAGCCCCACCAAAAATTCACTTCTTCTCAATTCCCTCCAAAATTAACATTCAAACGCTCACAAGCCCTAAAATCAAAATTCAAGCTCTTCAAACCCGCCTATTTATTTCAATCATGAGCTTCCTCCATACGCATCTCCCCAACCCACCAATCGTTCTATCAATCCCTCCAAATTCCCCCAATTCCCATTTCTCAATAACCCTAATTTCGTCTCTCTAACCACTTCCATGGCCTCCTTTAAATCCTCAATTTCCATGAACCGCAGCAGTGATTGTCCTGGCCGGACCTCCGGCGAGGTCCACGTCATAATGGGGCCCATGTTCGCCGGGAAAACTACCGCTCTTCTCCGCCGGATCAAGTCTGAGGGCAACAATGGGAGGTAAATTAGGCAATTTGGGGTTTTGTGATTTTGGTCAAATAATGGGTCTAACTCACTTGTTCTGATATTTGACTAGATACTCAGCCTTCGCGTAATAATGGGATTTTATAATAAATTCGGAATTTTGTATATTTAGGATGTGATTTTTGGCTGAATTGTTTGGGTTCATGTCTACCTATTAAAAGTTAAATGTATAAAAATGTGAATTTTGTAACACGGACTTGTAAATTAAAAAGTAAATTTTGAAGCTTTTAAGAAGTGAATTTTGTGTACTGTAATCCATTATATTGTTTTCGATGTTTTTTTTTAAAATATTTTTTTATTATTTTTTTAAAAAAATATTCTGAGATTATCTGTGATGCGTAGGAATGTGGCAATGATAAAATCGAGCAAGGATTCAAGATATGCGAAAGATTCAGTTGTGACGCATGATGGGGTGAAATTCCCGTGTTGGGTGTTGCCAGATCTGTTGTCGTTTAGACAGAAATATGGAGATGATGCTTATAAAAAGGTGTTATTAGAATGAACTTGTACTAAATTAGTTTCATTCTCTGTTATTAGTTGATTTGAATGAATTTGGTTCTGATATTGGTGGTTGGCAAGTGTATTGATAAAATTTGATGCTCAATCTAAAATGAGTACATTAGATGATTAAGATCAGTGTCAATGTGTCATTAGAGATGAATGGTCAAGTTTTAGATGTTCACACTCATTGGTGGCTGAAAGCAGTGAGAGGATCACAAGATTCACAATGTTGTGACAGAACAATTGATCTATAATCCCCACGCAAGAGTATTAGCTGTAAATGGGGAAAAAAAAAAAAATCAATTATAGTGCTAGTATATATATTTTGTGAGCTGTTTACATTTAGTAGGAATAGTATGATTAGCACATGGATGCAGTGTATGCGGAGGATATATTTGGAGTAATGGTGGCATTTCACCTTCTTAATTTGCTGCTTTGTATATAAAACTGCTAATTTAGTTGCCACTAATCTTATATGCATAACATTCTGACCTTCTCTACATTATGTTGACAGCTGGATGTAATTGGTATTGATGAAGCCCAATTTTTTGAGGATCTCTATGATTTTTGTTGTAAGGCTGCTGATCATGATGGAAAAACTGTAGTTATTGCAGGCCTAGATGGTGATTACTTGAGGTGGTCTCAAAACTAATTTTTATTTTTTCCTTCCCTATGTGATTATGTTTTGTAATTGTGAGGAAGATACAATTGCTTCCCATTTGACATGGACGTAACTCTTATTGCAGAAGGAGCTTTGGCTCAGTACTTGACGTAATACCTCTTGCTGATTCTGTAACCAAGTTGACAGCTCGTTGTGAACTATGTGGCAAAAAGGCTTTCTTCACTTTGAGAAAGACAAAAGAGACACAGACAGAACTGATTGGTGGGGCTGATGTCTACATGCCTGTCTGCCGCCAGCACTACGTTAATGGACAAGTTGTCATGGAAGCTGCAAGGAGTGTTCTGGAATCCTGTAAAGTTAAGAGTGACTGCTATCTTGAGACAACTTCAGTTGTTTAGTTAACATATAGGGCTTGTTTACAGCCTACTCCATTTGCTTGGGCTGCTATTGTTCTTCTATTGGTTTGTAATCTACACAAAATATGGTGAATTTGGACATTTTCATTTAGTGTTTCTTCTATGTTTTTTCTCTTGCTATGTACATAGATAATACAATGAAGTTTCTTCCATGAAATCCATTTAGAGGTGGATGTGTGTTATTAAGTTAAGCAAAAAAAAAAAAAAAAAAAAAATTATTCTCCCTTTTGTCAAGGTTATTCATTATTTGCATGGTTTTGCCCCCACATCTATTTGAGACAGTTTTTGTAAGTACGTGAACTGCCATGTGGATATAGGTATATGTTCTTGGTTGCCTAAATTTCTTGATGTATTCTCATGTGGAATCTCGATTGTGTGTAGATGGACATCTTTTCTCCTTTTACCCAAATAGATCCAGAAAGTAGCAATTATTTAGCCCTTCATATATAATCTGGTTTTGCATTACCAGTTTTGATTTTTATACATCTTATGCAAAAAAGTTAATTCTGCTACATTGGCTTCGACTGTAGGCCATGAGCACCGGACTTTCTCTTCTGTTTCCTACTTCCAAACAAGGTCATCCAGTGGAAGATCTTCAGAATTCGACTGGCATACTTTCTTTGTGAAGCAAAATTCACCGAACCAATGCAACCTGTCACTTGTCCTAGTGGGTTTTTCTTTTTGCTTAGAGATCTACTTTCCATACTATATGGTTTCAACATGCTCTGTTTTTTGGTTGAAATTGGTTCTGTTGTCTTTGAAATGCTCTGCAATTGAAGGCTCCTTTTCAAGGACATGAGCTCTTGTTCAAGATTCTGAATTCTCAAGCTTGTTGACTCATATTCATTTCTTGAGAACTCAGGACTAATGTCTTTTTGTAACAAAAAGCTCAAGGGTCTTCTGCCTGGCTGTGCTCCTTCTGTATATGGACTCTCTCCTAGATTCTGGCTTTTGGAGTTTGGATACCTAGAGCTCGAGAGGCTTCCTGAGAACTCTCCACAGTGTGCATATCTAAATGAGTCTGAGCAGTCTCTGAAAGCCTGGTGTGTGCTAAGTTGCTGAACAAAAAGTGCCTGGACAATCAAACGTAGAGGCATCAACTCATTTTGAACAGCATCAATACACGCCTCTTGTGATAATTTTTGACAGTTGAGATACTTGCATACTGCTCCCTTCTCTTCTTGTGGTATACTTGGGTGTGCCTGAAGAATAGTAATGTATAGGTCAGAGTAAGGCGTAAGTTTGCATTGGTCCAATACAAGAACTGACTGTTCCTCGCTGACCAGATTTTTTCTTTGGCAGTATGAGAAGAGAGATTGAGGCTAGGTCGGCTAGTTTATAACCTAAGAATCAAGCTTTACTTGAATCTTTTTCTTGTATTCATACATGTTATGAGTTGTTAAGACTTCATATTTTTTTTGGGTGCTTTTTCAGTGTAATCTAAAAGTTTCAAAATTTTGTTTCAATTGCTAGGTTAATTCACAAAACGTATCAGTCAGTGGCTGCAGGATAATCATCTAAGCATAAATCAGCAAGCTTCCTTTGACATGTGTTTGATTTCAAATTGATCCAACCAGATCAAGTTGCATCTTTGCAAAATGCTGGAGTTGTGAAAGCTTACCTGTAGGAAGATGTTCATTGCTCTGTAGAGTTGATCATGGCTCTGTCTGCAGGAGTTCGGTACCCTTTCAACGAGTTCCATGAATCTTTCAGGCCCAATGTTTGGATCAGGCACTATATGAGAGAGATATACATCCCATAATTCTGCAACAACTGAGTTTCTTGCCGAAGGAGTATGGTTTTTGTCCAAGTTAGATGAAACATATGTTGAAATTATGCCCTCCATTGTGGCCAACTCGATGCCTGAAGAAATCGAATCCGTTCCCATTTTCGGGAGGATAAAATCTTCCACTTGAGCAAATTGCAACATAGATGCAATCTGATCCTGCAACTTGACCTTATGATCACTTCTCAAACCAACTTCAAGGGATCTAGAAAGCAATGCAAAGTAAAACCCAACAGGAATCAGTCTACCAGCTTTCCCCCCCATGGGCAGCAGGTCAAGTATCCCTTGAAGGATTGCTGCAACTTTGCTATTTGTGTCATCATCCCCAATTTTCTCAGCAGAGTTCTCCCAAAATTGGCGTGTCTTCTTGGAGACTACCCATTTATTTGCATAGAAAACAATGATGGGGCTTACATATTTTTCTTTCATACCTTGTCTTCTCAGAGATCCTATTATTCTTCTGAAGAATTCAAATGGTAAAGCAATCAGATCCTTGATCCAGAGGTCCTGGCTCACTATCTCCTTCAGTGTTTCACAGTTCCAAGCTTGGCTAGCCAATGCCTCCAATGTGACCACCGGCCGGTCCCGTCTCCTCTCCGGGTCAAGGATCTCCATGCAAGCCATGAAGGCAAGAGACTCAATGCAGCGGCTCACTATTAGCAACTCCTCAGACCAGGGAAGCAATGCTTGGCACTTCTGGAGTACAATTAGGGTGTCATCCCAACTTTGCAGAACCACTTGGTTCAGGTAGAGATCGAACCGCTCGCAGAGGTTACTGGAGCAGTAATCTTCTGTCATCTCAAGGAACTCTGCTGCACATCGAAGTGCTGCTACATTAAAAGGGTCAACTAATGTGGAGGAACCATAGACAAATAAGGCAATCATCTCAAAGGTCTCTGGCCCTCCAGGAAAACCTTGTGGTAGCTCCAGGTCAGTTGAGTCATCTAATCTTTTCTTTAAGTATCCACTCTTTGAAGACAGTGGGTACTGCAAAATAACCAAGAAGAGAACTTAAAGGTAAGCTACTCAAAAGATTTGGTGCTACAAAATTAAATAACCAAGAAGAGAACTTAGAGAGGTAAGCTACTCAAAAGATTTGGTGCTACAAGATTAAGTCCTTGTTTTCACATTTCATGCTATGTAATCTTGTTCAAAATTCTTCACCATTTCTCATTTAGTGTATTCATACAACATTTCTCATACCTTGTGCAGGTTGAATATTCTGTCACCAACTCGAACGCGAACCGAAACTGGCAAGCCGGTCTCTTGGCTCCTGAGACAAAGATCCACCCAAACATCAGGAATTCAGAACATTTGCAAGGCTAAGACAGTAAGACATACAAATAAATCATTTTTTGGCCAATAATCTTACCATGAAATAATCTTGATCTTGAGCAAGGCCCCAATGTTAGGTGAAGAGAAAGGACTTGAGGCCACTGATGAACTCTCTTTCGAGCTCACAACTTCCATATTAGTAGAGCTCATATAAGTGCTTTCAAACTATTATTGACTGCAAGTAAAACTCGAGAAAGCTCTCACAGTTGATTTTCACCACAAGCATGAACACATTCTTCTGAATCTTTCTCTGTCAATGGCCATAAATGCTAGAAACCCGTCTCGAGAATCGAGGTAAACAGTGGTGGAGCTTCTAGAATTCAGAAATCCAGTGAGAATAAAATAGAATGGGAAGAGGAAAAAGAGGTGGCTTGATCTGCTTGTCTGTATACGCGTACATTCGTGCATTTCTTTATGGAGTCAGAGTCAAATGCACACGAGTGAAACTCGATTTCCAAAATTTAAGGCTTCAAAAACGTTCTCGAGTGGTGGAAAGTTGAATTCGTGTGCTACTCTACACCTTGGCCTCGGTCAGCAAAATATGGTGCCTTGCACAACAAGCTTTGTATGCACAAAAGGTCGTACGTAATTCATGTGAGCCGTAGGATCTCGACCATCTGATTGGTCAGTCTGATCTTGCAACGAAATTCATTTGGCGTCCCTTATTGTTAAATGGGTTAATGTTTACTCTGGACCGACCGTTTTATCTTTCATCGGCTCTAATGTTCAAAATATTCACGTGTACGAATCCCATGACATATCGCCATATCCAGTAATATTATCTTCTCTGTTACGAGTATCAAGTGTTTTTATTGTTGCATCAAGCGTTTCTTCAGGCAGCCCATCTATCTAAAAACCAGTCGGTTTTATAATGGAGGAGTATTTTTGTATTTTTACTTTTTGAGAGGATAAAAATACTTTTATGATATTATCAAATTCAAATGAACCGGAAATGATCATGTTCTACTTTCTTGGGATGGGCCATTTATTCAACCTACATGTCATGGCATTCTTAATTTATTTAATCATATTATATATTAATGGTGCTTTTATGGAATAGTCATGGAGTTTGGGAAGATAACATGGAATTTTTTTTTTGTTGAAAAGGGTGTATTCGGAAATAGGAAAGAAGAAGCTCGAATGAAAGACAGAAAATGACTGAAAAAAATGAATAAAATATGAGAAACGTACGTGGTGGAGATGAAGTGCGGATGAAGCTTTGTAGCGCATGCTAACAACCAAGACGGCACGGCTTCTGAATTTCGGGCTCTTTGAAAGAAGGGGTACTTGCTTGCTTTCAAGTTGAAAGTTTCAACCAACAACCCTCAATCCCAATAATCGCCTTTTTTTAATGTTATAGAGTGACATAATATAATTATAACAATGACAAACAATTTTCTTTAATGCAGTCTATTAAAGTATTATATATTTAAAATGTACGTATTTCTCACGTATATTCTTTATAATGTGTGTGATTTTCGCGTACATTTTAAAAAATACATATGGTCAGAATATTCATATATATATAGTTTAGACATATATCAGTTTAATATACTAGATTATAAAAAGTTTCTCAAATTCAATACGAAGGAAAACTTTGACTGTCAATGATTTACGTACGGACAAAGTTTTCTTTAAATTGGGTTAGAAGAATTTTGGTCTATTAAATTAACATGTAACCAAAATGCATGTGATTTTCACGTGCTCAATTTTATTTTATTTTTTTATTTTTTTAAAAAAACCACTTCAACTTAATTTGAAGACTTTTTATATACATATGCACACATGCATGAATGTTTGGGCCTTAGGGTTTCAACGATTAGTAGATTAATTAACTACTAATTTGCATTCATTGGTGGTGGTTTCTATTGTATATAAAATTCGTATGCCATGTGTTGCTGCCAGATCTCTCAAGATAATAGAATCACCACACATTCCTTCAAAGTTGCAGATATTTATTTTATTCCTGGCCTCAACCTGGAAGGGATTAATGCTTTGATCTCAATCAAGCAATTCACCTACTTTAACCTAAAACCTCAGCAATTAATGCTTTGATCTCAATCAACCAATACACCTTTGCTTAATCTAAAAAGTCAAGCACACAGTGATTTGAGAATTCCAAGAGCTTTTTAGGTTGCTTTCTCAGTGACCTAGGCACCAACTAGCTCCACTATCACCTTCACAAGTTGCTCCCAATTGTTCTTTTTCAGTGAAACGAAGAGATTTATTTTGAGGTTAAGATTTTGTTTTGTTGTAATTCATGATGCTACATCATTAAAAATTTTAAATGACGTAACAGTTTATTCCCAATGTGATAAATATGTATTCTATTACATCAGTATAATTTAATCTGGATTATAAAATGAATTCTCTCTATTTCATTTAAAATGAAGAGGATCCCTAGTAAACCATACCATTAAATGCAATTATGCAAGAGGGCTACTCTACGGTCTACACAAAAGATTGGTGCTAAATAACATTGCTCATACATTGTGTCCATTATAGCATAGTTGAGTATTTGCAATAATGGGATGCAAGAGGCGGCACCTGAAATTTCTCATCGAGACGGTCAAAGTATGGATGAGAAGCCAAACCTAAATTTTGATATATAAATAAATAAGGTTTGAGTTATTTTTAAATTCAGTTTTGAGTATTAATCAGATTTCATTCTGTTTGTTTTCATTTACTACTGTCATACGCTTTCGGCTTCATATCTTGAATTCAATTTAGAAATGGGGATTTAAGTGAAAAAGAATGGTTGGCTTCGACCTACTTGAGGTCTACACTAGCAAGATTGGGCAGATTCCAAGCAAGAATTCCTTTTTTTTGCTAGTGAAATATACAAGAGCAGCCGAAAGCTTCGATCACGGGGATCCTGAATAACATCACAAAACAGCATTCAATAGCATCCAAAACAAGATTTCTTACTACGACAAAAAGGGGTAGAGAGACTTGCATTAAGATCCTCCCCAAAGAGAGATGCAGGCCGCTTATAGTTCAAAGACATTCAGCACCTGAAAACAAGTAATATTGACCTACTTCGCCTCTCTACGAGAAAAAGGAAAAATGAAGTAGTAAGAACTAATTAGTGGATAGAGATTTTCAACAATTTTATTGTCCAAATTGTTAGTAATTTGAGTAACAAATGCGAGAGAGTTTTTATAGAGCTCACCTGTCTTAACAAATTTTGGGTAGCTCACCTACCGTTTAAGGTAGGTGTAGGTCCCATAGGGATTCTATCACCTTTTCTATACGAATTACTACAAACCCAAGAAAAAATTGCTAGGGATCTTTGTGTCTCTAGAGTTGACTAGGTCTTTCTCGTAGCAGTGTGTTTCCTCCACATCATTGCCAAAGAGGGCAAAGAGTATAGTAGTAGTACTTGAGAAAAACCAATTGGAGATATTATCTAGCAGTCGAATTGATCAACAAAAGAATCAAATTACACGGATCGACAAATGAACTGGACTAGACAGTACTGTCATTAGTTCCTCAGTCTACAAATTATGTACATAATAGGTTTCTGCGACATGTCAAGGAGAGAGAAAGAGAGAGTTATTGGTAGTTGCAGGCATAATCTTCGTATGAAACCCATCAATCATTAGATTGGTCAGAGAAGAAGAAAACAGAAGTTAAGGGCTACCCCTAAGCATGCAGTTCACTCAGAAAGCCATCAAACAGACAGCCCAGTCTCTTCGTCGTCGACTTCAGAAAAAAAAGGGTCACTGAGAAGATCAGATGCTGAAGGTCTTGCCCTTGGCTGGGCTATACACTTGTCAATGAATGCCTTCACTTCTGGATCCATCACCTTGTTCAAGGCTTGGGGCTTTACTCCAGTGGTCACCTTCTTGTATATCTTGGCAACACTGTCACATTCGCTGTATGGGATCTCCATTGTCACCATCTCAAGCAAGCACATTCCAAAGGAGTATATGTCAACCATCTCAGTGTAGTCTTCCTCATACAGCTCTGGTGCCATGTACTCTGGTGTCCCAATAATTGAATGCGCTGCATGGCTCTTTCCTACTATTGCTGCCAACCCCAGATCACCAATTTTCACCTATATGGAGAAGTCAAAAGGCTTCAGGGTCACAAATCAATAAAATGTCCAACAGAAAATACTATATATATCAACTGGGAATAGTATGTAACCCCAATAGATAATTCTTTTTGGCACATAAATTGAGGAACTGCTGTTGAACTCCTGAGCCAAAGTATGGAAGGCTCTGTATCAACCCAGGAAAATCAGGTCCTGAAGTAATCTACACCTGATCAGCAGGCATATCCAACCAATCATCTGGTATTCATAACCGATCATCTAGTGTTTATAAGCTATTTGGCAATCAAATGGTTGAAAGACACTACCATAGGAGAATCATTTGGCTGTACATAACTAACCTTCTAGTGCTACATATACTCAACTAAACTCCAAACAACAGAAGAACAACCTCAATAATCTATGAAATTTTGAATTGATTGAAAAGGAAAAATGCAAGAATCTAGAAAAATCAATTTATCCTCATTAAATGAAAAGGGAAAACCAATTTCTTTAGATAGAAAATGACTAATTACCTGGCCAACGTTTCCATTGATGAAGATGTTACTGCAATTGAGATCTCTGTGAATAATGCATGGCTCATGGGTATGCAGATACTCCAATCCCTCAAGCAACTGCTTTGACCACTTCTTCAAGGCCTTAATGGAAACATGGCGATGCTTCTTCCTGTAATCCCTCAGGTTTCCAGATGTGCACACCTCAGTAATGAAGTTCAATGTGTTACGCTCATTATCCTTCCAAACACTGTAACAGACAATGATATATTTGTTCTTCAATGTCCGCAACAGCTTAACCTCGGAATGAAGCCGATTGATGAGTACCGGATCCTCGCTGAATTTCCTCAACCTAACCTGATTCCAGGCCACCTCTATGCCTTCCTCCTGATCAAAAGCCCTGTAAACCTTCTTCACAGCACCACAGCCAAGCAGATCACTGTACCGCCCAAATCGTCCAGTTGGATCAACCTCAACAAATGGTTCAGCCTCACGGTCAGACCCAGTCGGACTCTCAGCAGGCATCTTCAAAGATTAACATATAGAATTGGGTTAGAGCAAGGTAAAACACCGCCTTTCCATAAAATTGAGGTCTAAAATTTCGAGTGCTAACACAACCAATTTCATTCCAAACATCAAATTTTTAATCCATTTCAACATGAGAAATTCACAACTAATGATCCAAAACACAAAAACGCCAACTATTCAATCATGGTAAAAAGTAAACATAGTAATCACAAACCTAGGGTTTAAACTACGAAATTCTCAATCGTGTTTGTGAACCCAAACTACTATAACACAAAGAATCACAATTCTAAATTCTAATGATAACACCAGATAATTGCAAAAGGCAACAAAATTCCACTTTAATAACAAATCTCCAATCAATCTGAATGCGCAGTTTCAAACTCTAAATAATCCATAAATAATCGAAAACAGTAGAATAAAAAATAAAAATAAAAAGTTGATAAATAGGACTGTTTTAAGTATTACGTCTTTTCTAAATTGGGCATTAAAAAAATGCAAAATTCCTTTCGCGAACCAGGAAAATTCAAGTTTTTGTAATATTTATTAATTCACAAAAGTCGAAAAACACATCCACAAGCAGCAAATTATGCACAAATACGAATGTGAAATACAATAAACCATACCGAAACTTCAAGATCGAGAACAACAGCTCAGATTGCAACCAAACCAGAACACAAAGAATCGCAATCCTAAATTATAATGTTAACACCAGATAATGGCAAAAAACGTATCAAAATTCCACTTTCATAACAAAGCTCCAATCAATCTGAATGCATATTTTCAAACTCCAAATAATCGATATATTATCAAAAACAGTAAAAAAAAAAGAGAAGGTAAATAGGACTGTTTTAAATATTACATCCTTTTTTATAAATTGGACGTTAAAAATTGCATGAACCAGGTAAATTCAAATTCTTGTAATCTTTCTTAATTGACAAAAATCCAAAAACACGTCCACAAGCAGAAAATTATGCACAAATAAGCAAGTGAAATACGATCAACGATACCGAAACTTCAAGATCAAGAACAACGGCTCAGATTGAAGCTCCGATCGTACAAAAAGCAAGCGAAATGCATGATCCGATTGAGAATGAAAAAATAAAGAACGCAATGAAGCTAGGGTTTTCAGAATTCAAATGTAGGTTCAGATATACATACAAATGGACGCAATTCACATTACGTTACGTACGAACATAAAGACAGAGGTGTAAGCAGAGAGAGAGTACCTTGAGATCGCGAAGCTGGAGAGTCTGTGAAACGCTTGAGAGAGAGAGAGAGAGAGAGAGAGAGAGGTTAAGAGGAAGAGGAAGGTTTTGCGTGAGGGGAACGGAGAGAGGGAGAGAGATAAGAGTTCGTGACGAAACAAAACACAGCAGTAGGAGCTGGAAATGAAAGGAGTAGGCGGCGGTATTTATACATGACGCCTCCTGGGATGATAATTTTTAAATTAAATAAATTAATACAAAGTTTTCTTCTAGCCTCAAATTCAATCCATCCAGCATGCCATATTTTTTAATTTTTATATGCATCTTTGACACAGAGCATGTGATTCTTAGGGGATTTCCTTTTTCTTTTTTTTTTAATTATTTTTTAAGACATGATAAAATATGATAAATGGTAATATAACAAAATCTCAATTATTTGATTAGATAAAGATTATATAATATAATACGTTAAAGGATGGTCCCCAAGGGGTAGCTAAATCAACTGTGAACCACGCTTAATGAAGCAGAGGTCACTAGTTCGAATTCCTCCTCCCCCTTCCCTTATATGGGCATGTAAAAAAAAAAAAAAACGTTAAACGATGTGTTTTTAAGATTAAAACTTTATTATCCCCTAGAGCCCCTCCCCATCTATCTGTTTTTTCATTATTTTCTTTGTGTTTTTGGGCCATATTCAGCAACTCCGGCCACTTTTATCCGCCCTCTAAGGTGTTGTACTGCTCATCTCCTCTATCCGCTCCACCACGTGTCAACGCTGGCCAGTGCCCATTATCTCCTCCACTCAGGCCGCTGTTGTTTTTTATTGTTGTATTTATTGTTTTGTTTGTTTTGAATAAAGACAGTTTTGGGTTGATGAGGAGAGTCTTCTCAGGAGTATATTTGTACTTTTTTTGCTTTTTTGTGGGGGTTAGGCTTTCTCTGTTTTTTGTTTTATGGTTTCTGTAATTTTGCTTTAATAAAGATTGTCTAGACCTTTGGGTTGTGGATGTGATGTGTTTCTTCGCTCTTGGGCTTTGGATGATGAATTTTGGCATGGGTTTTCTGCTTTCAAGACCGAGAAAGATGAGCAGCCTATGCATTGAGTTGAATCTGTCTAGAATAGATACGATGTTACAATTGAAAATTAGTCATGGATTAGCGGATATTGCTATCATAGATAGATTCTGAATTTTGATTTTTATGTAAGCATCTATGACTTGTAATCTCGTAGCTTCGACTATGATTTTCTCAGAGCTTTTTGCTCTATGATGTAAGAGCGCTTACTCTCGTGATCCTTCTTCAATGAGACTGAAATGTTTCCCTTAATTTTTTTTTTTTTAAAAAAAAAATCACTTTATTTTTCTTCTTCCTATAATTATAAAATATATTTTAAGCAATCCTATTAATAGGATAGGGTTGGATTTTAAAGAAAAACTTTATTCGTTTGGCATTGTTAGAAAGCAATCAGAACTCTACTTTAAGGCCCGAATCTGAGATATGTGGTATGTCTTTTTGGTTGCAGCACAAGCAAACACACAAAAGATGCCATCCAGTGCATATGAAGGCTGTGATACGATCAAAAAGCTCATTACTTTCTCTGGTTTCTCGAAAATCTGAGAACCCCATCAAGTCCGAGGGTCAGTGTGCAGGTAGGGATGGTTGGGCAGACTGATCATTCAACAAAAAGTTCATGTAATACCCGTGTGAGAATCAGAACAATGTATCTCAGGATGGCCTTTCTAAAACCGTCTTATTCATGGCAGCATGTGAGGGGGCTGAGGCTTGCCATTAATTCTGGACCATTAGAGGAAGTCACTGTTTCTGCCTCTCTCCAACAAGGACAAGGATTATTATTTTTTTTTTTCATTTCAAATTAAATGAATGATTTCACGTCGGTGCATGATTTCACATTATCTACACCGTCAAATGAACCAATTTTAAATCATGACCATAAAAGAGATATTATTCTTTCTTTTCTTTTTTCTTTTTTTGACATTTTCACACAAGAAAAAGGAAATGGAGATTTGAACTAGTAACCTCCACTTCATAAGGCGTGGTCTACAGCTGATTGAGTCACCCCTTAGAGACAAGATATTATTCATTTCATTGATGAACCAATTTTAAATCATAACCATAAAAGAGATATAATTCATTTTATTGAAATGGAGACCATCCTATTCCCTCTGACAAAGGAGATATGCCCCTGATCACCTTTAAAAGAGAGAAATTTAGTGGATATGTGCATTCCACATAACAACTCAGAAGACAAGCAGAAAAGATATAAAATGGAAGAGACAAAATTAAGAAGCAAGCTTCAAGTCGCACCAAAGTATAGAACCATTATGCATATAAAAAATTTAGCAGACAAGCTTATATGCCTGGCAGCATAAGTTTCCAACATTACCAAGATGCTGCTCATTACAGATGTACTCCAGGCTAAACTAAAATTTTCATCTCAAGATGCAGTAAAAAAAAAAAGAAGAAGAAAACTGTGGCACAATTGGAGAGATCATAAACCCAAAGACACAGACTCCAACATCCAGCCTAATGCACCATAATATGGCACTAAAGTCGAATTTATAGCAGTGAAATCAGTCCACTCCAGGGTGGGGGGTGGCTGCAGACACCTGTTTGCAGCTTGCATTGCAGCAGAGATTAGGAAGTACTAGTCCAGGCCTAGAAAGAAGAGAAGGATTAGTAATAACAGAAAACTCGTATAGCTCTGGTAATCTTACTAGTAGTCGTCTCCACAAGCTGTAGGGAAAGCAAGGCATTCAGCAAAGAGCAGCCAGCAGGTATCACAGCATCCCGAAGGCAGGAATGCAGGACAATTCTGAAGGCACCAAGAAGCGACAGAAAGAGATTTATTATGGTGCATTAGGATGCCAAGTAAGTCTGGTAGCATGGCATCCAATATCAAGCCAAAGACCACAAGCCCTGCTAAGCAACAAGGCTCAGCTAGGGCACAGGAGAACTAAGGATGGGGGCTACATAACAGAGATTAGCAAACTCATTCGATTCCAGGAACTGCTCCTTTCCTTGAGCTCCCTATTTAGTTCCTCTAACGGCCCTCGCTAATCCTATGAGCTACAGGCACCCACCCTGTCTCCACTGGATCTGTTCCCGGGAGTACCCTAAAAAAAAGAACCTTTCCTCTTCCCAGCCATAGCACGTCCTTATCTCGCATCCGCCAACACAGCTTTGCATCCCCAGAGATACATTGTTGCCATTGTAACTAGGTCATCAAAAGGGGCACGAACAGCCTTAAATCACTGTTCACATGTCCTCAATTCTGAAAAAACAAATATCTCAAAAGATTTAAGAGGTAGGGGAGAAAACCCTTCCCAAATTTCCATACAACAAAGCAATTGGAGGAAGAAAAAAAAAACTCATGGTCTTCGTGTTAAGCCTTACAAGATAAAGCAAGTGGGACATTGGCAATCCATTGAATATTGGTTCCATTCATTATATTCACCAACTTAATGAACATAGAAAAAAAATTCAATTAGGAACAATCCCAAAAAACAAAAGCAATTAAGCTACAGTCATAAACAGCATTTTATTGCTTGAAAGTATCAAAATATTACACATAACATTTAAAAATAACTAAGGAGGATTAGAACCCTCTCTTACAGAAGGTGATCTGGAATCCATACTCCCATCTGGACCAAACCTTGAAATGCTCCTTCCACTTTTAGGAGTGGCCAAACCAGGGCTTGCACCTCGGTAACTGGCCCGGAGAGTTTCATCAACAGTAGAGGAAGACTTCGCAATTGCATTCCTTACAAATTTCTGGGCAGCAGGAGAAAGTGTCCGCACACTTGGACTAACACTTCCTCCTCTAGGGGACGGCAGTGGAGGCTTCTGAAACATCTTTGACCTCTCCCTCAGCTTGCGTGCAGCCTCCCTCGACAGCGAGTGAGCCTTCTCATCCCTAACAGGTGCTCGTGGAACCTTATAATGAGGCCCCTCACCACTACCCCCAATATCAATCGGCGTATCCTCAGGCTCCAACCTCAATGGGGTCCCTTCAATTTCACCCCACGTAATAAATGGCGACTCATCAACCCCAGGTGCTGGCGAGGGAGTCCTAATAAAACTATACCCATTCTCCGCTTTCTTCCCTGACTCCACATAAAATGGATTTGGAGTCTTCCTCAAATCATCCAAATCATACTTCTTCAACTTATCCCCATCCCTATCAAACACTGGCATTGGAGTCCCCCCTGCGACCGGTGTATAAAGCACCTCAACCTTCCCATCATCTTTTGGCCTAGAATCCATCATTTTACCATGAAACCTTGTATTGGCACGACTGATTTCCTTTGTTAGACCCTTTAATCTAACTGCCATTTCCTCCTCCGTCAATGGGGCCTCACCTCTATCCGAGGGATGATACATCAACAAATTCTTCGCTGAATACTTCCACCCTTCCAATGTACTAACCGGTTGGTCCGAAGTACCATACCCATCAGTACTAATTCTCTCCCTCTTCACACCACCCTCAATTGCCTTAACATCTTCTTCCTTTTCGCCTTCTAACAAATACTCATATCTCTCTTTCCTCTTCCTATTAACTTTCTCTACAATCTTCGAAAAACTATGATTGTCCTCGCTAGTATACCGCCTAAAGAACTCGTCTAACGACAACGACGCGTCGACCTCACCGTTTCCATCCCCGCCACCACCGGATAATTCCCCACCGGAAGCGCTAAAATTCATCGCCGTTTTCGGCGTTTTAGCATCGAATTCATCGAAAGGAGTGAAATTTCGTCCGAACGTGGAACCAGGTGTGTGAGTTTTGCCATCGGGGTTGGGATTATTTACCTTTCCGCCACGGCGCTCCATGATCTTCAACTGGGCGTCTCGGATTTGGACCGGGTCTCCGGTCTTGATCGCCTCGAGCCAGTCCAGCCGGTCCCGGAGCTTCGAGATGTCTGGGAAAAAGTCCCGCTCGATGATCTTCTCGATCGCCGCAACATAACTATCCTCGTCGAGTACCTTGGTGTTTTGGCTCTTAGGGTTTCTGTGGGTGGTTGAATCCGAACTTCGATCTTGGAGGGTATTATCGGAAATTGCGGATGGTGAAGGGGATGAGAGGTGGCGCGGAGATTGACCAGGAGAGAGAAGCATATTGAAGAATTAGGGTTAGGGTTAGGTTTTGATTGATGAAAGAGGAATCGAGGTTTGGGGTTTCTGAAAGCCAAATAGAAAGGGAATTAGGGTTAGGGTGGGAGCTGATTTCGACGAAGGGGACGAAGAGTTTCCTCGCGAAAGATAAAGATTTGTGTGCGTTGCAATTATGTCCCTGTAGTTTTAGGAATTTATAGTTGTTGTCCTAAGGCTGAAGACGGTTAAACCGTCTCTAACCCAAACCCGAGTTTCCTATTTCTTAACCCGTTCATCAAAGGCTTATTAGAATCTTTTTCAGAAAATAATAAATTTTTTCACAATTTTTAATGAAAATCATTGTTTTTTTAAAAAAAAAATAAAAAAAAATTGATAAACCAAAGAGCATAAATAAATGTAATAACACCGGGGTTGTGAGAGAGTTTTTGATAGAATAGGACTCTCCTATCCAAATAAGACTTCTATTGAAATAAAAGATTACCTTTTACTTATCCGGCCCAAAATAAAGAAACAAAAATAACAACAATGATCTTCAATAAAAAAAATCTATGTCCCGGCATTTGCACCAAGTTACTATTATAGTTCCCCCAAGTTTGCACAAGATGCAGGCTCCGTTTGATAAACGGTTTTAGGCAACGGCAAAGGTATCGCACTATTTACTGATGGACACATTCTATTTCGTACTGCAGAAGTCAACTCCTATTTAGCTACAAAACTTAAAAAGCAACACTACTCATCGGGAGAGTCAACCCCTGCACCTTTACAAAAAAGCCCTTACATTTGATAAACAAGAATTACAATACACAAAATGCAAGGGTATTTTTGTAAAAGTGCAGGGCTGGCTCTCCCAAGGAGTAGCACTGCTTTTTAACTTTTGTAGCTGAACAACTGCAATACGAAAAAGAACATATCCATTCGTGAACAGTGCGATGCCTTTGCCATAACCTAAAACTGTTTATCAAATGGAGCCGCAATAGTTATATTTAGGTGGTTCATTTTAAATGAATAATTTAAAATATAAGTACATGAAAAGAAAAAGACGCAATAATTTTAATTCAAGCGAATTATTTTAAATGAGTGACTCGTAACATAACAATACATAAAAAATAGAGAAAATGAAAAGATGGTTCAATTACCCCCTATCAACGTTAACTCGTATCTTAATGCCATCCCTATCCCACGCAAAGCATAGAGGGATTGCATAATCCCTTTCAATTAGCTCATAAGCTCATTAATAATTTGGAATAGCTTAAATAGACGGTTGAACAACTTAAAATTGTTTTTGGTAAGGTAAATTTGACGTAGACTCTTTCATAATTATTATTTAAATTATCAATAATTTAGACCCCAAAAAAAATAAAAATTGCTGAAAATTACAAAATCCATTGGACCCAAGAAATGTGGACTTACCATTGGACCCCGAAGATTACAAAATCCAAACCCAATCAAAACATTATGACAGCTAAGAAACACTGATTCTCCAGTGTTTGCGCCGCAGACAATCATTCCTCCTCTGCTTCCCTTCGTCCCTCAAGTCGAGATTAGACTTGGAAACCTCAGAGCTTCTTCCCAACACACACTCTGTCTGTTTCTCTGGACCCCACAACTCTTAACCTTTCGGAGGAACGAATCCCGAGGCCGGCATGATCCACGGCCGCGATTAAAATCCCAAGTCCAAATCCCCGACCGCTTCCACGTGGAAATTCGAGCACCGGATCACAGGATTTAGCAAACTCCGAGATTCGAGGTTTGCTGATTATTATTTTTAGTCTTTTAGTTCGTGTACGCTCTGTTTGGCTGCTGAGAAACTGTGAGAAAATGATTGAATTGAAATTGTGGCTTTGAATTGTTAATTTTTCTAGGTCCCGAGTAATCCAGAAGTATCTACTTTGCTTAGAGCCTGTTTACTAGCACTGTTTGTCTTAATTTTTTGTTCGGTGGATTATTTTTTTTATTTTTTATTTTTCACTTATTCTTTGTTTTCTCAGCAGACAAACAGTGGGTTGATGGTTAACTGTCAGATATTATCTATTTATATATATATATATTTTTATCTTGAATTTTATTGAAAATTTAAAAATTTTAAATTTTAGATACGTAGGTTGTTTGTGGAATCCCTATTGAATGGAAGGAATCAATTCTAGAAATGAATTTAACTCATCTTATGGGATTGTAGTGTTGTTATGTCTGCAATATTTGTTTCCTCTGTTACCCAGTTAAACCTGAAGAACTATGATTTTGAAACTTCTTGTTTATAGTAGCTGCTTGTATGGTATCTATAATTTTGTGTGAGAATAGTGTAAACAATTCCCTAGTTTCTTAGGAAGCACAGTTCTTGGAACCGATAATGGAATAATTTGAAGATTATTGACTTAATAATGAAATTCTGAAAGTATGCCGCATGGGTTTTGAGTGATACAATTCACTTGTTTCTCATCTTCTTCTAGTAATGCTATGGTCTGTATTGAATAATTTTCCAAATGCTCTCTCTGTTTTTTTTTTCCTTAATTAACTGCTAAATTCTGAGTGTGTTTTTCCCAATTACTTTTTTTATGGGTGTTTTCAGGTTTGAGAAACTGGTAGCATGTGTGGTTTGTTCAAGTCCAAGGTTAATCACAGTAATATGACCCTGAGTTGAAACTGGACTTCTGTTTTCAGTACAGGTTCTCTCAGGTTCATATGGTTACTTCAGGGGAATGTACACCAGGTGAAGTTGCTTCTGATAAATCTGGTGATGAAATTCACAGGCTTCATTCATCACAACAGAACCCTGATTATGAAATTCAAGAAAAACAATTAGATCAAGAAGCAAACAGGCCCTCTTCAGTACCTGAGAAGTCTTCACAGGTGCCTGATGCTGCAGTCCCTACAATGCAATCAGATCAAGAAGGAAGTACTTCCTCTATATTTTCTGAGAAAGTGTCACGGGCCCCTGATACTAGTGGTACTCTTGCCTTGCAATCTGGCCAGGAGGCAAGCACACCTGCTATAATACGTGAGAAAGTGACAGAAGACGGATATAATT
This sequence comes from Carpinus fangiana, assembly GCA_006937295.1. Classification (NCBI taxonomy): domain Eukaryota; kingdom Viridiplantae; phylum Streptophyta; class Magnoliopsida; order Fagales; family Betulaceae; genus Carpinus; species Carpinus fangiana. Next base: position 881,243 of record CM017326.1, on the reverse strand, counting down.
GGCGGAAATACGGTCAGAAGCTTGTCAAAGGAAATGAATTTATACGGAGTTATTACAAATGTACTCATCCAAACTGCCAGGTGAAAAAGCAACTGGAAAGGTCACATGATGGGCAGATTGTAGATACTACCTACTTTGGTGAGCATGATCATCCAAAACCTCAACTTAATGTCCCTGTAGCTGTTGGTTTCACTGTTTCCGTTGTAGATGAAAGACCAAATGAGCCCTCTTCAACTAGTGCGGAAGGTGAGAAACAAACTTACATTGTTAATATCTAGTTTTGGTGCATAAATGACGACTTGCTTGATTTGTTTTATGAACTCATATTTGAAGACAAATCATTCGTTGAGCTTGGCCAGACACCTCATCAAATGGAGCCAGCAGATCCCCGCCAACCATTAACAGTTGCAGCAAGTGATGATCTGAAAAGTATGCTTTCAGAAACAAATAGGATGAGGCATGAGGTTGATCATGATGATGATCGAGACTCAAAAAGACAGTAAGTTAATCCTTTATCTACTTAAATTTTTTTCTGTACCGGGAGATATGTGTGCTAATTTTTTTTTTAGCTGACAAATTCAAAATTACTAAACAGGAGAAAAGAAAAGTGTACTGTTGATGCTCTTCCAGTGGATAAGCCAAGCGGTGAACCACGTCTTGTTGTTCAGACTTTGAGTGAGGTTGATATTGTAAATGATGGGTACCGCTGGCGCAAATATGGGCAGAAATTTGTGAAAGGCAATCCAAACCCGAGGTATTGGACAATTTCGTTGTTCATATACGATTACAGACTATTTAAATTAGGTCCATATCTGCATTACATCTCTGCTCATTGCTTATAGATTACTGGAAATATAAGATCTCGTCAGTCTAGTTTTGCTAATCATGCTATAGGTTGTCTTGAAAGCTTTTGGGTGTGCTGATTGCACCAATTGTTTGAGGAAATTTACATCTGATCTTTCTGTATTCTAAGCATGGGAAAGGGAAAAGGAAATTTTTCATTGTGCTTTTTACAACTACTTGGTGTCATCAGACTCCTAATAAATTGAACTCATGGTGCTTAGGTATATGCACTGAAATAACTTTATAGAAAATAGAATACAAGTGTTTGGAAGGGTAAACCCCTTGAGGGTAGAGATCCAGCAGGACAACAAAGAGAATGAATAAAATTCGTCCTCCAACTCTTCACGAAGAGTTGCGTTGTTTTTCCCCTTAACCTCCATGGAAGGTTATTGGAGATGATTGAATGTGGGGATGACCGCTTTTGTTATGGTGTGATCATCCCTTAAAACACATCATCATGCATGATCTATACCACTTCTGAGCTGGACTCAAGTGTCTAATTTGTCTTGGGGACTGGTGGTGCAATCTGGAATCTCTATAATAATACAATCAGAAAGCTACTTGTTCAGAGTCTTTTAACCAAACATACTACCATTTTCTCCTGCTGTACAACCCTATCTCAATAATACTCGTTATTTTCCTCTGTTGCAATTTTTTTCATACGTAATGAGTAAGTTATCATGTTATGTAGGAGTTACTACAGATGCTCAAATTCTGGATGCCCGGTTAAAAAACATGTAGAGAGGGCGTCTCACGATCCGAAAGTGGTTATAACCACATATGAGGGACAACATGACCATGATATGCCTCCTTCAAGGACTGTTACTCATAACACAGCCGGACCAAGCATTCATGTGACCACCCATAACGGTGAGGCAGGCACGAAATCAGAGGAAAGTAATGCTGTGTCCCTTGATATGGCCGTTCATGCCAGTTCAGGTCCTGAATTTGAACCAAATGGTGAGTCAAGAACTAAATCAGGAGTAAGTAGCGTTGTTGGCTTTGAAATGGTTGTCCATTCTAGTTTGGGTCCTGAAGGTAAATCAAATGAGCAACTGAAAGGCAAGCTGAGTGCTGAGTCAAGAACTAAATCAGAAGGAAGTGATACTGTTTGCCTTGATATGGTTGGTTGTTCATGAAACTCCAGGGCTTGAGGGGACTAAAATAATAAACGAACGACAAACACCAAATGCAGATCCTGTCTGGCTCATGATGCTGGTTCTGATTACAGCAAGTCACATTTGCCCTTATGAATGGTGTTTCTTGACATGGATCAGCACAGGCATGCGGGTAGTAGGGGTTTTCGTTTTTATCATCTCCTTTTCTTCTTCTTGGGAGTATGTAATGCCAATAATTGGCAAGAAAATATTGGATAAGCATCATCAGGTTTGTAAAAAATTATTTCTTTGGGTCAAATAATAACACATGTAGATTTTCTCCTAGTATCTCATATATGAATATGGTAACTGCTTTAGCTATTTTCTTGTCAACAGCATGGATACTTATTTTCTTTTCCTTTTTTCCCCTCTACGCTCCTGCTTTATGATGCCTTGCTGTGTGTCATTCATTCATTTTTATCAGACCGAGTAACATCTATGGTGTCAATGATTTTGTTTTTTTTTTTTTTTGAAGTCAATGTTTTTATTTTTTGTTTTCTGATCTCGATGGAGGCGGAAGGCAAGAGTCCGCATGAGGCATTTCTAACTCTATCGGAGTTCGGTGCCCAGCACCCCATAGCTTCCTCCTCCAGGGACGAAACTATCCCACCTATACTTTAATTTTTCAAAAAAAATAAAAAATCATCCTCCATATCTAAAATCCTAGTTCCACCCACCCCTGGATAGCTGGGATCGGAGCTAATGCATATTCCAAAACCAATGTCCAACTTTCTTTGAAAATAAACATTGATGTCAAATTATTCAAATTTACATCCATGATGAAACCCTGCAATTGCACCAACAATCAGTTTCATCCTCAGCCTGCCAAACAAGAAAGTTGAGTGCATTAAAATGGTCTCAATGAAAATGGCCAACGATGAACCGGCACACATCCTAAGGCACCTTCTTTATAAGCTGTTAGCAGCAAAGTAAAAATGGACCAAAACTACGCGTTCTACCTCGAAAGCTCTGGTCCTTTGGCGCCTAGTTTTCACTTCCTAAGAAATGCATCAATTGGAGCCCAGTTTTCACTTCCATGCACAAGAAGCAACCAAATATCTATTCCTCCAGCCGAGATAAAGAGCTCCATCTCTTTCTTCAAGCCTATATTTGTCACAATAGTTCTCCAGCAGTGATTTAATGGTGCCATTCACCAAGGGGCTTAGAGGGTATGGAGTGAATCCAGCCATTTTGAACCGCAACCTCCACTTACCCAGAAGCTCATGCCGTTCCACTCTCTCTGGCCCCTCGCAGGCTATTATGTTAACCACCTCCCTTGCCAAGCAGTGCTGCTCGACATTGATACGGTCCTTATGGTCCCTTGAAAGGGTCACATCAATCGACTCGAACATAGCCGTGTAGTAGTTCAGTGTTTCACAGAACCGCGGATAGAATGCCGCAGTATTCGTGTTAGATTCTTGCTCAACAAGGGTCACCACCTTTGGAGACAGGCTTTTGATCCGCCTCAGTAGCCTGTCCCGGTGATTCTGAGTGCTGACACTCTCATCAGCCATGTGGTGAAGCATGAAAGCGAAGTTCACAGCCAGAGCTTCTCCAGGTCGAACCCGAAGATCCTCCAGCTGGACATCACAACCAGACATGGCTGCAGCATGGAACTCAAATGGCACCTTATTCTTCTTTGCAAGATTAGATAGCCTCTTCCCCACAATATTTAGTCCTCCTCCACGAGCGTAAGCTGACATGGAATCATCAATACCTGTTATTCGGATGTGGGGCGGCCCGCCAGGCCTAGCTGCAAAAGCCTTGATCAAAGTGTCCCATTGACTCCCCTGGGCAATTTGGAAATCAATAATGTGAACTCTGTTTTCATCCTTCATAGCTTCTGCGATGGCTCCATTTGCAGACATATAGCCAAATTTGAAGTAAGGGCAAACCTCAAAAAGAATGTGCATGTAAGAGAGGAGATCTGCGCTTGCTGGTTCCTTGCATCTCAATGCTTTGCAAATGTTACTTCCTGAGGAGGCCAGCCGCGCAACAAGGCCTTCCAACATGTATGCTCCCAGCCTTTGAATTGGTTCGCCAGTAACAGAGACCATTTGACGTAGTTCATCCATCAACGATTGTGCCACTAACAGATCACTATCTGATACTGCTTGTGCACAGAAGATGAGGATCTGCTTCAAGTCCCTACTAGAAATTGCCTCCATTATTTGTCTCCAGCTGTCCATTTCCGGTGAGGTATTGTTTGTGACATTCTGGAAGGTGCTATCATAGCTGTCAAGAACGTTGGAATCAGGACCCAGCATTACAGTTTCCAGTTCTTTCAGCTTGTGCTTGAAGTCATTTCCTTCATCAGTTATGCAGGATCCACTGATAGAAGAGGCATAGGTATTGTCAGGGGAATGATGCTGGTCAGCAGGGTGTGACTGAGAATCTTGCTGCGACAGTGGGCTTCCATTGGGTGTGAAACTGACAGTTGATGGGGAATTATAAATAGCATCACCATTTACTGGGGATGACTCCAAAGTGCAATACCGTTTGTAGAAGTTTCGAGCCGAGAAGTTGGTCCCTTGGCTGCTATCATTGTAGAGTAGCTGGTGGTCAAATGTTCGAAACGGAGGCAAGTAGTAGGCCTCAACTTCTCGAATTGGTTGATAGTACAATCCGTTGGACATGCTCGAACTTCTTTGCTGCTGTGATGCTTGCATTGAAGAATAATTTACTCAGATTCTGCCAGGTCCCTCTATAATGGTCCAGGGAGTCTTTTCAGGCAGGGCAGCAAAGTTGAAAGCCTCAGTTTTATTCCATAACAGAGCTGAATATCTGTATGACAATAACATGATTTGGTTACACCAATATCAGAAACTGCATAAATTTTGTCTATATTTTCAGATGACCTCCCTGGAGAAGATACATACTAACAGACTAAACATAATCTGCAGTGAGTAACAAAACATTTAATCATGAATAAAAATCACATTCATGGAATTCTGTGGCAGCATACACCATCAGCAATTAAACGGAAATTTCATATCCCTAGACTAAATTCATATTCCCCATACACTGCAAATGAGTGGCTGTTGAATTGTTCAGTTGGTACTCCAAGGGAATAAACATATAATAATTATAGCCCAAAAAACCTTTTCATATGCTTCGACTTCTCTTCTTTAAATTTTCTTCAGTAATATCTATTTAAGAAATTTCCATACAAAGTTTAGAAACTTGCAAAATTTTCACAAACAATAAGAGTTCAATCGGTTATAGTTACATGATAAAGAAAACTAGAGCATTAACTGGTTGAAATTTCAAAAAGTATAAGAAAATGGAAGAATGCTCGGTGTTCCCATTAAGACAGAAACAACTACCAAGCTACAATCTGAGCTACACAACATAAGAGGTCTCTAAATCTAATTGAGAAGTAAAAACTGGTAAGTTTAAGAATTCTTAAGTTCTCTTTTACTCCTTACCATGGTATGTTGCTTCCTTTCTCACTCTGCATTAAAAGTTACACAATCTACAACTAAATGCTTCACAAGAGCAAAGTTCTTACAAAACAATTAGCAATTTTAAAGGACATAGTATTTGAAAATAATAATAATAATAATAAAGTATCTGGTAGAATTCCGTATACTCTTTAGCATGTAGAATCAACCTGCAAGATACAATAAGCAATAGCAACATTTCACCAGCCAAATTATCAGCCATCCAACCCTGACAAAAATGGCAGGGTGCTTAATTACTAGCCACAATACCATTAGATTAATTTCATTCAGCTCCACCCCCCACCCAAATAGAACCAAAAAACATTAAGCCTTCAGCCAATGATACCCTTTACAGACATGCAAATCCTACTTTACAAACAGAAAACTGTACAATCTGCAAATAAAGTCAGTTCTAATAATCTCATTCCTTGAACTTGTCTTCAACTCTCTCTCTATCACCCACTCCCGCACACAATGATAAAAGACACTGGCAATCCAACTAAGAACCACTTAGAGAGGAAAAAAGGTTCGAACTTCAATCTTACAGCATGAAAGAAAAATTCAAAAGAAAGAACAATAACCCAAAAAAAAAGAGCATAATACCTTTAAAAGATCCACCACCATCCCATTTTCTTTCCTTTTTTCTTTGTTTTCTTCGGTAAGTGTCACCAACTCTTTTTCAGCAATACTTAAACATCTATGAGGACGGTTTGACCACAAAATTTGCCATAAAGAACAGATTTTTACAAACCCATTAACATCAGATGAAGACAGAGAACTCAAGGGAAAGCAGCATAGCAAATGAACTAGTTTCAATTATAGTTACAGTTTCAACATCATATCAGTTGTTGTCGAACCCACCTTACTTGAGGAATTTCCAATGTCAGAATTCCACTCTCGGACCAGTCTTTAGAGAGAGAAAGAGAGAGAGAGAGAGAGAGAGAGGGAGGGAGCGGGAGAGGGAGAGAGAGTCAGCAGAGACCCCAGTTAAAGAGACACCACCTGTACACTTTACAAATAGCGGGATTAGCAAAAGCCCTGCGATTACTATAAAAACTACGTAACTACCACTTTTATGTGCTGCAAGTGCCAAGCCTGCACTGCATTTTTTTTTTTTTTATAAGTAATAATCAGTTTTATTAAAAGCCTACAATGGATTATGAGGCAAATTAATTATGTATTTCATCAACACTCGAATCTATTGAGAAAACTCTCTGAAACTTGACTATTGACCTCAAAATGAATGGCCTTTATAAGTTTTATATAGTCTACAGAACTTACCAAATAATGGGTCTTGATCTTTTACATTATTGGCTTTATTTTGTGTCAAGAAATAAGATGAGACGATATTGTCACGCATCTTAACGGTCTGTTCTGTGCACATAAAACACAAGAAGTAATGAAAAAAAAAAAAAAACCGATGTAGCATACTTTCTTCCTCGTTTGTTGTTGTTTTTTTTTTTAATCACTTGTAATATTTTGCTTCTTAGTTCTATCATTCCTAATATCTTTAATATTTTCTAGTTATTATTAGACGACGTTGATTTTAATTGGCTGTTGTTACAAGTTTCAATCACATATCATCACCATGACGTTATTTTAGTACACCAATTAATTAACCATAGTTCCAATTGATTATATAACAAGAAAAATAAAATGAATTAACATTATTATCTATTGAAAATAATTTATTAAAAAATTTGAACATAATAATTTAATTCGTAATTTTAAATCTAATAAAGTTAGAAGAATAATTTTAATTTTTAACATAAAATTTATTATTTTAATATTTTAAAATTAAAAAGTCTTCATTCAATTTTTTTTTTTTTTCCCACAAGTCTCAATATTCTATGGCCACCCCTTACCAATATGGTGAGTGAAATATACCCTTCATTAATATAAAAACGAGGTCAAATGGAACTTAAGGCTAACAACCACCACTACAACAACAAGAGTACATTATGATTAAGTGTACATTAATAATCTAAAGTTTGCTTGCAAATCAGAACTAGGTTAGTTGAGTCTAAATAGAGAGGTCATTAACCTAGCAATTAAAGATTTTGTTAAGATACCATGTCATCTTAGTTTCAAGTGAAATGAGATTATTTATTTCATGGTTAAGATTTTATCACATACCTGATATTTCACATTGCCAATTAGCCATATAATTTTTATTTAAAAAAGTTGATTAATACTGTCACATCAACAAGATGAAATAATGGTAGGATAAAAGTGTGGTTTCTAACATTACTTTTTTATTCAAAACCTTTGGAGAAGCTGGGCTCCCATGACTCTCCCATTATATGAAATCAAAGTTTGCATGTCTTTTAAAAAATTTAAACAATTAGAACTATTAATTTCATTTAAAATGAAAGAGAGATCTATCTGATGCCAACCAAAGTCGCTAAATTAAATCAAAACTAACCCAACTAAACCCTAAACCTACTTAATAGCATGTCTAATGAAGTCACTTACGCGCCGACCATCCTTCATCTTTGACCTCCAACCCTTCGTTTGGAGGTCTCTACTGGCGCACGTGCATTCCAAGCGCCACCCAAGCGTGCGCGCGTTGCATATACCAGTATCCCATTTGCCCCATTTTTGCTACACTTCTTTATATTTGGTACTCTTTTATTTTACTATAGAGAATTTTATATTTTAAGGAAGTGTTAAATGTTGTCCTAGTGTTATGAATTAAATTTGTTAATTTAACTGTGGGTAGCAGTAGGGTTGAGTATTGGTCATATCGGTCCGGTTAATAGGGTTATCGGTTATTGACCGATAAACTATCGGTTAACCGATTACCGACCGATAAACTATCGATTAATCGGTCATATCGGTAATCGGTTAAACCGGTATTTGTTAACTTTTTATTGAGCTTTTTACTAGTTGCTAATTGGGCAAAAAATTAGTTATTGTGAGAGCTCAAATACTTTTTATTGGGTTAAAGCCTAAAATAACTTATTAAAAATGAGTTGTTTTGGCCCTTTTGGGATCGTAAATATATATGGCTAAAATAGCTTGTTGAATCTTTTTTTTATATTGATTCACTACATCTTTTTTATGTTGTAAAATAAAAATCAAAAGAATAAAAAGTATAAAATTTTAAAAAATTTAAAAATTAAAAATAATTATCGGTCATATCGGTTAATTGATAATAAATTTTTGACCGACCGATAAGCTTATCGGTATAAATTTTTTAACCGATTACTGACCGATAACTATCGGTTACGGTTATATCGGTTCGATTAATATCGGTAATCGGTCGGTTAATCGGTAACCGGTTAATTTGTCCACTCCTAGGTAACGGTGGTGGTGGCATGAAAGGGTAAAATTGTATTTGTGTTTGAAGATGGAGGTTAATTTAGGGTTGAAAAGAAGATGGGGTCCAGTCTGGGTCATCTGAGACAATGGCCCACACGGTTGATCAGAGAGAATCTGACGATAAAGGTGTAAATGACGTTGGAAGAAGTGCCTTCCACTTCATCTAACATGCACAATCTCATCCGCAAATTGCCCTTTCAGTATCTGCAATATATAAAATTGCCCCTCTCTTCTATATTATAATAATATTGCACTGACGATTCTTTGTATGATTTTTTTTTTTTTTTTCTAAATTAAAAAAATTAATAAATAAAAGCAGGTAGAAAAAACAAACTGCAACTATTTTATCTAGAATTAACCGTATACTTGCCAATTGGAAGCCATACATGAGAGACTATAAACGATTATAATCACAAACGCCATTTCAAGTCCGATTGAGCTACAATCGAGCGAACTCTTATCCTAACACTATCATCATCATTTCATTGCCTAAGCGATTGAATCAACCCAATAGTCAAGGCAAAATGAGAGAGGAAAAGAGAAAGGGAAAGGGAAAGGGAAGACAGGAGATAAAAAAAAATGATGATCAAAGTAAAGCTAAAGAGTTCATTTGTAAAGTAAAAATGATTTGTTATTACTTATATAGTTTTTGAAGGTTAGAATTTATTAATAATGTAATGATCTCAACGGACACAACCTTATGCTTAATTACTTTATATATAGAACTAGTAAAAGCATTTTTCTTGCCTTTTTTTTNAATTACTTTATATATAGAACTAGTAAAAGCATTTTTCTTGCTTCTTTTTTTTTTTTTTTTTTTTCTCTTAATTAACATGCATTTAGCTACAAAGAAAGAGTGTCGTTGAATCCACAAAAATATTCAAAATTCAACAACCTACCCACTTAAAGAAGAATATAATTAACGTTGAGGAGATCAAAAAACCCAGAAAAGAAAAGTAAACAGTGTTGACGAATTGTGGACATCCCCATTGTTGGGACTTGGTATCCCATTAGCTAGTTTTGTCCCCTCACTTTATGCGCATGCTAATAAAAGATATATATATATATAGTTTTGAATTTTGTGAGATGATCATACGCCATAAAATACCTTTCTAGAAGAAGCATAAAATTATTAATTAAACAAGGGTTATTTGTTTATTAATTAACTCAAAACATCCATATTCTTGAAGCTGACAATTAATTAACAAGCTTCCTTTTGCATGCTTCGGGATGATGATAATGATAATGATAATCCACTGATGTAATCTTGTGAGTTGCAAGTGATCCTCCACCGTCGAAGATGTTTTTTGGAATCAAATGGGCAAAAGATGTAAGCATGCAAAAGGGGTATCTTCTTGCTCCTTGTCCCCCTCCAAAGTCCAAAGTCAGTGTCCCTCATGGCCCACACCTATCTTCTGCGCGCAGACACCCTTTCTTTCTTGATTGCCCATTTGGAATTTTGTGTTCGTTCTTCTATTTAATTTCACATCTATATCTATCTCTATGAGAGAGAGAGAGAGAGATTACAGTCTTGCAACTCAAGTCAGTCAAGTGAAAATGACCTCTAATGTCATCTACAATGGTTGAAGTTTGCTTTGATTGTTTGCATTTGCATCACATTTGGCTATAGCTAGCTAGATAATCTTATCTACCAGCCGACACTGAGAATATTAGTTTATCACCACCATTCATTGCTTTTCTAAATCTTCCACCACAATGTTTTGTAAGGTACTTACCAAATCAAAAACAAAAACCAAAAAAAAAGAAGGTTATATTAAGGTACCATTGACATGAGAAATTCGAAAACTTTTGTCAGAGAATGTTTTAGGGCATCAAACTTCGATGGTAATGTCTTCTAAGAGTACTAAAAGTTGTTAAAGCTTAAGATTCTTGTCATAATTGTGACTTACAATTAAATGTCCTAAATATCTCCAATCCTTCCATTTGTTTAACCAAAGTATTTGTTCGAGGAATAAAATATCCATAAAATTCTAATTGTTTATTAAGTCTCTTAGCGTACGGGTTTTTTCTCTTTTGACTTTACTGTGGTTTCTTACCTTAAAAGCTGGACTAGAATGAGGATTTGTTAATCTCTTCTATTGCAAGTAATTCTATTGGAAAAACTTTGTCCCAATCATAATATTTATATGAAAATACTTGTATGACCGAGTGATGCCAGCCAGTTTTACCCATTTTTGTTTTACTTGAGAAATCATATGTTTTGATTCTGACATCAGATTGAGACAAACTTGACAGCGTTAGAAAGTTTATTCAGAGGGCTACAACTTTTTATTTCACAAAAAAATTATCTTTCAGAATTATTTCTCTATTAGCTTATTTAGGGCAGTTAGAGTCTTTCTTTTTCCTATTTTCCAATTATTAATTTTTGCTGCTATTATACGTTGTCAAAACAACTTTAGTTTTGCTCGACATCATTATTTACATGTAAGTTTCTCATGGAAAATTTGCATGACAAATTACATTGACTTAGAGACATAAAATTGGTCCTTCTTCTTTTTCTTATTTTTTTTAATTATTTTTTTTTATATATGATTACATTGACTTAGAGACATTAAATTGGTCTCTCTTTTTTTTTTTTTTTATGATTGACTAAATGTTTTCATTTGAAATTTTGTTCAATCTTATGTGGTATTAGCATTCATGTAAATGCATTGAAAATGTCCAAGAAGAAGTAGGAAAGGAATAAATAAACCAAAGTATAATGGAATAAGATTTTCTCCATTTTAAATGAAATAAAAAGTATTCATTAATTTCATTGTTAAGATTTAAACCTTGTATATTTAATGATGTATATAATATCAAAAAAAAAAAAAAAAAGTGGGAAATTTGAGGATTTCATTGCTTAAAGATTACGGACAAAAAGCTCTTACAACACAAAGTATAAAGCTCTACAAAATTATAGCCACACGCTATGAGGTTACAAAGTCATAAATACAAACAAAAATTGTAACAATAAAATGTTATCTATGACTTCAATCTTCCGCTAACCCATGTAGAAATACAGTTAAAGAGCAAATTTATTCTAAGCAAACTAGATTTAAGACATAGGTAGCCAAACTTTTTAAATGAACTAGAAAATATCTAATTAGTTATAATGAAATATATTTTTATCTACTAAAAAATAAAAAGATAAAAATACTTTTAAATATAACTAACGGGATATTTTTCGGTTCAATGAACCGGAAAATATCTGGGATAGATTTCTGAATCTCAGCAAGTTCTATGAAGCAAATGAGAGAGAGAGAGAGAGAGAGAGAGAGCAAATGTGATAATGAGGGGGCTTGACTTTGCATGTAAATTTCCCTGTCATCACGCCGACCATGTTAAGGCTTTTGGGAGATTGACTGCATCAATTTTCGGGGCTTGGCGTTTTGCAGCCTTTTGTCCTTTTGATTTCCCCAAAGTGGAAGCCATTGCAGCCTTCCAACGAGTCCGATAACCCATTTTGCTCTGCATTTTGGGTCACATGTGGACCCTTGCTTCCACATTTGTGTCTGGTTTATTCATTTCTTTCATTCAATTTTTGGCCTTCTTAATTACTTTTATTCCATTAATCTCNAAAAAAAAAAAAAGTTATATTAAGGTACCATTGACATGAGAAATTCGAAAACTTTTGTCAGAGAATGTTTTAGGGCATCAAACTTCGATGGTAATGTCTTCTAAGAGTACTAAAAGTTGTTAAAGCTTAAGATTCTTGTCATAATTATGACTTACAATTAAATGTCCTAAATATCTCCAATCCTTCCATTTGTTTAACCAAAATATTTGTTCGAGGAATAAAATATCCATAAAATTCTAATTGTTTATTAAGTCTCTTAGCGTACGAGTTTTTTCTCTTTTGACTTTACTATGGTTTCTTACCTTAAAAGCTGGACTAGAATGAGGATTTGTTAATCTCTTCTATTGCAAGTAATTCTCTTGGGAAAACTTTGTCCCAATCATAATATTTATATGAAAATACTTGTATGACCGAGTGATGCCAACCAGTTTTACCCATTTTTGTTTTACTTGAGAAATCATATGTTTTGATTCTGACATCAAATTGAGACAAACTTGACAGCGTTAGAAAGTTTATTCAAAGGGTTACAACTTTTTATTTCACAAAAAAATTATCTTTCATAATTATTTCCCTATTAGCTTATTTAGGGCAGTTAGAGTCTTTCTTTTTTCTATTTTCCAATTATTAATTTTTGCTGCTATTATACGATGTCAAAACAACTTTAGTTTAGCTCGACATCATTATTTACATGTAAGTTTCTCATGGAAAATTTGCATGACAAATTACATTGACTTAGAGACATGAAATTGGTCCTTCTTCTTTTTCTTTTTTTTTAATTATTTTTTTTATATATGATTACATTGACTTAGAGACATTAAATTGGTCTCTCTTTTTTTTTTATGATTGACTAAATGTTTTCATTTGAAATTTTGTTCAATTTTATGTGGTATTAGCATTCATGTAAATGCGTTGAAAATGTCCAAGAAGAAGTAGGAAAGGAATAAATAAACCAAAGTATAATGGAATAAGATTTTCTCCATTTTAAATGAAATAAAAAGTATTCATTAATTTCATTGTTAAGATTTAAACCTTGTATATTTATTGATGTATATAATATAAAAAAAAAAGTGGGAAATTTGAGGATTTCATTGCTTAAAGATTACGGACAAAAAGCTCGTACAACACAAAATATAAAGCTCTACAAAATTATAGTCACACGCTATGAGGTTACAAAATCATAAATACAAACAAAAATTGTAACAATAAAATGTTATCTATGACTTCAATCTTCCGCTAACCCAAGTAGAAATACAGTTAAAGAGCAAATTTGTTCTGAGCAGACTAGTCTAAGACATAAGTAGCCAAACTTTTTAAATGAACTAAAAAATATCTAGTTAATTATAATGAAATATATTTTTATCTACTAAAAAGATAAAAAAATAAAAAAAAATTTAAATATAACTAACGGGATATTTTCGGAAAATATCTGGGATAGATTTCTGAATCTCAGCAAGTTCTATGAAGCAAATGAGAGAGAGAGAGAGAGAGCAAATGTGATAATGAGGGGGCTTGACTTTGCATATAAATTTCCCTGTCATCACGCCGACCATGTTAAGGCTTTTGGGAGATTGACTGCATCAATTTTCGGGGCTTGGCGTTTTGCAGCCTTTTGTCCTTTTGATTTCCCCAAAGTGGAAGCCATTGCAGCCTTCCAACGAGTCCGATAACCCATTTTGCTCTGCATTTTGGGTCACATGTGGACCCTTGCTTCCACATTTGTGTCTGGTTTATTCATTTCTTTCATTCAATTTTTGGCCTTCTTAATTACTTTTATTCCATTAATCTCGCCCCTAAAGCCATGTTTAGACGCCCACGAGTAACGAGTTTAATTTCTAACAATTAATGCATTTAAGGAATGCATGCTTTAAGGAGTATCCCACTTGTACATTAATTACTTATAAGAATGAGTTCCTTGGACCCCATACTCCACGCCAATGGTCTCCTCGAGCGGGTTAACAAGATAACAATCCGATACTCAAATTATGGGCTCTCTCACTTTTGCATGGGTTCTACCAGGTGTTCGGTCGCCAACCCTGACGAATCACATCTCATGCCGTGTCTGATCTTCTTTGGTGATATGTTAAAAAAACTGCAGTAAAAGCTATGGTATTGAAAGTGTCTTTTAGAGGTAAAAGGGTACATTTTTAAAGAGTTATTTGAAGCAGAGCTTTTATCATTAGCATTGAAGAACCCTTATCCACAGGCCAGCTTTTAGAAAGGGGAGCTGAGGCAAACCTAATTAAGCTGCTCCACTAGGCCTGTTATGTTTATATGACAAACCCTATATACTTTTCTCAGACTAGTCCTTATGCTGTAAATGTTAAATCATATATTTAATTAAGAGTTTCACATTGTGAGGGCTCAAACAGTCAAACTCCACAATTAGTAAGAGAATTGAAGCTCCTCCCAACACATGAAATAAATAAATAAATAAATAAATAGCTTAATGATAGTCAACAAAGATACAGGGGAAGTTGATGTTGAGGGCCTTTTCTGCAGTAGAATATCAAACAATAATGCAAGTTGCAGTACAATACAAGGACGTTTAACATGATTTCATGAGAAAAATTCAAACTATAATCATGTTAGCATGCATGCTTTGAATTGAACCTTCTTGGCACTCTCATATTCTTTATCTCCTCTGGACACCATTCAATTCAAATGTATATAAAACTAAACAATTCAATTCTCTTCAGACATTTATAAAAATATAATAAAACAATGGCCTAAATTGTCAGTTTCACGAACTCTTGGTCAGGAATATACATACATACATATATATATGTTTGATTCCACGCCAAACCCTGTAATATTTTGACTTCAATGGAAGACCTTGTTTGCGGGTTATAAATAATTCTTCAAGAGACCTTAGAATATTAACAGGAAAATCATAAAGTTGACTGGCGCTGCAGAGTTGTGTTGCTCCAATCCTTTTCAAATGGTTCAAATCAAGAAGAAAGATTCTTTCATGGAATGTGGATTTAATCATAAAATCCACCCCCCCCCCAATAGACTAAATATTTGTTGAGATGCTACCGTGCTCGGAAATTTGTTGAGCACTATAGCCCAACAAATTCTTAGTTATATTAATAAAAATAATAATAATCTTGTTCTCACTCTTTGTTGGAAATGTGTAAAGTAGATATATAAATAATATTTTAAAAGAAAAGGTAAAAGTGAATAGTTAAAACGCTGAATCAATATAAGTGTTTTTAATTAAATTTTAGCTAAATATTTGTTGAATGAGAATGCTCTTAAACTTTTGGTCATATCAAGAAACTATGGATCATTTTGGATTTGTTGGACTTATGGGCCGAAAAGCCCATATGACCGACATACCAATCCATTGACCCGAGCTCACCAAACCATTTGGCATACAGATTCTTTCCCAAACCACTAATCAGGGGAAAAAAAAAAAAAAATTCAACCAAGACTTACGTTGCATGTTAGAATTCATTAAAAAGCTATATATATCCCCATCATGAGAGAATTGAAGCTCCAAATAGAAGAATATTTGAAGAGAAAAAATGGTTCAAAGATGGACTAGCTTGTTCTGATTCAAATAGTCAATAATTCTTGACGCTATAATATTCTACCTGTTCTTCTTTCATACCTCCATAAAGGGTTGCATTATGTAAGAAAGACAATGGCGTAAACGAAGGGACTATAAATGTGTTGATCATCTGATCAGCATCTCAAGTCTAAGAAGTTTGAATATTTCTGGTGGTCTTTGTTCAAGTCGTCGTTCTGGAAAAAACCTTTTTCCTTTCTTTGCCGTGTCAATGTTTTAGTCTTTGTCTTTTGTCTTCTCAATGCTTTTGTCCATCAATTACGGATTAATAATGTTTTAGCTCAATAAGCCATTGCTGGCACACTCAGATTACAACACATCAGATTGTACATATCTATGTTTCCTTTATACCTTTGTGCGATCAATATCGAACCTTGACTCCCCAATCTACCTTCGATTCAGTTAAATATTTCACGTATTGACTTATAGATTGACATGTTGAGACACAACTCTATCTCAAATGTAGTTTTGTTCTCCCAAATCAATGGAGGGGATGGATCTTGTGCATAAGATCTATATATAGAAATGATAGCACCAGCTAACAACAAAAGGTGTCATTGTTATCACTTCTCCTGAGTAGTGGTGGGTGCAAAAATGGGCTCCTCCTTCATTGGGCACTGTTTGGGATCCCATCCCTTGTCTGCCAGTAAGGCCACTAGTAACATAAAAAACATGTAATAACAGAGATTTTTTTTAGTTTCAACCACACGTCTTTAATCTTATTGAGTGGTCGTTGAAATTGTTGACAAATGTGAAGTTAGAAGTGGAAACCTGGCCACAGACAACATTAGTGGCATAATCATGGGGGCATGTCATCCGAGGTGCTCACAGACAGTGATGGAACTACTACATGCCAAGCCACCGCCCCACCCCCCCACCTACTAGAAGACCACCTACCTTTGTGCATGTGTAACCCTGCCCTGCTCCCTCTTCGATCTGGTTGATCTTATAAAATTAAAAAACAGAGGAAGCCCAACCCAATAGCTAGCAGCTCCATCATTCAAATTCCAGAATAAATTCAAAGGTTCTAAACCCCAAGCATGTTATTTGCCTATTACTTCTAACAAAAAAAAAAAATCTTGTTTTGGACGGTCAGACCGGCAACAAAACTCTTATAAAACAATTGGTAGTTTAATATGGTTTTAGAGCAAAAATATTAAGTTTGAACTTTGGTTCCGTATTATACCTTTCATTTTAAGTATTTTTTAAGTATTTCATATATTGATATATTAATTTGAATTCACATATGAAGGTGAAGGTGAGTGTTAAAATAATAATTAGATGATAAAATTGTACATCTTCCATTAGAACAAGGAAAGATATAGTCAGACAAAGATGCAGTGGTGGAGAAGTTAAAACAAGTTACTTGCCATTAAGACATGTAGTAGTGGAATCAGCAAGACTTTGTTTCTATTTGGCTCTTCAGCCCATTGCAATGCTAATTGGGTGACGTATAATTTAGCTAGATAGACAGTCTTTACTGATTAAAGTGGATGCATTCCCATTTCGTCTCTCCAGATTGTTGAAGTTTTCATTAGTGATACCAACCCCCTAGTTCTCTTTCTTTTCCTGTCTCTTGCTTTGTTTTTGTTGTGGGTGTATTTGCCAAAAAAAAAAAAAACTGTAAAGCTCCAAGGAAATTGTTTATGCAGAAGTGTTGGTATGAGATAAAACAGAACCCAAAATGATTTCAACCTCACTTGTGTAGGCTTTTGAGTTTGCTTCCATTAAAGAATATCAATCTCATTACAAGCCTACAAGGGCAAAGCAAGAAACAAGAAGAAGGGGAAACTCTCAAATTATACTTCTATTATTGGCATTTTAAATACTGATAATCATTTGATATCAGGGAACAAACTCGTAGGTGCAGGAGTTATGACCTGCAGGAAAACATTCAAAAGAACTAATATTAAACCAATAATCATTAAAAGAATACCGATTAAAGTACAAATAATCTATGCATAGATTAATATATATATATATTGATTATGCCTCCCTTTAAATTAATATTTTCTTTTCTTCATGATCAAAAGGTAAATGAACCGATTCCTCCAGCAGCACACAATTGAAAGTATTTTCTAAAGAAGAANAAAAAAAAAAAACTGTAAAGCTCCAAGGAAATTGTTTATGCAGAAGTGTTGGTATGAGATAAAACAGAACCCAAAATGATTTCAACCTCACTTGTGTAGGCTTTTGAGTTTGCTTCCATTAAAGAATATCAATCTCATTACAAGCCTACAAGGGCAAAGCTAGAAACAAGAAGAAGGGGAAACTCTCAAATTATACTTCTATTATTGGCATTTTAAATACTGATAATCATTTGATATCAGGGAACAAACTCGTAGGTGCAGGAGTTATGACCTGCAGGAAAACATTCAAAAAAAGAACTAATATTAAACCAATAATCATTAAAAGAATACCGATTAAAGTACAAATAATCTATGCATAGATTAATATATATATTGATTATGCCTCCCTTTAAATTAATATTTTCTTTTCTTCATGATCAAAAGGTAAATGAACCGATTCCTCCAGCAGCACACAATTGAAAGTACTTTCTAAAGAAGAAAGAAATCTGTACTTTAGACAGCCATTTGATCTCACGCGTCTAGAGTATCTAAGCACCTCGGACATGACCCTTTCTTGACTCAACACCATGTGACTATGCATGGACCCCGGTAAAAACAGAACAAAAGAAAGAGTTTGTTTGGGAGTACGTTTTAACAGACTAAAAGTGCGCTTTTAAATTGCAATTTTAAAGGTCACTCGTGACTTTACTAAATACATAACTGCGTTTCAAACACATTTTAAAATTGCACTTTTTAAAATCGTAAACCCAGACGAATACAAAGAATTGCAATAGTTTTTAAGGATTTGAGGTAGTGCTCACTTGGGTCAAGTTCTGTGATCAATGCGGCACCTTTGAAGTAGCAAGATCCACCTTTGTGCTTGAATTTCTGAAAGTAGTTATTGAAGGCATAGGAAGCATGGTCCCTCACAGTGTTTGGGAGATAGCAAGGTTGGTTCACCTGAATTTTGCTGCAATCTGCACCTCCTTTCCCACAAGCCCAATCCAAACCCGCCTGCAACTCCTCATCTGGAGTCTGTTCATCGGCTATGCACCATTGCTCAAACTCCCTATCTAATACATCAACACATATTGAACAACAATGTTAGTAGAGGTGCATTTTCTTTGCCAAATTTCTGGTTTTTCTTTGCATTGATTCTATATTGCTGTAAGCAAGCAGGAAATGTATAGAAGACTAAGCTAGAACAAGCATGGGGATTCTCAAATTGGAACCTTAATTTGGCATGCCACATTGGCTAAAGAAGATGATGATTCTTTTGGGATTGCCTGAAAGATTTATTAAGTATTTAACTGGAACTCAAGTGGGTATTGGTTAATTTACCTGATTTCTGTGGAATTATTGACAGAAAGAGCAGAGCAAGAAATGTCATCAGCAAAACATTTGACATTGTTGTGAGGTTGTGCCCCTGCGATACAAAGAGAGAGAGAGAGAGAGAGAGAGGGCTGAGGGAGGGGGAGTGACCTATCCTGAGATGAGTTTCATGGCCACAAATTTAGAAAAATAATTAAAAAAATGGGCTTCTTTGTAGTTTGTTAATACACTTTCAAGTAGGCATATTGTAAAGATGGCACATGTAGGACTTGATGGTTAATGGGTTCCAGGTAAGCTATTACCTCCTAAACAAAAAGAGGTTATCTGGTATGGGTTTTCAAACTAAAAATGATATCTTATAGAATAGGAACAGAGCTGCACGAATTGATTTTTTTTCTTTATTACCCTCTGCAAGGAGGAAACAGTGTTGATAACAAAAGCTAAAGGTGTTGGACCTCTGGTGGATGAATATTGAATAGACAACAAGATAATTTCAGAGAAGTAGATCTGGCCTGCAAAAGATTCACTTTTATATCAGCAGCATACATGCTTCGAGAGAATGTTAGAGGATGGTGAGGATCCGAATTCTTAGCAATTTATTGTAAATGTAAGAGAATTTTTGTGAAGCTCACTTGCACGAGCAAGGAAAGGGAGCGGGCTACCAAAGAGTTAAAGACTTGCTCGGACAAATGAACCCTATAAAAACTTTTATACATTTGCTACCCAAATTATTAGTAATCCTGTACAGTAAAATTATTAAAAATCTCTATCCAATAAGAGCTATTGGTCTCTTGCTTTTCTCTCTACTTTTTATTAAACTCGCAGCGTGAAATGACATAAAAGATGCCAAATGACAAAATATCAATCAATTGCACTCTATTCTTGGTTATGGGTTGCAATTTAAATTTTCAAATCTGGTTACAATCTTATAATATAGTCACCATGTTTCAGAATGGAATCTTTTGCATTCATTCCCCCATTTTTTTCCCCATTAATGGAGGTGGGGAGAGGGGATCACCTTAACCAATACGGGTTTAGTGTGAAGCCTTTTTCATACATGATAAGATGTTTCCACTTCTAATCTGAGCTATGAGCTGTACTGTCAAGATCTTGCACTCAATATACATTTTTTACATCAACATATGTGCATTAAATATCAAAGTTTGAACAAGGGCTATCTATGCCCTTTAGAATCTCATGGAGAGATCTAAATTTTGATCAACAGGCTCAATAAGACAACAGGTTTTATCTGAATCAAGCAAGCTAGTTATTATTTCACTATACCAAAAAAATGTTACAATTCAGTGACAGAGAGTATGAAAAATGGATTTTTGTAGCTTCATTACATTTTATCCTTGCCCTACTTCTTTCTTTTTTCTAGTCTTAACCTTACCCTACTTCAATGGACAATGAGCGATAGATCTAAAAATAAAAGAAAAAACATGGGTGCACTAGTTTACAAATAGCAGGGGATATATACAGGAAAGGCTGCCGCAGGTCATATGGTCCTCAGAGGGTGATCAGGCAATGTGGAATGGTGATAAATTGGCAAGCACTTGATGGCTTTCCTCCAGTATTCCCATGTTGTCTTGGTCACACGCCTAGATTCCTGGCAACAAATAACAAGCCAGTGAACACCCATGCTCACAATTTTCACAAGATATAGTTAAAAGACATGAAAAGTAGTATCATATTCCATCTTATATGAAAACTCTAGGTCAATGAGACTTCATTATTGCTTGAAGAAAAAAGAATTGCATGGTTAAAATGTATCATGCAGTACATGAGATGTGACATGGTGCCAGTGTGCATGCTCACATTCAAAACATCCATTAAGAATAATTCTGAAATCACCATGTCAGTGAAGTTGAGAAAATCCACTCGGGATTAGCCTAACCGCCAGCTCATAGCAGTGAAGCTTGTCATTAGGTGGAGAACTCTAATGCTATGGGGGTCAATCCTGCAGGTAAGACAGATCAACCACTTGGCTAGACGACTGACAAACAACCAGTCATGTTAGTCTGACTCATCAACCAGACTAGAAGAAATGTGCCACTGCTGAATAAAGCTGCCCCTCTTCAAATGGTTTTGACACATAATCATCCATCCCGCACTTCATGCACTCTTCGTTTGAAGCCTGAATCACATCAGCCGTCATAGCTAATATTGGTGTGTGCCAACGAGGCTCATTCCCAAACATTTCTATTGATGCTTCTCCTGATGCAATCTCCTCATTAAACTTATTCTCTAAACTGCGGATTCGCCTTGTTGCTTCAAACCTGCATAATTGTAGACTGTAAGAATGTAATCCATATACAGATTAAATGGGAACCGCCTCTATGAGATGCTAAAAATAAAGGCACTCCTAATCTATCACTTTTCTAACCTTATAGTAAACTTGATGTCATTTAACGTAAAATCCAAACAAAAAAAATAAGTGAATGATAACAAAAGATACTAGAGTTTTCACGGAAGGATTAAACAAAAATTTATAACAGTGACTATGTCAAGGTCACACTCATTAATACCCTGCTCAAATGAAACATTTACAAGAAGATTTACACTAGATCACTTTGCATGCAAAACTGAAATTGGAAATTACTTCTTACAAAAAAAAAAAATGGAAATTAGGGACTGAAAAGGCAGATTGATTACCCATCCATTTCTGGCATCTGGAGATCCATAAAGCAAGCATCAAAGTTGTGGGGTGGCTTAAGAATGGCTAAAGCAGCCTTGCCACTCTCTACACAGGTCACAATTGCTCCATACTTCTTTAGAGCACCTTCTGCTACTCTTCTATTAACTGCATTGTCGTCAACCACCAAAATTCGCTTTTCTCTTAGTAAACTTCCAAGAGTAGTAGATTTGTTTCTGTCTACTTTCCTCCTTCCAAAGGCTTCTTGGAGGCAGGCAACTAAGACGCCTAACCGAAGAGGCTTTATGAGTACATTATCTACAAAGCCAGCAGATTTGAGCTCAATGCGTTCATTGTCGCCATTGGAGGTTACCAAGAGAAATATCTTTGGAAGCTTTATGGGGATCTCTGTCCTGCTGTTTTGCCCGTGATCTTTAACAGAAAGATGCAATAAGTGACTGGTTTCTTTATCCCAAACATCTTTGTCAATAAGGACCATTGCGAACTTTTCAGACACACTGTGGAACAAACAGTTAACAATATCTTAGCAAATTCAAGCATGAACTATACATTTACAATTCAATCTACCAATGATAAGCTCCTTTATATTTCTTGATTATGTGAGAAGGCAGATGATAAACCTTTCTTTTAACAGTCACTATATATGGACTCAGACAAGAAAACTATTTGACGAAACTCTTAAACCTTAACAAATAAGCTTTGAAAGAACTCTCCATGAGTCCAGCTCACAAAATGAGAAAGTTCAAAAGAAAGCAGCCGATGCTATAAATGGCAAGCAAAGTAAAATCTACCTTGTGTCGCAAGCACTTGATAGATAAGAGCATGCCGATTTCAGACTGAAAGCTATATCTGAAGATATCCCTAACCTCTGCAGATGATATCTCGTAACCTCAGCTCGGATGATTCTTTTATCAATTACCAATGCTCTCAATCCTCGAAGCTCTGAAAGAGTTGGGTCATACTGTTGACACCTAATATCTGGAGTAGTTGCCTCTACTTTCCTGAAAAGTCCAGTAAATGAAAAGGTACTCCCAACGCCAGGTTCACTCACAAACCCTATCTCCCCACCCATGAGATCCACCAGACATTTGCAAATGCTCAATCCTATTCCAGTCCCACCATATTTTCGTGAAGTGGAACTGTCAGCCTGCATGAAAGGTGTAAAAATGCGGCTTTGTGCATCTAGAGGTATTCCCACACCTGTATCCTCAACTGTTATGAGTAATTTGATCATTTCAGGTTCCTCCATTGAATTTCTGCTGCCTAACTTTTTAAAATGTTCCCAGCTTTTCCATCTGTCAACTACACGAAACCCACTCAATGTATTATAAGTTTTGTCAGACATTTCTTGAACTGAACTCAAGCCTTGTCTCATCACTTCATCCATAGTATCTGATCCACCCTTAAGTTCATCTGCCAGATGTACCGAGACAAATATATGTCCTGTGACACGAGTGAACTGCAGTTTAAACGTGTAAAAAGTTAGTGAACGAAGATTATACAACCAGTAGCATGTTCCTCAATGATGCATGATTCTATATAAGAGATGGTTCTAAAATGATCATCTGATTGGCATGCTAAGGAGAACAAACATGTGGAAGTTCATGGAGAGATCATAGTCCCATGTGCTTGTAGGCCTCTAATCACATAAATTTTGTATATCAAATGGAATAGTTTAGCTTTTTTTTTTTTTTTTTTGGTGTGTGGGGGGGAACTATTAGCAAGAAACACAACTAACCTTAATTGAATTTCCCACAAGATTCGTAATTATCTGCCTGAACCGTCCAGGGTCGCCAATGATGACTTCAGGTACTTGATTGGAGACATAAACCGCCAACTTCTCTCACACAAGGAACACCCAATCAAGTTTTGGTAAGAACTAATATCAAAAAGTACAGCAAAAGAATAAAACAAAAGAGTAGAAAAGGAAATAACTTGATTTTACCTCAATCATTTTTTTATTAGATTTGCCAGACAAAAGTGATGAAACACTATCAAGGACAGCACGCAGATCAAAAGGTACAGCTTCAAGCTCAAGCCTTCCCGATTCTATCTTAGCCCGATCAAGAACCTCATTGATCAGCGATATTAGATCTTTCCCACTTTCATGAGCAGTTTTGGCATAATCCAGTTGGATTGCATCAAGATCAGTGTCCATCAGCATTTGCAGCATGCCTGTAACATAGTTGGAACATATCTTGTAAGTTAATCTTGGGAGATTTGCATTCTGTACTCTGTAATTGAAAGATTTTCTATACCTAAAACACCATTCATTGGAGTCCTGATCTCATGGGAAACTGTCGCAAGAAACTGCAAAGGAGAGAAAACCAGTGACAGGATCATTCAAAGAAATATTATGTAAGAAATAAACTATTAAGGACAAAAAATGGAAAAATAACAGTGAAACTCATGATGTTATTAGCTAAAGCTCTGAATGCAAACCCCATTTCTGCTATGAGAAATATAGAGAACCATCTTTCAGTAACCTGAATCTTTTATTCCTAACGACAAAAGAACACCCAAAAATAAGACCAGAAATAACATGCACCTGAGATTTTGCCACATCTGCAGCTTCAGCACGAACTTTGAGTTCTTCCATCTTCCGATAGTCATCCTCCACTTTTGCAATTCGACTTATGGCCGCATAAAAGATATGACCGACAAGCAAAATAATAACTAGGAGTCCCACTGATGCATTTATTGCTGTCCATGGTAAAGGAGGTTTCTGCTTGAACCTGCCACAAGAAGAACACAATTAGAGTTGAGGCAAAATATACCTTGGGCTGATATATAGACATGATAACATGTGAGGCTACCTGCAATGCATCTCATGCTTCCGCAGTGGATCCCCAAAATCAAGGCTGCTAGTGTGCAATAGGCCAGTATCAATGACATCAGTACCATACATGTTGATGGGAGAAGATGCATTAGTTGTATCATAAACATTCACCACAATCATTTGCTTGCTAGCAAGTTGGTGCAGAAGCTTCTCCACCAGTGAGGGGACGTCATAAGAAGCACCAAGATACCTTTTTTTAAAAGAGACCCCCAGCAAAAGAATCAGTTCCAGCTCATTGACACAATACAGTACTCTTTACAACAGTGCATACATGAGTTTTTGGCAACAAGTAAACAAAATTACTGGGTGATAAATTTACCCCACAGTAGCTTCATTGCGTTGCTCTCGTGTAGCTTCTGGAGGGAGGTCAGTGTTGTAGACAGCAAATGTGAGTACAACACCAAGGTGATTGGATTTCAATAGCTTAAAAGGAGAAGTAAGCACTCCCTTGCCGGTTGCCCTTGCTCGCAAGATGTTATCACGGTCTTCCTATATTACAAAAATAAATAAATAAAATAAAAAAAGAAGAGAGAATTCTTCATATTAATGAAATCAAATTGATGAGTGGAAAATTATAAGTGCTCCTGAATAGGTGTGCCTAAAGATAAATCTTTCAAAGGATTTGTAGTCTTGATTCATAATGATACATTGAGATTAAAATATCAAATGGTAGATGTGCTTTAAAAGCACAAGCCAAAAAGTACAGAGCACATATCCATACTCGGATTCACCCCCAAGTGACATCAATCAAATAAATTCCTCCAAAAAAATTAAATCTAAAAGCCTTGTAAACGATTTTGATCATCTAACTTGGTCATTGTCTCGGTCAATAAACCAACCGGTAGAAGTTAAATTACACAGAAGTTTACGAGTAACCATGTGAGATTCATCAGCAGCTCACTAATGCACCAATTACAAGGAGTCTTGGATATTTTTCAGAGCTAAAACTATTATCATAAGTCTGGGTACATTGCTTGATTAAATGGAAAGTAGTAACATGAATTAGGAAACATTATGAGCTAATGAAGCACACCTTGCCAGACATCATGTCAATAGAGACAATATGGGAGACAGTTTCTTGAGAAAATATCACAGGTGCATATTCCTCTCGAAAGGGTGCAGGATCCAAGTTTTCTGGAATACATTCTTGGACTAGAGTCTGATCCTCTGTTTCCATTTTCTTGATACTCCATCCATGCTGCCTCTCAAATTGCTCCCTCTCTG
The DNA here is from genome assembly GCA_006937295.1 of Carpinus fangiana. Lineage (NCBI taxonomy): Eukaryota > Viridiplantae > Streptophyta > Magnoliopsida > Fagales > Betulaceae > Carpinus > Carpinus fangiana. Next base: position 855,205 of record CM017326.1, on the reverse strand, counting down.
AGTGAGGAACTTTCAAAGCATAAGCAACACCACTAGTAAGTGGTCTCTCAAAAGCTGTTCTCTCAGTATATTCACCAAAAGTTTTCTGTAATAAAAGAGAAACTTCGAAGTTAACATCACAGTGACAGAAAATTAATTTGCAACATTGTAGTTCATCACTTGTTTGTCATATCAAAGCTAATTACGTTCCAAAACAAATAAAATCAATACTTGCATAAAAAAATTTGTCCTTTCAGTATGGTTTTGCATTACTATATGCCTATAAGGCTATAATTGTATGAAGATACAAATAGGCAGTAGCATGATTTGCCAATCTTGTACTAAGAACTTTACCTTATTATATAGGTACTTGCATGGCAAGTCAACACTATTATGCTTCAATACTTCCCAAACCAAACCACCCCCGCACCCCAAAAAATAGGAACTTCACGAGTTTAGGGTGCTGTGGGCCTGTGGCATCACTCTTCTTTCTCATCTAACATCCAAATAACCCTTTCATTTCCCACACCATTTTCTACATTGGATTCTTAGGTAACATTCAAGGAAAACTTCGTAAAGGAAGTTCTAAAATGATAACATATAAATAAAATATCAAACCACCATACACAAGCTTATAGAGCACTGAAGATGATCGTTCATGGATACAAAGCTCCTCCTAAACACAATTAAAACTCAAGATTCAATATAGAAAGAAAAATTTAAGGTGGAAGGGAAACTAACCTGATCAATTGCAGAAGGATGTTTTTCATGGTGAAAGGTGGAAACTAGAATAGCCAAGGCGTGAACATGGTTCATGCTCACATTAAATTGATCCTGCAACATTCGGGCTCGCTCATCACACATGTTGGCTAGTGTTTCCTCCCTCCTCAAATTGACATCTTCATTCATGTACCAAAACAACCAAATTGACAGAGTAAATCCCAGTAACACAAATAGTAGTAGGAGGTTCTTCCTCCACTTTCCAGCACCTTTGGGAGGACTATGGGCATGTTGTTGTTGTTGCTTCTGCTGCTGAGCCACTAGCGGTTGATGAAGAAGCTTCTTCTTTTGGTTCCTCCAAAAATGTAAATGCAAGGCAGACATCTTGCGGCTTACTATAACTACAAAAAGGAGTAACCAACTTACTTTTAGAAAAGTATAGAAACTTCCACAATGCTCCTTTACACAGTCTGCCCGTACGCCTGATAGCAATACGTTCTGATTCAAGACAAAGAAAGAAACAAATCAATTTTTAATACAATCACTTGTTAGATATACACTTTCCAATTGTCTAAACATTTAGTTCTCTCAAAAATAAATCTAAATCAGTAAAGTGTTACAGGTATTGTGAGATGATGAGAGAGTTCATAATCAATTAATCATATAAAGCCCTTGTTCAAAGTCTCATCCAATGCACAATGTTGATGTAAAAAATGTACATAAAATGCATGATCATGACAGCATGATTCAGAACTCATACTAGAAATGGAAACATCTCATGATGTATGAATATGCCTTTACACCAAACTCCTGACTAGCTAAGGTGATTCACCCCCCACCCCCCCTCCCTTCTCCCTACACCCAAACTACTCAAAAGGAAAAATGTGGGGCGAGGTGGGGAAACATTATTTGTTTAAAAGGTTTCAATATTCAAACCTAACTTAGTGACAATGAGAATGTAACTGGATTAGAGAATTTAATTGCAACCCCACGATCAAGAATGGAGTACAATTGTGGTTGTTTGATAATTGTTTTCATCATTTTCCACCTTTTATGTCTTTTAACGCAGAAAGGTAATTTTTCAGAGGGCACATGTAGCTTCTTTTTTTTTTTTTTTTTTAGCATCTAATAAAAAAATGTTAATATGTTAGCATGCCATGTTAAATCACCATTTTTCCCATAAGCTTAAGCTAATAAGAAGAGGTAAATTTAATCACTTAATCATTAATTTAATACTCCTCATGTGTGGGCCCAAACTCCCTTTAAATAGGTAAGGCCCGACACATAGAATATTTAATTTAAATGAGGAGTGAATTGACGGAGTCAAGATTCAGTTCTAGGACTTTTGACTATGATACCATGTTAAATTACCACTTATCCCAAAATCTTAAGCTGAAAGAAAAAAGTAAATTTAATCACTTAATCATTAGTTTAACATGCCAGATCTACTTCTCTAGAATAATCTTAACTTGTCCATTTAACATTTTTTCACCACAAACCCAATTCCTATTGCTTGTGTTCCAGGAAGATCTGCACATTTTGAGCAATCTTATGGAGAACAGTAATGGTATTCATTAAAGATATAAAGAGTATTATCTTGTGCGTTTAGAAACCATGCATAAAACTTTTTCTTGTGCGTTCAGTAATGGTAGACAATTCTATGGCAAAATTTGAAAGCAACATGGTCATACCTTTCCAAAAGAAATTGATGAAGTTCCAAATTGCGACCTAAATGGCATAGGTGTGTTGTCTAGAATTGACAGGTCAAACTTCCTGGGGTTGAACTCATCTCGAACTGGGCATTGGTCCCTAGGTTCATCATTTTCTGCAATCCATCTATGCTGCTTGTGAAAGTCCTGCAGCTCTGAACATGGTAACCTCAGAGCACAGGCAATGCTATTGCTTAACGGCATTTTGGGTCCTAAATTTTTGGTACACTGGAGGGATGTTATCTGCAATACATTAAATGGTGAGAGGAGCTGAGAAGACATAACAAGTAAAATACAACAACAAAATATGCACCCTTTACATTGAATGTTTGACTTGAAAGTGGTCTCAGGCACTTTTTGCACGTAGGATTCTTTGAAGTGGCATATCATTACCACAAGGGAGAAATTACAAAAGAAATAAAATTCCGCAGAGAGATCTATCATGATCAATGGTTAAAGAACTAACGCCTCAGAATTCATCTACCATAGGTAAAATCATACAGATATGTTGCTTATTTCCCTTTGGTCCTCTTTAGCCAACCTCGTCATCTTTACGCCTCTTCTTTCTAGTCACAAAAATGTTTGACACTCCTACTATAGTCTGCTTATGTAAAGTTATTATCTGTAAAACAAATAACACTTTTTTATCACACGGAAACTATTACATGTTATACTTTGGTACCTTATTGTACATGATTTCCTTAATGTTCATGATATGATTTCTATTAATGTAGTTTTGAAGAAAATGGGCGGTCGAGGGGAGAATATTAATATTACTGATACTAAAAGTACGAATATGAAGCATTGAGCACTGGGACAAATCAATTGGAGTCGACCCATGAAGCTTGGATAAGGATGAGCCAATCTCCATAACATACTTACTCTAATTCCATTTCAAGAGGAGTGAGATCGTTTTGCCCCTTAATTATTCAACTAAATAAAAACCAGAAATCATAAGAGAGAAACTGGTAACTGCATTACAATCCCATTTTCAGCTTCATGCCTTCACTGCATCCCTAGTCCATCTCTCATTTCTGACATTCTTTTACTACAGTTTCAATGTTTTTTCTTTTTCTTTTTCTTTTTCTTCTTCTTCTTTTTTTTTTTTTTTTTCCTATCTATACTTCAATTTTCTATACAAAGCCCAATCAAAATCTAATTAACTCAGAGATCATACGTTGACTGCAAACAAGGTTCTGTAAAGAGAAAAATTGTATGTAAACCAAAGCACGAAAAATTTCAAGCTGCAATGAAACAATTAAGACCAGAACAGGAAGAGTCCAGACCATTCAAGATGGAAGTTTAAAAGCTACTAACACAGTACCTGATCAGATTCGGAGAATAAGGACGCCAACGCGTGATGCTGGCTCTTGCTGACATTGAAATACGGTAGCAAGATTTGAGCTTTTCCATCACAAGAGTAAGGAGTCATATCCTTCCCCGTCAAAGTGCCAGCATTCAAACTCGAGAAAAACCAAATGCTTCCCAGGGTAACAACAAATATAAGCCAGAGAAACAGAAGCTTGCTTCTCCATTTTATGACAGAATTAGGCCCGTGCAACTGTTCTTTTGTCTTCTTCAACTTGGAACAGTTTGGTAATCTTCCATTAAACCCAGAGAGCTTGCAATCCAGAGACATTTTAACCAAAACCCACCTATGTATCTCCACGAAGAGCCTTGAAAGCTTGAGAAAACTCCCAGTTCCGGCAGAACAAGTCATCAAAATCAGAACTCTTAAAGAAACCCACAGTGGCAATTCCACAAGAAGGTAAATCGCTGAAAAAAAAAAAAAAAAACTCACTAAACTCTTCACCAAGCCCACCTCACCGAGCTCATCAAGACCAATGCTTTATGGCAAACCCGCGAAGCAGGCACAAGAACAAGGTGAAATTGCAAGAAACCCAGTTCCTATTTCAAGAAACCCAGTTCTTTTTTCAAGAAACCCAGCTCCAATTATCCACCATGCCAAGAAAACAAATTGGTCCAACCTCTTCATATCTCTCCACTACTTTTGTAGTTAATGATCTAGCACCAAGTTTTTCTCCACAGTAGCTGTGAAAAAGCCCTTCAAAACCACACACCTATTTAGAAGGACACCGAGAAGTAATAATCATGTCAAACAACAAGCTGAACCAAACCCAGTTGTCATTTTGGCAACCTGTGAGGGAATCATCAATGAGATAAGAGAAAAAATTGGCCTTTTTCTATAACTGGTTCTTTCTGCCCCCCACAGCACTGTATAGACTGAAAGAAGCATCAAGAGTGAAACATTTTCAAAGCAAACCCATGATCAAGAAAATTTGGATTAAACCCAACCCAAGTGGAATCAATGATCAGACTGAGATGGAAAGTGGCCCCTCTTCTTTTTTCTTCTTTTACCCAAGACTCTCTCTCGCTCTCTATCTCTCTCTCTCTGTGTTCAGTTTGGTGTCCAGCACTTGATATTGAGGTTGGCTGTATGATTATCTCATCATGTGGTGGGGAAGGTCAAGCAAAAGCAAACAAAGCCCAAGTTATATCACACCAAAACTTATATAAATAAATGAATTAACAATTTTCAAGCTTGTCATTTCTTATTTTAATTTGTTTATTTATATTTGCTTCGCTTTTGTTGTTCTTTTGCTTTTGTTGAGAGAGTTGAAAGAGACCGCACCATTCAGCGATTAAAGATGGGCACTAGTTTTCTGCGACGCTGCAGATATACGGATTTGCAAGAGAGAGAGAGAGAGAAAGAGAGAGAATGAGAATTTATAAAGAGAGAGAAACTTGTCTCCTCCAACGCTCTTCAGTCTTCACCACATTTCGTATTTTCTCACATTTTCAACAGAAAAGAGCTAAATTTTTATACAAAATGATTATTAAAATTTATTTTATCTATTTTATCTAATAAATTTTTAAATGCATCTTAAATTTGATTAGTACATTTTGTATTTTTTCTCATTTTTAATGAAAGAGTTAAATTTTTATTCAAAATTACTTCTCAAAATTTATTTTATCTATTTTATTTAATGAATTTTTAAATGCATCTTACATCCGATTAGTACATTTCGTATTTTCACGCATTTCTAATAGAAGAGCCAAATTTTTATTCAAAATTACTCCTTAAAACTCACTATCTACTTTATCTAATGAATTTTTAAATACATCCTACATCTGATTAGTTATATTTTTATATATATCATTTTATTATTATTTTTAATTTTTTATAAGGATTGTATTTATCCTAAATATCATATTTTCAACTTTTAAGGAGAAAAAGAGACGTGAAGAGAAAAATAGTAGAATAAAATTTTGAAAAATAGAAGATGTGGAAGATAAATAGCATGACAAAATTTTGGGAAAGAGAAAACAAGTGAAAAACAATAAAAGAAAATGAAATGGCTCTTTCAAAAGTGTTGTTACATGTAGTTTTTTTTTTTAACTCATTTAATAAAATATTTATTTTACTTTTTTTTTTGCTTCACCAAATGTGGTATAAAATTTGGCTTGCGTGGAAAAATTATGGTTTTTTTTTGCAAAAATAAACAGTAAATGTTACCAAATTGAAGGAGAAATTCAGCTTATTTGCTAGAGGTTAAAAGACAGTTAGTAAAATTTAGTAACCATCGATTAACAGCTTAACCGCTTTTAAAAGAAAAAATTCAAAATTCAAAATAAAAACCAAAACAATGTGGTTGACTAGATTCTATTGTAATACAATAATATCATACTACATACAGGATCGTTTCTATATTTTAATACATTTTTATATATATTTAAAATTTTAAATACAAAAATGATATATATGTGTGTAAGCTGTTAGCGGTTTTTTCTAACTACCTTAAAAAACAGTTATAAGTTAGTGTGGTTAATGTAGTTAACGGTTAGTGGACAATTATTAATTGCTTGCATTTTCACCCCTATTGTTTGCATATAAGACACAAGCTGAGATATGGCGCGTTTCAAGGATTTTTTTCATTTCTTGTAAAATTAAATAAATAAAAATTGTAAAATCCAAAGAAAACTTCAACTTGTGTGGATACTGAGTGTAAGTTAATGTGTCACGTACTTTTAATTATTGATGTTATTGTAACAGTAGAATTAAAAATAATAATAATTATTATTATAATTATTGATGTTACATCAACGAACACAAGTCACTCTTTCCTTTTTGGAGGAGAAGGATTCAGTCTAAATGCTATATTATATGTAGAATTGAAGTAATGTAGTTTTGAACTAAAAAAAAAGAAGTTATGCCTACAAACAAGAAAATGACAAAAATTTCTTCAAAACCAGTTTGGATGAAATTTCACAGTTTACTAAATAAAGTTAACCTCTTTTTTTTTCTTTTGATTAAACGTTAGACTAATATTTTGTTTTTTCACCGAGGTTAAAACTAACATTAAAAAGGGAAGACCAAACGTCAGATTTGATTAAAAACCCAAAAAAAGGGTTAAAACTAAAGAAGCTAACTTGGCTTAAGAGAAGAAGAAAAAAAATCACATCTAAACACAGCTAGAAAATTTTAATAACCCTAAATAAGGTGAAGTTGATGAGTCATATCAAAAGTATACATTTTTTTTCCATTCTCTGTTTCTCAAGTTCTTTGTATATGCGGCTGAAAGATTGTTGCTTTATGAGAATAAGGCATATGTGATCAGGATTTTTTGCTATATATGTGAAAAATGCTATCATATTAAGGTACTCTTCTTGATATTTTAACAATTGTGTCTTATGTTTTGGATAATATTTTGATTAATTTTAATCTCTATTCAATTATCTCATTAACAGAGAGTTATCTAACATTTTGAATTTTTTTTATTTAAACCATTCATTTATCCCATCAACATAGAATTATCTAATATTTTGAATTTTTTATTTAAACTATTCATTTATCTCATTAACAGAGAGTTATCTAACATTTTGAATTTTTTATTTAAACTATTCATTTTTCCTATTAACATAGAGTTATCAATGTGAATTTTTTTTTTCTTCTTCTAAGCCAATGTTAGCTTCTTTAGTTTTAACCCTTTTTTTTTAGGTGGTTTAATCAAATCTGACGCTAAGTCTTCCCTTTTTAAGGTTAGTTTTAACCTTGGTGAAAAAATAAAACGTTAGTCTAACGTTTAACCAAAAGAAATAAAAAAGTTAACCTTAGTTAGTAAACTGCTATTAATTACCTTTAATTAGGGGTGTAAACGAGCCGAGTTTGAGCGAGAGCTTCCCTTGTTTGGGCTCGGCTTATTTTTAAATTTTACTCAAACTCGAGCTCGAGCCGAGCTTAAGGACGAGCCAAAAAATCGAGCTCGAGCTCATAATAAGTTGAGTCGAGCCAGTTCGCGAACTAGCTCTTATATTTAATTTAATTTAATTTTTTATTAATTTAATTTTTTATTATAAATTTAAACTTTAAGTACTCTTAAACGGCTCAAGAAGTCAACTTGCATATGATCATTTGCTTAATCTGGCTAGTTGAGTATGGAGCATTTGTCAATACAACAAGACATTTGGTTTCGAAGAGAGATAAAATGATGCATATTAGAAGAAAAAAAATCATCAATTTTTAATATTAATATGAGCAATGATGCAATCAACTACCAATTCGAAGCCTTATACAAATTGCTCATGAACTTAGCTGAGTCGAGTCGAGCTTACTTTGTTTAATATTCGAGCCTAGATTAGTGTTCAAGAAACGTTTTATTTAATATTCGAGTAAAACTCAAGCTGAGCTTATACGAGCCGAGCCCAAACTTGCTCGAGAGACGCTTCGCTCACTTAATATCCCTACCTTTAATGTTTAATGTGCATATTAAATATTTAAGACACTTGGCACAATTTTATGTGAGTTGGACGAAATTTCATCGAAACCAATTTGGAGGAAATTTATGTCCACGATGAGAAAATATTAAGGAATCATTTTAAAAAAATTAACATGTGCTATAATCACGCTCAAATAGAATAGTTATAATTGACCTCCTCAGTCAATCATTTTTGTTAAAAAAAAGTTATAAAAATTAACCTTGAGATGTTATCACATTTTTTAAAATACGACAGCATGAAAACATCCGTTATATAAGCTCAACTATAATGGATATAATTGATATAATCATATAAGTGTCATGTCACCAAAATCATAATATATATGAAATTTCCAATTATATATATAAATATAATAGTGATTAGCAGTGAACAATTAACGGTTAGTAATTTTTTTTAACTGTCTTCAAAAGCAGTTAGCGGTTTCACTCCTAAACTGCAAATAGATATATTACTTTTCTGCAAATTTTCCAATCAAATAATTAGAAAGAAATATAACGATGAAAATTTGAGTCAACACATGATATTTTTGAAGAAGTATTGTCAAGGTTATTATAATTAGTGACACTTATCATGTCAGTTATTAAAATATTGATAATCATATAATAGTCTATACGACATTTATTATGTTTACAAATTAACTTTACTATTCATATAATGTTTATTATATTAACCATTAAAATATATATTGGTAGACAATAATAATTCACATAATTGTTTTTAACTTGAAATATAAATATAAAATAAAATTATTATTATTATTTTTTTTTAAAAAAAAAAGAAGCCAGAATGTAGACTGTATGTCTGTATTGTACAGAAAAAGAATGGGGCAATTACTTGGGAACCGGGAAAACCGATACTGTATCAACCCACTTTGTCCTGGAAAAACAAAAATTGTGATGTGGGCATCAATGAAAATGTATGTCGGCTTTATGCCTTACCCACCAATTTTAAAATAATGAAGAATGAGGATGCTCACTAAAACCACCACTTAAACTAATCACTTAACACACATAACCAAGATTAGGTAATCTTCACCATCATTGCTACATTTTCCACTTTGTGTCTATTTACATTTATCTACTTTTTCTTTTTCTTTTGGGGGGTTAAAATATAAATATATTATATTAGATAAGCGAATAGCTCAAAC
>CM017326.1:774771-845754 GCA_006937295.1 Carpinus fangiana | reverse complement strand
CCATTTTTTTTTTTTTTTTTTATAAGTCTACCATTTTTTTTAATTGAATAGGATATAGGTTAAAGGAGAAAGTGCCTGTTAAATTTAAAATTAAGAATCATTCATCAGAAATTGATTAAATTATATATTAAATTCATTGGCCTCTATGCATCACTGATCACAAATTGGTATCAGCAAAACTATATAAAACTGAGATAGCGTTTTGGGGCATTAGTACAAAATTTAGGATATACCATCCCTAAAGGGTTAACTTTCCACTACTAGGTTTTAGTTTTGAATCCATAAACGAGTTTTGAGGCATTAGCACTAAATTTAGGATGAACAAATCCATTTAGGGTTATACCTTCCCTAAATTGTTAACTTTTCACCATTAGGTTTTAATTTTAAATTCATAAATGAGTTTTAAGACATTAGAATGCAAGTAGTAGCTCATGAAAATTTAACTAATATTACTCAAATATTTCAAAATACAATTCAAAACATTTCATCAAACATATAGAATGCAAAAAACATAAAAAATCTGTTTAAAAAAAAAAGAAAAAGATTGTCGTGGTCTCCAAAAAAAAAAAAAAAAAGGGGCCTAAGCTAGGCTGCCACAACATGGCAGCCTTATAGCATGGCTCTATTTAACATCATCTTCGCATTTCTAAAAAATTAATGTTCGAATTTGTAGTAGGGATGAAATTTAAAACCGCATAATCGCATCCGTTAACCGCTAACTGCATTAACCGCTTTGAAAGCTGTTAGCGGTTAATGGATTTTGAAAAACCGCCTAACCGCTAACCGCATTTTAAAAAAATATAATATATATATTTATATTATATATATATTTTATATAATAAATAACAATAAGTTATTATAGCCTAGTAATTATTGTGCATCTCTTTTACTTAGGAGTCCCGATTTCGATTCCCCACATTTGACTTTTGTTTGGGTTTTATATTTTTATTATTTATATAATATAGAAGTGCAAAACGACGTAGTTTTACACTTCTATATATTCATTTCTTCCTAATCCAAAAAGATAATTTTGTTGTAATTTTATTCGTTTGTTATATGTTGTAGAAGGTGACCAACAAGATTTTGGTATAATGGTCCAACATATAATGTTCACTTTAAACCAACAATTTTTAATGCTAAAATGGCAATGAAAGAGGAAACAAATGTTTAAAGTAAGCAAAATAAGGGTTTAAAGTGAGCTCAAAACTAGCAAAAAAAAAAAAAAAAAAGCCCAATAAAAAGCGATTAGTAAAAAAACGGTTAACCGCTAACTGGGTAGTTAACCGCCTAGGCGGTTAACCGCTAGCAGTTAGCGGAGGTGGTTAGCGGTTTTAGCCACTAACTGCTAACCGCAACCGCTATTTCACCCATAATTTTTAGGATAGTAGAATAGCAATAAATGACTACTAATAATATTAAAGAAAGTGTAAAGTCTACTTAATTTTCTCAAACTAGCACGTTAATGACAATCTATCTCCCAAACTATCAATTGCGACAATTTATCCTCCAAACTATCAAAATAATGACAATGTATTCCAATTTTAACAAAATGACGAAATTACTATTACTAAAAAAAAAAAAAAATACTAAAATTTAATTTTTTTCAACTTTTAAGTGTATTTTTGTCTTATTAAAAATTTTATAGGGTAATTTTATCATTTTACTAGTATTGTGGGGATATATTGTCGTTGTTTTAGTAGTGTGGTGGGGTAAATTGTCGTAATTAATTGTTTGAGAAGTAGATTGTCATTAGGATAGTAGTTTGGCTTTGAGGAAGTTAAGTGGACATTATCCATAAAGAAAACATAAAAAAGATGACATTTGATACTTATTGAAGTACGTTGAAGAAATTTTCTCCAAACCGATTTGGAGGACTATCATTTTCAAACTACCACTTCACTTTATACTCACACGTTTAAACGTTAACTTTTATAACTCGCCCTTGTACATTACCATTTTGTTCCAAGTTGCATTATGTATCAAATTGGATAGTTAAAGTTGACAGAATTCCATCACACATGAGTTTCTTGTAACGTAAAGTAGGATAAAATTACATTTTGCCTCTCTAAACTATCACTTCATTTGTACTCATACTTTCAAATTTTGATTCACATTTAACGGCCGCACCGAAGTGCAATTCGAAACAGAATTATAGTTTGTTTGGACGAATTTTAATGAGTCAAATTTTGAAAAATGTGACCACAAATTAATGACGGGATAGTTTAAAGGGCAAAGTGTAATTTACTCAAACAAGAATAATTAGCAAATATTTTTAAAAAGAAAAAGAAAAAAGTTTTAAGAGAAAAAAAGAAAGATTATGTAAGAAATATATTAGTAAATTAATTTCAAAAGCCGAAAAATGAAATAAACCCAAAAAAAAAGTCAAAAAAATGGGACGGTTGATATTTTGTAGTTAGATTGTTTGAGTGGGGGAAGAGATTCTGGGGAATCGTGGGGGGAGATGGGCGTGGGGCCCAATGACAGCTGCATCTGACGAATCACGTTCCCCTACTTTGCTTTTACTCTGCTTTTCTTGCGCAGCAGATATATTACTATATATATAATATAATATAATATAATATAAAAGTCCGACTAAAAAGCCCGGGAGAGTTCCACATTTCGACACGTCAGCTACGTCACGTGGGTCCCACCGACCTTCCGTTCGGTTATAATCCGTATGGCTCCAGGGCAGACCCGACAGACAAACCCTTTCGCTACGTGACAAAAGGTGACTTGTGGGGGGTGGGGAACCAACTGTTCGCAAATATGTTATATGTTCTCAGGGGGCTTCCAATTTCCATGCTCTGAAATTACTATAATGTCCCTTCATTTTTTTAAATTATTCTTGAGATCTTATTTTATAAACATTTATTACTTTTACTTTTATTTTTTATTTTTATCAAATAGAAATTAACGGCTAAATTTAATTGAGGGGTTAAAATTGATTGCAATTGAAAGTTCAGAAGTCTAAATTAAAAAATTTTAAATTTATTAAATCGCGTGATAATTCATAAGTATAAAATGAAGTTAGCGTTAATATTTTATAAGTGAGGGAGAAATTAGGAGGTGCCCAAATCTATGTGAGGTCCATGGGTGTATATCTCATTGCATGCAATCAAATTAATGAGGCTTTGGATTGTCTTCTTGCTCCCCCTTAATTATCTTGGTTATAAGTTATATATAGTATCAAACAAACATATATATAAATATTTTCAGTTGGCCAAATAATGTCAGTTTCTTAACCTTCTGTTTGGTAGAGCTCTAAACAAAGAGTTTAGAATATTGCAGAGGGAGAAAAACATACTATAATATCTACTAATATTGTTGGTGAAGACAAATTTTTAGGTCATAGAATACATGCATGTGTTTTCTCTTTTATTATTTGTTCTTCTTTCTTTTTTCCTAAGCTATTTACTTTAGGGGCGGAACTAACATTTGGAGTTTGAAAAGTAAAATAAGGAAATAAAAAAATTTGGGAGAGGGTAAGATTTCTAATTTTAAAAGGATTATAAGGAATTTTTTTAAAAAAAACATGGTAGCTTTGGGGGTGGTTCTGTCTATATTCTTACAATAATATTGTTCAAAATTTAATGTCCTACAGTAAAATATTGCTCGAGCCCTTTCATCTTGTTTATCTTTGAGCTCTGTTAGAGATCAAGCTTAATTTGTCTTTGTTCTCATTGTGGGTGTTAGAGTTTTATGTTTTGACTTATTGCTTGCAATTAGGGTTGGTAATTAATTTATGAAACAAATTACGAATCCAACGTAAAATTAGTGAGTTAGAGTTAGTAACCGTCTACTTGGCCTTCTATCGGTGTTAATAAGAGCCACTAGTTTCAGCAACCCATATTGTCATATTCTCATATCCCGACCCAGTGTGAACTTAACGCATGAATACGAATTGCTACCCCTATTTGGGATTGGTTGAGTGCCAAGCATGTAGGGACGGAACCGGGGCCATAGCCCTTTGGTTTTGAAATTTCCACTTATTAATGTTTGGGTTTTATTAGCTTACTATATGTGGATTATCATACCAAAAAGGCTAAAAGCAATGCTCCTGAGAGGCTCTGATATGGCTGTGTCTCTACATGCATGGAGATACACTTTTTAATTTAAGGCTAAGCTGCTTAGGATTTGTTGGACTGTTGCTTTCAGTGACACTTTCCCACTTGGTACCCCATGAAAGGGAAACAAGACATAAATGGGAAGCCTCCCCCCGTCAAGTTTTTTCCTTTTTTCTTGCTTGGAACATGGAAGTCTAAAAGGGTTGGAAAATAGTGTATTCATGAGCATGCACGCACCACTGTTGAAGCAATACCAATGGCAATTGGAAAGGGCCTTTCATTACCTTTGCCTAGATGAAAGTCAACGAAACATAAGAGAACTTAAAACATGCATGAACACTTTTTCATTTGGACACCAAGAAAAGGACACAATCAAACTAGGGATGAACAGGATTTCAACAATTTTGTTGTGTAAACGGCTAGTAATTCGGACACGGAGAGTAAATATAAGAAAATCCTTATAGGACTTACCTCTTTGAGTAAGTCTAAGACAACATGTCAAAGACACAACCAAAAAGCTTTATGGGTAAGGGTCAAAGCCTAGGTGAGAAAATATTAAGATAAATGAGTCGGTATGAATGAGAAATATATCAATATTAAGGATTAAATTAATGTATAAATATAAAATTAATATCAATTGAGAGATGTTTCAATATTTTTTTTCCTCCTTTTTCATCCATTGGTACTTTGAGTATACAGTTATAACTCGTTCATGCCCAATATACACATTATTATCTAAAATATTAACACTAATTTCCTCATACTCAATATGCAGTTAAAATTAATATCAATCCAACAGAAATTTGCTACAAATTATTCTGTAGCTATTTCATACAATTAAAACTCATCTAATAAAGTGATATATGTCCCATAGACTATTAAGAAAAACATGTGAAAAACACATGTCATTTTATTATATGAGTTTGTATGAAATAACTACAAATTAATTTATAGCAAATTATTGTCCGTATCAATGCCTTTTAGGTTTTATTGCTAGGGCCATAACGTTAAAGCGATAGGGGCCAAACAACCCAAAGGCCCTAAACACCATTGAAATAACCCTTGTAAAAATAAAAATAAAAAATTCCTTGGCTCATACCAGCTCCTCCTCATCTATTTCTGTACACCAAGACTTTTAATCAACAAATTGTTGGAAATTCGAATTCATGAAGAGGATAACCTCAAACTTTAATTTATATATATAGGCCTAAAAATTAAGGTTGGCTCTATTAAAATNATGAACAGGATTTCAACAATTTTGTTGTGTAAACGGCTAGTAATTCGGACTCGGATAGTAAATATAAGAAAATCCTTATAGGACTTACCTCTTTGAGTAAGTCTAAGACAACATGTCAAAGACAGAACCAAAAAGCTTTATGGGTAAGGGTCAAAGCCTAGGTGAGAAAATATTAAGATAAATGAGTCGGTATGAATGAGAAATATATTAATATTAAAGATTAAATTAATGTATAAATATAAAATTAATATCAATTGAGAGATGTTTCAATATTTTTTTTCCTCCTTTTTCATCCATTGGTACTTTGAGTATACAGTTATAATTCGTTCATGCCCAATATACACATTATTATCTAAAATATTAACACTAATTTCCTCATACTCAATATACAGTTAAAATTAGTGTCAATCCGACAGAAATTTGCTACAAACTATTCTGTAGCTATTTCATACAAATTCATCTAATAAAGTGACATATGTCCCATAGACTACTAAGAAAAACATGTGAAAAACACATGTCATTTTATTATATGAGTTTGTATGAAATAACTACAAATCAATTTATAGCAAATTATTGTACGTATCAATGCCTTTTAGGTTTTATTGCTAGGGCCATAACGTTAAAGCGATAGGGGCCAAACAACCCAAAGGCCCTAAACACCATTGAAATAACCCTTCTAAAAATAAAAATAAAAAATTCCTTGGCTCATACCAGCTCCTCTTCATCTATTTCTGTCCACCAAGACTTTTAATCAACAAATTGATGAAAATTCGAATTCATGAAGAGGATAACCTCAAACTTTAATTTATATATATAGGCTTGAAAATTAAGGTTGGCTCTATTAAAATTAGGTTTGATCTTGCATTCAGAGCCTTTGAGTACCCGTCCTGATAAAAAAACCCTAGTTGGACCCTAGAGTGAAACATAAGGAGCACTCCAACATGTTTCCAAATTAAGCATGAATGAAATATGAACAAACATTATAATGTACGTACAAATCATGATATACATTATCATAAACTTGGATTTATATAATTAGTTTGATATGATAAAAACAATTAACGGATACTTTGAATCAAGCTTCCCTTTTCTTTCTTCCAATTGCACTGTGGGGTTTTTGTGTGCCATGTGATGACTAATTAAGGTGGTGGGGTAGAGAGAGGGGGGGAAAGATTCTCCACACTCCCCCATGTACACTAATCATGATTAATAGTCCATAATTGAGTTAGCTTTTTTTAAGCTTTTCAATCTTTAAGTTAGAAGATGTCTTAGAGCACTAAAAACAGTATCCACTTTAAGATTAAATTATCAAATTAAATCATGTCAGGCCCTTGCTTTAGAGGGTTTACTTCACAAGTCAGAGCATGTTTTGTAAAGACATCTTTTGCTTGGGAAGGTTTGGGAGTTTGCCTGACCAATAGGGGGAGTATTCTAGCTAGAGTTCTTGTTTTGTTCCTGAGCTTCAAGAAAAAAAAAAAAAAAAAATATATATATATATATATATTTTGATAGGTAGAAAAAAAAAATATATAAAAAAGTTGGTAACCCATGCTTATCAATTTGACCTATGACCATTGATCAAAATGAAAGAACAAGATGAAGCATAATTAATTAAGATTTTTCATTAAAAAAAAAAAGTTGGCATGTTTAATCAAAGATCAACAATCTTCTGAATTAGCTTAATTTCCACTTCTTAATATGAAACATGTTCAATGTTGCTAAAAAACAATGTTGCGCTCAAAGGGTATAGCACTCTATTATTAGCACAATATTATTCATAGCCAAATTATGCGAATGACAAAGTTTTATTCTAAATTGGTTTGAAAGAATTTTTTCAACCAAGTTTATTAAATTGACATCCGTTCTAGAGCATGCAATTTTCACATACACGCCCTTATCAATCCTATTAAAAATGCATGTGAAAATTACATGCTTTAAAAGCATATGCCAATTTAATATATTAGATTAAAATAATTTTCTTATAAGAAAACTTTATTCTTTCTCATAGTTTGGTTACAAATGTACGTTGAATAATTAAAATATTATGCTAGTAATAGAGTGCTACACCCTTTGAGTACAACATCGTTTGGTTGGAGTGGGTTTGGTGGTTCAACCTAGGGGCATCTAGCTAGGGAGCCAGTTGTGAGAACAAACATAAACAACATCCTATTCTCTTGAATTATTAAAAGCTCTATGTGAAAGAATGTTTATTATATTTATCCAGATGGCATGATTCAAATGTGATTGAACTTCCACATGAAGACAAATGGAAAAGAAAAAGGGAAGATTAAATTCCAAGTTAAATCATATTGACAACCATTTTTTTAAGAATTCTTTTTTAAACAACATAAAGGTTGCTCCAAAGATATGTTCAAACGTTTTGGCCAATTAGGTTGTTGCTTTTTCTTGTCGACCATTGTGCTTCTGATTTTGTAGAGGTCACATTTGTTGTTATGTGCCTACAGGTGCAACTTTGCTGTCTTTGACTAGGCAAGGAATGTTGAAGCTTAAACCACAATAGGGCATAAAATAATATCATATATCAACTAATTTTAATTATACTAATTTAATTATGGTAGTCAAATGCTAATTGGTTTATTTGATGACGATGCACATTTTATTATTTGTGTGCTGTTGATGCATGATTTGGGTTAAGTTCAATGAACCGTCTTTATTGCAAGTAATACGAATAATTTATGAGAGAGCGCCTGGTAAGGTCAACCTGTTTAGGCAGATGTCTCGATATCTCAAGCTGTAGGGTCTATACATGTCCACTTAGGTAGGTCTCATCAAAATCTCTCATAAACTGTATATTGCACGCATTTCAATAAGCTCATTATACCCCCATCTAAATCTGAAACGACAAAGAACATGTTTGGGATTGTATTGAAAAATATTCGCTTTTAAAGCTAAAAAGAACTTTTCAGAAAGTAAGTTTTAACTATATTTAGAGTAAAAAAAAAAAAAAAATTGGAGTATTTTACCAAACATATCAGGTTCTTGTTTGACACAGTTTCTTCAGAACTAAACAAATATTATTGAATCTCTTTAACGCAATTCCAAACAACTTTAACAGTCGTTCAATGTAATTTCCCAAGAATGAATATCCAAACTATTTTGAAGGGCTCTTGACTTATTCCTAAAGTTATGATGACCATATTCACATTATTACTAGTCAATCATAGAAATGCTAACAAATATTCCAAGCTTATAAGCAAACATTTATTGATGAATATTCTTGAAACAAGTTTTTTTTTTTTCTCAACAAGAATAACTGATCACTGAGAACAATCATCTCGTGTATTCCTTAAAATGCAATTCTTTTATCCTCCTTAAGCTCATGATTTTAATGTCTTGCTGCATTTATGTTTTTCCAGCCCACTTTCACATACCATTGCTTCATTCCTTTAAATCATACCAAAGTAAGATCAGTAGTACAATGATATTCTCTTCTTCTTTTTTTTTTTTTTAATTAATTATTTAATTATTATTATAAAAAAACTAAACTTATTCCTTTTCAAGTACTGCTCAATTTGTAATGTCTCTCAAACTTTAAAAAGCTGCAATATCTTACGAGACTACCTAACTCTTTTACTTAACCCTTTTGGTCAGAATTTTCTTTATGTCCATTCTACCGATATGAGATGTGCGAAAATACAATCATGCCCTTAAATTAATTAATTAATTAATATTATTTTTAGAAAGAAAAAAACTTCCTTGATATCTACGGCCAAGCTAACCGTGGAGACCCATGTCCAAATTGTGGGTCTCTGGCTGTGGAGGGTCTCTAGCCATGGAACCCGCAATAATGTTCTATTTATTTATTTATTATTTTTTGAATTTTTATCTTATGCAAAAGTATTATTGTTACTTTGAGTTATGTGTATCGCAAGTAACCCATTTTTTATTAGATTTAACGAAAAATTCTAAAAGGAGGGCTAAGTGAAAGGGCTATATAATTTGGAGAGACATTGCAAGTCTTTATAGTTTTGAAGGGACATCCTACAATGCAAATTAAAGTTTGATGCAAGTATAGGTTTTTTTTTTTTTTTTTTTTTAAATTGTCAACCATTGTCTCGTGCTTATTCTCCCAACCAAAATTGGAAGGCATTATAGATGTTTAACAGTTGATTGACTACCACTAATTAACACAGTAATAAATGTCCTTAAGATCTTGGTCCTGCCCTGCCACAAGCTAGATAATCAAACACCAACAGCTAGGGTATGCAATGCGTCTGTGGGAGGATGTGGCTGTTCACCTAACATTGCTTTATATTTTATGAGTAGCCCCACATAAAAAGGGTTGTAGGGTACACCTAATCGGAACACTTGGACATTGCACTCTAAATTATTCAGGATAACTGGATAAGCAGGCTTCGCAACCTCTTTCTGTGGAATTGCTTGAATTACTTGAAATTAGGTAATCAACTGCAGAAAATTCTTATTCAGTTTTTGTAGGGTTGGACTTCACGTGCATTTAATTTGCAAGTTGGGAAAATAGTACTTAACAGTTTCCTAAAGTATTTTATGTGTTGTTAAGCTAAACTATATATTAATTGAAGTTAATTAAAAAAAAAAAAAAACTTGATAAGGAATATAAATCGAATCTCGAATCTCCATGTCCAGGAAAGAAAAACACAAATCAAATGAAATCTAGATTGAGTTTGAAGGTGATCCTGTTCTTGAGTTCAGATGCAGCACATGCCTTATCAAGAAGTTATGTGGTCAAAGTGAAGGGTGAATCTTCAGACATAGATTTTGTCCTTCACGATATGCAGATTTCCTAGCCAAAATATGATAAAATAAGAAACGCAAATATCAGAAATCTCCAGTCTTCTGCAAGTGCTTCCAATGGTCCCGACCATTTTTGGATTTGCTGCAAGAAAAATCACAGGTTAGACAAGAAGCAAGGAGTCAAAGATACGCCTCCTCTTCCCACCCCCCAATAGGACATATTTGACCTATCCACCAGATTTGAGGAAAAGATCAGTTCTAGCTCCACCACCATCATAAAGATTTTTCAACTGTTATCTGATGCTAATATTATGTAATCTCTTCATCTTGTACCACTTTTCATATGATTTAGTGCTATTTTCAAGTGTTATTTGATTTAATAGTGATTTTAAAAGTCACATTAGAGAGTGGGAGTGTAAATAACATTATTCAAACGAAAAAGCATGGATTGTTACCCAAGCTATAAATACTACACCAGAAGATATCCTTCCAATTACATCAGCAGCTTAAAAATAACATACAGATTTCTATCAAATGGCTCTGAATTTTCACCCTTATGTTCTAAGTTCTCTTTGTTATCCCCCTTTAAGAAAGAATGCAACCTTACTATTGATTTGTTATCCCCCTTAAAGATCCCAAAAGGAATTCCCATGACATTGCAACACAAAAATTAAGATGTTGGGCTTGACAAGTTTGACTTGTTTAATTAATTGGGTCAAGTTAGAATTGATTTATATAATTTTCTACTCATGTCTCGACACAATTCAAAGATGGCACACAAAATTGTCTCCCCTAACTGCAAAGTGCAAATATTACTCTCTTCATGCTGAACAAACTGCAGCTGCACGCAGCCTGGACTGTTCCAACATTCCATTATCAGCCATTCAGTCCCGATGGCTCGACATCTATCACATTATCCAAATGGAACTCTGTCCCTTCAACCCTGCCAAATACAAGATGATCAGCATAACAAACAGCAGACAATGTCACCCCAAAAGGTGTCTTAACCTCTTTTGATTAAATGCCATGGAATCAGCGGCTGCCATCATTGTCAAACTAAAGAAGAGCCCTCCACTGCACTGACCCTCAAAATTCAGCTTTTAATCTTGGTAAATATCTTGGTCTATAACCGGTTTAAGAAATTGTCATAAAGAAACATGATAAATAATTAAGCAGCACACTGTGCTAAAGTCTGAAGTTCCATATTCTCACAAGTAAATCATATCCATAGATTAATTCTGTACGCATACGTATACAACAGAACCACCAACATCATGTGGTCAGCAAAGCACATCCACATACATATACTAACAGAAAAAATCAACTTTCAGTTCCAAATGGATTTTACTAAATATCTTCACCTTGAACACAGAAAAAAAGGTAAAAAGATTACATGAAACAAAACAGCAACTCTTACACGCTAGTTCACCAACAAATTGATTTCACAAATTATATGGTAAAATTAAACAAGTAATATTCGATGAACACTCCTCAGGGATTTGTCCTGAAAGGATGGCGTTCAGTTGGCTGGCTGTCTGCCTTAGGTGGAACATTGTAAAGCAGATCATGGATTTTGGAATAAATCAACATCTGTGAAGGGTCACCCCCACCACTGCTCTGTGATGCACGAGAACTCTCCTGCAGCTTAATCTTCTCAAACAGATACTGCTTCTCAGCCTCAGCCTCATTCAATCGTTGTTTCAGGTAACTGCTAGCATATTCTTCCTCTGATTTGTCAGATTTGGCAAGAGCAATCCTCTGAAGCCTGTCAGCCTCTCTTTTTGCCTCATTGGCCTTAAGTTGGAACATATCAGCTTCCGCCTGTTTAAGCCTGACAATCCTCTCCAGCTCTTCTACCTGCAGTTTCTTTTTTTGCCTTTCCAGATTTATTTCAGATACCTCCCTTGCCTTGTCCTCAAGCTCACGGTCACAAGCCTCAAGAGCCATGCGGGATTTCTTAAACATTCTCATCTTCTCATCAGCCACCATTTCCATCTTTCTTATGGCCTCCTGGACCACTTCGGCAATTCGACTGCACGCCTCCTGTGGAGCTATCAACCGTCCACCTTCCCCATTTTCCAAACTCTTTGGAGAGTCCATCTCAAGCTCTTCATTAGGGACATACAAATATCAGAATTGAAAGGAAAAAAAAAAAAAAAAAAAGGTTTCGAACCTTATGCAAATAATCTTTTCATTCACAAGAATAATTCTAAAGTTTTTAGAATGCGTCACAGAATATGTACCTTGGAAAAACATCAAAATCGCCCTGCAAGTTGTTGCTGACTCCAACAATCCATTCTTCATTTTTTCTTTGAGATCCTCACACTTCCAAAAGAGTTTCCTCCCTCGGGGGTCATCACTTCCAGTAAAGATCCTACTAACAAAATCAAGTTCTCTCAGCAGAGCCTCCTGGTCCCAGGTTGGTGCACAGTGGTGGAAAACATCTTTAACCCAACCAAGCAGTTCTGATGTCCGATTGCAAGCCCGACACCTGAAAACCATCTCCAATGGGCCTGCTCCACTCTTAACAGAAGCGCCCATACGAATGAGTCCATCACGAATAGCACAATCCGTATGAGTCCAATGAGAGCACAAATCACACCCAATCCAGCGGCAGGTATTAACTTCAAAATCAAACTTGTTACAGATTACGCACATGCAAAGATTGCAGAAACCATTTCTGTTGGTGCATATCTCACAAGTACAATCGTCAGCTGGGAGCTGGTTTTGGCATGCTATATTTCTGCATCTCTTGTAAACAAAGATCTCAATCAGCGATGTCTGAGAGAGACTGATACTAGGATGCAAGAATGCCTGAATCCCACTATTTATAGAAACAAGAATTTCAAGCTGTATTCTGTGAGCTCTAATCAACGTCTTAGCAGTTAAGTCAGTCCTACTCTGGATAAGCTTCTGCAACATCAAAAACTCTTCTCTTTGCTGCGAACCACCATTGCCTTCAAGGATAACTCGGAGTCCATTCTTCAACTCTTCTAGAAACTCATCAGGTAAACGGTGCATCTTTTCAGAGATTATATCAACTCTCTCTCTCGCTATCTCCCGAAGGGATATCTTATCTGCAATAGAAACACGGCGAATAACCGACTGTTCAGGACAATCATTCTCCCCTTTCCCATTCTCCATCATCTTCTTTGCCATAATCGCATCAGCAATAGGCCAAGTTTCTCGAGAACTAGCACTCTCAGTAGGAGATTCACGAATTTGATCAGAGTTCGATCTGGGTTCCTCAGGGGAGAGGCGGGCATCCGAAGAGACAAGAGACAGCGAAGTTTGTAGTCCTCCAGGCCGTGGTTGCTGACGCGGAGGTAGCATTTTGGACGAAGATTGTTGGTGGATGTTAGACCCAGATGATGTACCCATCAATCAATATCACTAATCCTGTAACCATTTGGGAAATTTTTTTTTTATCAAAACAGCACATTGACTAAGAAAAAACAAGCAAGTTTGTGAAAACAGAAATATCCAACAATTTACAGACAAAACAGAAAAGCCATATAGCATGCAAACCATTGTAAATGTTTCTCATCATCGAAGGGTAGCCACCCACTCAAAATATAAACATAAAGAGACACAAGTCCACGCACACGTACGCCGCACAGAAAGACACAAACACAAACATCTGAAACATTTCTCACTATCAAAGAGTAACCACCCACTCAAAATACACACAACTTTTCTTTTTTGATGAATGCACACACAACTTTCATTTCATTATAAAGAGGACAAATAATGATTATCATTCCAAATAGCATGTACTAAGCAAATTAGACAAACTGCCCGTGAATAAAAATGGCCAAAAGAAACAGCGTATTTTCAAGCTTCCACTGTTTTTCCCACATCCCATGGCTGCAGACAAATTAATTTATCCTGAACAATATTTTGAGTGTACTTTTCAGCTTCCGAACTTCACACACATACACATCCAACCATATATTGATGCTTTTATTGTACACAATATCCATAATTTCATTTAAAAATTGACAAAATAATTTCCTAACAAAAACACAGAGTGAAAAAACAAACATGCTGCTACAGATCACAGGCATAAACAGACCAAAGCATCACACAACACAAATTCAAGGAATAAATATACTTCGACATAAAAGTTATAATTTTCTCTTTGTTACATATACATAGCAAGAAGAAATCACAAAAATAATTCAGCATACCAATAAAATCAGCAGATCTCAGCCAAAAAAAGCCATGCTTCTACGGATCAGCTCAGAACAAGCTTTCCCCTTTGTTTGGTTACTGAGAAAACGCAGGAAAACCAAAAATTAGAAACCCCCAAATCCCAAAGAGTTCCACAAGCAAACAAGACGAAAGACGAGAAAATTAAGCAACGAAAAGAAGAAAACCCTCTCATTTCAGCGCAAACAACTACTTTCCCCTCTTCGTAAAGACTAAACTTTTTTTTTTTTTTTTTTTTTTTTCATTACTTAAAATTAAAGAAAAGAAGGAAAAAAAAAAAAATTCAAAAGAAAGTCGAAATTTTTCTTTCGGGTTTCTTCCGTTTTCTCAGCGACCAAACACAAACACAAACACAAACACAGACACAGCAAAAAAAAAAAAAAAAGAAAAAAAGAAGAAGCGAGAATTAAAAGGAGAAAAGAGTAGTAACACTCACCAGACGAAAACGCGAAGCCTGTGCTGAAATCCAAGGAACCGGAATACACGCAAAGAGATTTGGCGACTTCTACGTCGTTTTGTTTGCACAAAAGAACTGAGTTCGTTTTTCCCGTTTTGCCCTTGAGAAATGAACGGATATTTCCTACACAAGAAAGTCCACTCGTGGTCAAATGATCGGATATTTGTGGAAATTTGGTAAAAAGACGCGGTTGTGTTTTCAACGCTCGGACTGACCGGCTCGGCCAGTTGTGAGCTGGCCTTGACTGGTTTAGCGGGTCTTTTTTGTTTTATAATTAATAATACTACAAGTTCAATCTGTCAGGCGTACTTACGGTTTTGGACTTCTGGTCACGGCTTTGCGATTTTTTATTTTTTATTTTTTATTTTTTTATTTTTTATGTCCACGCAAAATCGAAAGGAAAATTTGAACCACTAATATTTGATTCATTAAGCGTGATTTTAGTCGATTGAGCTACCTTTTAAGAATGATTTTGCGTTTTGTTTTGTTTTGTTGTTCAATTTTTATTAAGCAATTATTATTATTATTTTACATGTTTACACAAAAACGAAAGAAAAATCGAACTAGTAATTTTCGTTTCATTAAAGGTAGTTTTAGTTGATTGAGTCACCTTTTAAGAAATTTTTTAAGTAATTGTTTGTTTCACCTTTTTATTAAAAATCAAAATAAAGACACTCAATTTACTCTGGGCTCTTCGGGCCCAAACACAACCAAACCCCATTCACCGTAGAAAAGCCCATAAGGTTTGTATGTCTAGGCACCGTTTGCCAAAGGACTGGGAAGGAGAAAAAAAAAAAAAGGGAATCAACTCCATTATTCATCTCGAAATGAGCTCCAACATTCTTACTTTTTTATCACATTAATCATTTTTTAATATTATTTAAATAAAAAAATCAATACAAAACAAATTTTTTCATTTTTTTATACAGAACAATCTCACTTTTTTTTTTTTCAAATCAATCAAATATGCTACTGTTCTAATCAAAGTCCACTCATTTGCCAAATATAACCTAAGAGTTCAGGAGAAGGATCCTCTCCAGTCCGTTTGGACTGGAACAGATCTAGTCCTTGTATTATCAAGGGCGTAATTCTCCAACAAAAATTTGTTGGACATTTATGCCCATGATAATACAAGGACTAGATCCCATTTAGTCCAAACAGACTGGAGAGGATCCCAGTCCAAGAGTTCGCACATGTCAAGGACACCGAGGCTAGCAGGTTAAGGTAAAGCCCATCAGCCTAACCCAAGGACGTATAATGTTTTTAAACCCGAATGAATACATTTTATATCTCGATAGGATACACTATAAATAATTCTCACTCTCGCTAGGCCAGATAACAGCTTTGCCTCCTCCAATATTCACAAGAGGAATCATTAATGCCTCCAACAACATTTGAGTACGAGACTCTAAAACCCTAACCGAAGAGAAATGAAAACTATGAGCTTATATAAAGACGGGGGACCATTCACCATTCACCACGTGCCATTACCATTTCCATTACTATGCTATATTCAAAAGACTATACTATTTTATTTTATTATGCTAACATGAAACTGTCAATTCATTCTTAAATAAGTTCTTGTTAAAAAAATCAACGATGGTGTTGTTGTAGCATATAGAATTACTTATTACTTATAAGAGTAACTTACCAGAAAAAAAGAAAAAGAAAAACGTAAATAAAAGTAAAGACTTTCATATTGATAAGCCGGTTAAAACTGTTCACTACATTCAATCAATTCAATCCTACACCAAAATTATACTTTCATTATAAACTACGACCTCTATGTGAGGTGGAGCTAAAAATATGTAGTATAGGATGTCCTCATTTTTTACTACCAGCTTCAACAGGTTCGACCACCTCAGCTTCAACTGTTTCTGCCACCTCAGCTTCAATTGTTTCTGTGTTGTTGGAACTGGCTCCTGGATAAGCTTCAACAGGCGTTGACCATTTCCCAGAAAGAGCCACACCCATCATCTCATATATCTTTCCACCGAGTTGTGCTGGATTTTCAGGCTGCATAACCCATGCAATTATGTTATATAACTAAAAGATGACATACATCATAATAACTGGACCGGCTAACACTAAGAATTGACAATTTGATTCCCAGGTGGGGGGCTGCATTCCTTTTCGGGCATATACTTGCCCCACTGTTAGTAATGGTACCTCCAATATCTAGAGAAGAACTAGAACTAACAATTTTTTACACAACTTGTGAATGACACATACTTTTTTTTTTTAAAAAAAAAGTCAATAGAATATATCAAAAGCGTAAAGGGGCAAATATATCAAAAGCGCAAAGAGGTGCAACCTTTNCTAAGAATTGACAATTTGATTCCCAGGTGGGGGGCTGCATTCCTTTTCGGGCATATACTTGCCCCACTGTTAGTAATGGTACCTCCAATATCTAGAGAAGAACTAGAACTAACAATTTTTTACACAACTTGTGAATGACACATACTTTTTTTTTTTTTTGAAAAGTCAATAGAATATATCAAAAGCGTAAAGGGGCAAATATATCAAAAGCGCAAAGGGGTGCAACCTTAGGTACACTGGGGGTATACAAAGGAAACTAGGGGGAAGGGGAGAAGAAAGAGAGAAAATCAAGAAAACTAATCACTCGCGAGGCCAGCCACCCCACAGTCCAAGTGAAAAGAGTGAAAAAGAACAAATGGAGAAGTTCCTCATGAGTCCTCGACTTGTCCTCAAAACACCTATCATTACGCTCCCTCCAAATGTTGAGCAGTCTAACTCGTTTAATTAAATAAATTGCGTTAGGGTTAACCTATAGTCTTATGCTGATGACTTGATACGGCTTGAACCCAACACACAATATTTAAAGATGATAATTTGTTACACGACCTATTAACTCAACACAAAATTAACAGGTTATAATTAAATGGTCTAACTCATTTAATTAAATGAGTCACTGTATGATTCGTCTATATTGTCTTATACTCATGTTTCAACATACTTGAACTAAACACACAAACATGAATTATCACTCCTAAGAAGCACGTTTGTGTGCCTCATTCACAAGGTAAGTTCAGCTACAAGACTATAGGACTATAGGTTCCCTCGGACGTCCGATTAAACAGAAGAAATGGATGTAGCTTCATAATCATTGAAGCGACCTTTGGAACAGGAGAAATGGAGAAAGAAAGAAAACTTACAGTATAACCACTGGAAACCAAAGCTGTGTCATACAAAAGATCAATGGCTCTCAGAGCATCATCATCATTTGGGTTACTCCCATATGCAGCCTGCAAAACAGCGTTACGATATTACTAGAAGTTACATTAGATGTCAAAAGATGCGTGTAACTGTGAATGTCATATATATGTAAGGTAGCTGGGTTTTTATTCCACCGTACATTCAATTTTCTGATGATTGGGTGTTCAGGATTGATCTCTAACACCCTTCTGCCTCTCATGAACTCCAAGCTAGAGGCATCGCCAACAGATTGTGCCTTCATTAGCCTGCAGGGTATTCAATGAGACCTGGACCATCTTTCTTAATTCAAAATATGGTATTACTATTTAGCATCAACAACAAAAGGAAATTTACCTCTCCATGTTGGCAGACCAACCAAACTTCCCAGATACCAAAATACAGGGAGATGAGCTTAGACGGTTTGAAATTTGTACGCTGGCAACTTTATCACCCAAACGTTTCTTAATCCAATCACAAGTTTGTCCAAACTCCTGCTTCATCTCCTTTTCTCTTTCCTCATTCTTATCACCTGTAAGAATTTCAATTATATTCTTTTAGCTCAAATTACGTTCATTGAACTGACCTAAGTGAAAGCCCAAGATTCTACCATTAAATGACAGAACAGTAGATTACAATGACAGCTCCTACATGGTGACTATAGATCATTCAATAAGGTCTGTTTTATTCATATTCGTCCACCAGTTTTCATTATTAACCATCCATGATGCTGGTTAACAAGAAGGCTGATAAATCACGACAACTTTCTTGACTAAACAAATGTGCCATTGGTCTAATTAGAATAAAGCACGAGAGAAGCAAATGCATTCTCCCACACAATGATTAAATTCACGAAGGGGTTCAACAGACTAACCTAAATCCAAATCTTCCTTGCTAATATCCACAAAATTCTTCTCCTTGTATGACTTCAAGTTCTGGATGGCAATCTCATCAATAGGGTCCACCAAGAACAGCACCTAGCAACAGAAATAAGAAAGACATGCATAAGTACCAGATGAAAACTGTAACATAACATAATTGGATAACCCTAACTTATATAGGAGGCAAGCACGTACTTCAAGATCCTTTTCAATAAGTCTCTCCAGGAAGGGCGTGTTTTTAGCACTTGTCACACTGTCAGCAGCAATGTAATAGATATCCTTCTGCTCGGTTTTCATGTTTTCAACATACTCATCCAAACCGATCAGTTCATTCTCACTTTGGGAAGAGACAAATCGAAGCAATGGAGCAAGACGCTTGTGGTTTTCACGGTCGTCGATGCAACCCAATTTCAAGTGTTTGCCAAAGTTATCCCAGAACTTGTCATAATCCTACAACAAATTGCAGACAGGTAAGTCTGGAAACAATAATAAAAAGATACAGACTACAACTTGCAGAAGATGGGTAGGCCAAGTCTGGGTTCCCATGTGGCTGTGGTTGTTCTTACATAGACCTCACAAACACAAACAGAGAGAGAGAGAGAAGAATGATATAAGGCATGACAGAAAGGAACATCAATTTAATTATAAGAAGAATAGGACTGAGGAAAATGTGAGAAGTGGGTTCCCATGTGGCTGTGTGGTTGTTCTTACATAGACCACGCAAATACAAACAGAGAGAGAGAGAGAGAAGAGAATGATATAAGGCATGACAGAAAGGAATATCAATTTAATTATACAAAGAATAGGACAGGAGGACAATGTGAGAAGAAATAATGTCAAGGTTTCTGTGTTCTCACTCAAAATTATACCCAAAATTACATCCATCTACCTCGGAAACTCATTTTGATGCAAAATAAAAAATGAAAAGTAATAAAGAAGAAGAACATACATCTCTGTTCTCGCTCATGGATATACCCAGAATCATGTCAAAGGCCTTTCTTACCAAACGCTTCTTCATAATCCGTACCTTTCAGCACAGCAAAGAAACAGAAATTAGCATGCTATGAAAAAACTACAGTACAACCCCTCCAATAAAAAGACAGATGTTCCTTACAATTCGGCTCTCTTGAAGAATTTCACGTGAGACATTGAGTGGAAGGTCATGCGAGTCCACAACACCTTTGACAAAGCTTAAATAGCGAGGGAACTATTCAAGCATAAATATAATAATTAGCACCAGGAGATTTTTATTTCAAACTAATAAATTCCTCTCTAGTCCAAACTATAGCCATTAAATTACCAGTTCTCCATCAAAGTCATCTGAAATGAACACGCGTTTCACGTAAAGCCTGATATTTTTAGTCTTGGTATTGATTATATCATCCTTTCCCGTGGGAGCAATAGCTGGCACATACAGTATAGACCTAAACTCTACCTCACCCTGCAACAAAAGCCTTCACCAGCTTAGAGACCAAAATAAACAAACACCATAATTTATTTATTTATTTTATTTTTTTGTAAGTTACAAACACCATAATGCAACAATATAATCTATAGAAAAGATCACACATTTTTATCAAAAGCAAAAGTCCGTGCTAAGCCATAGTTTCCTCATTTAGTTATAGTAAATATCATTTTGTATGACATGCTTGAAAGATTCCAAAAAGAAAAAGTAGATGGAGGACAAGAAAAAGTCTTCTAATCAAACTTTATTATTATATATTTTTTTTTTCTAGTCAATCAAACTTTAATGATCATCATTACCTTTGTTGTGAAGTGTGAAGATGCTAATGGATCCAAGTATTCATTTCACCAGCTCAGAGACCAAAATAAACAAACACCATAATTTTTTTTTTAATAAGTTACAAACACCATAATGCAACAATATAATCTATAGAAAAGATCACACATTTTTATCAAAAGCAAAAGTCTGTGCTAAGCCGTAGTTTCCTCATTTAGTTATAGTAAATATCATTTTGAATGACATGCTTGAAAGATTCCAAAAAGAAAAAGCAGATGAAGGACAAGCAAAAGTCTTCTAATCAAACTTTATTATTATATATTTTTTTTCTAGTCAATAAAATTTTAATGATCATTATTACCTCTGTTGTGAAGTGTGAAGATGCTAATGGATCCAAGTATTCGTTAAAAGTTTTCTTGTAGAATTCATTGTATTCCTCTGTTGTGACTTCCTTCGGGTTGCGAAGCTGCACAAATCAACAGAAGATGTCTTAGTTTTTCCTAAAGAGATGGCATTTTTAAATCATAGTAAACAAGCAAATTAAGAAATTCTAAGCTCACCCATATCGGCTGTGTCTCATTAGTTAACTCCCAGTCCCAGTACCTCTCAACAACAGTCTTCGTTTTTTTCTTCTTCTGTAACAAAATGAAGTTGTAAGTCAACCGTGCAATAATCTTATTTACAAGCAGAATAAGTAAAATGCATCTTCGATATATTTTAATAAGAAAAACAACCACTATACCTCAGTTTTCTCATCTTGCTCATCCTTTTGAGCCTCAGCTGGATCCTCATCAACTTCAACCTGAAACAGAGCCCAAGAGGATAAATGCACAATACATGCAAAATTTACTAGTTAACCGGCAAAGCAAGAACCTATGAAATCTCAGGGGGTGTGGTGTATCCATTCATTTTACTAATGAGAATATGTTGCAAAAATCATACAGTGAAACAAAGGATATGGAACAGAGAGCCATACTTCTTTGGTGAATCCCTTTTCCTGCCAAGTGTATATTGGGAATGAAACAAATTGTGAATAATTTTTCACAAGCTTCTGAATCCGTTCCGGATGGGCGAAACCTTTGTCATCACGCTGATAGAGGGAAAGAGATAGAGAACACATTTAGCTTGGAAATTCAATAAACAGTTAGAAACTACTCTTAAAAAAAGAAAGTTTCTCACCTTGAGATACAAGGTAAGGTGGGTTCCCCTAGGAATAAGCTTCTCAGGGTCTGTCTCCTCCCGAATAGTATAGGAGCTTGAATTGACTTCTCCTTCCCACACATATTGTTTATCAGATTTCGGGCTCTTTGTTGAGACAACAACCTTCAAAGAAAAATAAGAGATAAATCATTAACAGACACCATAGAAACTTGGAAATTCAACTGTTAATAACTAACTATGAAATCTTAATGTTTAGGCAGAGGAGATACCCTGTCAGCTACCAGGAATGCGGAATAAAATCCCACACCAAATTGACCAATTAAATTGTTGTCTCCGCCAGCATCCTTGTTATCCTGTGAAGTATTTCCAATTTCTTTTAGGTAAAAAAACATGACTCCAATAAAGCACACGGATTGAGGAAATCTATAGCATGTTTAAAGAAGTATAAACCTTCAATCCCTTCAAGAACTTTGCAGTTCCACTTTGAGCAATAGTTCCAAGGCAGTCAACAAGTTCTTGCTGAGTCATACCAATACCAGTATCCCTGCATTGTGCAAAAGAGGCTTCAGCACTGCTAAAGGAAGACGGGAAGATCAATTACAAACAGTTCTGAAGTTCATGAAGCTTACATGATAGTCACAACCCCATTGTCCTTGTCAGTTTGGATACGAATATCAAGATCAACTGCCTCCTTCAAAAGCCCTGGCTCTGTTACACTGAGAAACCTCAGCTTGTCTAAGGCGTCACTTGCATTGCTGTGGACATCAATAGAAAACATGTTGAAACAATTAGTACCGTTTAATTCAAATATAACTTGTGAACATCCTCCAACGTTGATTTTATCTGAATATGTTCAAAGTGCAATGCTGGGGAATGACTACAAGCAGCACTTCTGATTACACCGTAAGCAGTTTTCTAGCACAATCAGATCCATTATCATGACATAATAATTAGATCACAAGAAATCTTCAAACAAAAAATAAACCATCATCCTGGAATTCATTAAACCATTAATGTTCATAAAGTGTGAAGCATTATGAGAGATGCATTCTACAATTTCATAATGCTTGGCCTCTGCACTGCCAGCTGCAGTTTTTAAACTTCAACCCCAATTTAATAACATAGTGAAATAATTCCTGACAAATATTTTTAAGCAAATATCACTTGCGCATCAATATAAAGAGTGAACAAATGGATCAAAACATGCCTGATAAGCTCCCGAAGAAACACCTCTTTGTTGCTGTACAAGCTGTTAACAATGAGGTCCATAAGGCGACTGACCTGCAACAAAGACAAACATAAGAAAACTTCAAATGCTTTAAGGCTTTAAGCCATGTAATGAAACCTCAATCAGCCCCACTGTACCTCTGCTTGATACTCGTATTTCTCAGCTGGTGGGGTAGCTGATGCATCAGATGCCGCAGCAGTGGACTCATATCGCTTGCCCAAGAAAAGGGTGTCTTTCAAGTTTACTTGAGTTGAAGATTTGATGGTATCACTGCTACCAGCAGTTAACGCTGAGTGCCACCGACTTCTGGATTGACTCTGTCCCACCTACTCATTATAAAACACAGAATATATCACAGCCCTAAAAAGTGGCAGTTCCAAACAAATCACCCAATCCCAAGTAATGAAGCACAACAGTTAGTTTTGCACAGAAGCATAAAAAAACTTAACTGGGATGGGAAAAGTGTTAAATTAGAAGCTCCTATCCTATATTGCTAAAAATCAACTTTAGACGCTTGTAATTTCAAAATAATAATATAATCTGCCTATTCCTGTAGCCGAAATTTGAGGTCAATTACAAAATTATCAGACACAATATAAAAAGTAATACTGATGAATACAATTGACAAAAAGGACTCACACAGCAACTAAAAATTGGGGAAAAAAAGCCATACATATTGAAAAGCATATACAAAAAAAAAAACGACCTTTGTTGAACCAATGTAAGTCCATATACATATCCTGTACAATAAGCCCAATACAATATGCTTATAATCACGTAGAATTTAAACAATTCAATAAGCTCTCAAATGTGATTACATCATTATAAAGATATGGTTATCTAAGCAAAACAATAATTTCCGATTACAAATATACTAAAAAAAAGCGAACAAGCACACACAATCAGACAAAAAAAGGGTGGATACATGAATGAAAATGCAAACCAAAATCTTAATTTCATCAATTTTCACTAAAAACGTATAAAAATGTGATCTTTAACTTCGAAATAACCAAAAAAAAACGTTTCTTTCCTTCAAGACATTTTATGATTAATCAAAACGAAACGTTGTGTAATTAGATAATGGAAGAGCGTACGGAGTCGAAGAGCGGAGTGGAGGAGGAGGAGATTGGAGCGACGACGTTCCGGTAACGTTTGCCACCTCCGCCGGCTCGCAGGACAGCGGAGACAGAGCGCCGGGAAAGCCTATGCATGCTGAAAGAACAAGAGAAAAGAAAGAAGATTCTGGAACAACAAGAGAGAGAGAGTGGGAGCTCTCAGAAAATGTGTGCGCGAGAGAGAGAGAGAGGGTATTAGGGTTTTAGTAGGGGTTTCTGACAGGGGTTTGGGAAGGTTCTGGAGATATGGGTATGGGCATATGCATGCCTCAGGGTTTGGGGGTATTGTGGTCATTTGATTGGTCTGTCAGTAAGAAGATGATTCTGTGCTTGGGGTTCTATGGGTGGGTTTCAACTAACCAATGGTTGGTTGCCATGTCAGCAATAAAAATCTAAGAAGTTAAAATTATTATTAAAATAATAGAATTGATTTTTTTTAACCATCTATATAGTGAATTAATTAATTTATCATTGAAATTAGTGTGTATTCACTTGAGTCAACAAATATAATAGTTGACCAATTAAATTTGTAAGATAAGATAATTGAAAGATGGTTATGTAACATGCCTCGTTTAAAAATGAAGAATGTTTCATGTTAATATTTTAGCCTCTACAACCCACTTACAAAGGTTGCCTCTTCGACTTTTATGACCTTCGGAACTCACTAGCAAGGGTAGCAGCTTTGTGCGCTTGTCCGTTGCTTGTTCATTAGCGCAACACGGTTTTCTAAAGTTCAATCTTTTGCTTGTTCATTTTGTATGTTCTAAACAAGGATTTGCTATGTAAGTTAGCAAGCTACTCAAAGGTTCCTAGATACGTAAGTAAATTTTAATATGTAAGCTACAAAAAGGTTTACAAAATGGTCAAGAATTACTAGAAAAAATAAAAAAATAAAAAAAATTGTCCACTGTGATGGTTTGTGCCAAAGCACCGGCCACTTGAACAATCTATATTTTCTGTGTGTAACTTTGAACTTCAGGATCTGAATGATTAGTCTAATAAGCTGCTATATATAAGTCTAATTCCAGGACCAAATTAGGCACAGCAATCTTGGTCACTGAGATTCAAACTGAAATCATGACAATTTTTTTTTTTTTTATAAGTTTATATATATATATTATATATTTGACATCTCTTCAATTTATTTTTTTATTTTTTTTAATAATTAAATAAGGAAAAAGGTTACAGGGGCATTAGTTGGCCTTATTCTGCTCAATATGGAGTGCTGAATGATGAGCACATAGATAAGGATCAGTTTTATTTCATTTCCATGCTTTACATACAAGGCAAAGAGAAGATAAAAGAAATTAATGTATATATATATATAGAGAGAGAGAGAGAGAGAGAGAGAGAGAGAGAGAGAGAGAGAGAGAAAGACACAGAGACAGAGGGAGAGATAGGGAACATAAACAAAAAGGCTAAAATTTGTCTACAGATGAAGAGAAGTATCAACGTCCGAGTTCTCAGAACTTCTTGATGAGCTCGCCGTGGCTGCACCATTAGGCGATAAGTTTGTCAACGGTTGCATCTTCATGGCTCGAAGATGATCAGCTTGATTGGTCGTCTGAGAGTTAAACCGGCGGCCGAGGGAGAGTGAATCTTGAAGAGAAGTTGAGCCATGTGGGAAGGATGCTAACTTTGAAGGCTCAAAATGCATGGTTGGAGCAAACCTTTCGGTCTCTGAGAAGAGTTTTAGAAGCTCCTTCTCCTCTCTTCTCTCTTTAACTTTCTCCAAGTGTTTAAACCTTTGTTGCAGGAGAGCAATGGAGGGGCTAACCACGGTGGAATCACTAGTACTAGTGCAGCTTTGTGTGCTACGCATATTGGCCGGCTTTGAAGGGCTAGCTACAAATGCATGGGGTGTGAGATTTGAGTTGTGAGAGTGAGAGCATATATAATTCAGGAGCAAGAGATATTTAGATGAAGCTCTGTTTCATATTAATTTATGCATCATGCGTCTTTATATTAGAAAAAAAATGATTCGGCATGATGCAACATGATTGAGAATCGGCTACTGTGGTACAAAATCCAAGAGGAAAAGAGTGGAGGCTAGTCTAGGATGGGTTTGAGTTGGTGGATGTGCGGGGAAAAGGACTTTTTGGAGGAGGAAAAGGGTGGGGGAGAAAGTCCAAAAGGGATATGGAGGGTAGCATTTGGAAGGGGATAGTGTGGGGAATAAATGGTTAGGTAATGCATGTGTCGGGTTGTCTTTTAAAGCTCTGTTTGCTTTGGAGAAGATGGTACATATATGTCATGGTGGGTTTTGGAGGGATATTATTTTCTTTCTTTTGCATCAGTTTTCACCTTACTCTTCTATTTCTTTCTGCCTTTGGAGGGGGTTCTGATTAGAGGTGAGATGGGGCCTCCAGAAAAGACAAGGATTAGAAGGAATATTTTTGGAGCTTGATGATTTTGGTATTGACCCTCTTCTTCAAGGAAAGGGAAAGGTAACTCAACCACGAGTTTTTTTTTTTTTTTGGCATATAATATTATAATTAGTGTAGAGAGAGAGGGAGAGGGAGAGAGAGAGAGAGGGGGGGAGAGGGAGAGGAAGAGAGAGAGAGAAAGAGATCCCACAAGTCCAATTGACTTGTTTTGTTTGACCCATCAATTCTGCCACTAAAGCCCATATGTTAGATGAGATTCGACCTTGCAGGAAAGGCTTACCCGTTAGCCCAATTTCTAGGCCCATTAAACTAATCAAAGTAATTAATTTGGATGATTTTACTTAGCGGTAAAGAGGACCGATTAGATATGACTTGCAAATTTTATAAAAAATTAGCTGGTTTGGGTTAAGGAATCTGGCATGTTTAATTAAATGAGTTAAGGTTAACTTATAGTTTTATATTTATGCCTTGACATGACTTGAACCCGAAGTACAATATTAGGGTAACCCATGAATTTGACATGATCGAGTTCAACATAAAATTAGCGGCTTCAGATTATGGGGTCTGATCTATTTAATTAAATGGGCCAAATTATTATTGACTTTTACTTATGTATACCACTATCTCGACATGACCACATGACCGAACTCAATATGTGAACACGAATTATTATTCCTAGTTATTGGAACCGCAATAAGAACATTGGCGAGCATGCAGCTCATCGTTTGATTGAGGTGGCTCCAAAGACCATAAAATGTTGTTATCATTTCTAACATGTACGCAACAGCTGGTCGTGTTGGAGGGAGTTCCATAGGTACGAGGATGTTGAAGAAATGGAGTCTAAAAGGCCCCAAGTTGCAGTACCATTGGGCATAGAAATTATCTTCATGTCCAGCTATGCCTATAAATTTAGAGACACGGTTGTTGTTGGTTCTTTAGAGTCTTTTAGCCATAGATGAATGTTATTCTTTACATTCATATTATATTGTCTAATATGATATGTTTTGTGTGGTTTTTTTTAAAGTGATCGGTTCTTTAGAGTCTTTTAGCCATAGATGAATGTTATTCTTTACATTCATATTATATTGTCTAATAATAGACTAATATGACATGTTTTGTGTGTTTTTTTAAAGTAATTGATATGAAAAGTCATTTAAAACACATCATGTCAGTCGATGCGACATAAGTGATAAATAAATATAAAAAGTAATATTAACCTTGGTTGTAATATATATCAATCATGAGTGATGCTACTTTTTACACTCTCATTTCTTATATCTATTTCACTCCGCCTAAAAAATAAAAAATTTGAATACTTTGATGCAAATGTTAAGTTAGCTCAAACTGTCTTCTATATATGTTGCATTTTCTTCATGCCATTGCGCGCTCAACTTAAGGGGGATGAAGAGAAAGCTTAAGAACAATCTGAAGTAGAAATTAACATCACTACCTTCTGCTTCCAAATTTGATATAAACTCAACACAAAAATTTAAGGGTTGAATATATGATCTAATTCGTTTGACTATAATTAATTGTATAATCTTATAAGCACGTCTTGATATAACTACTCGAATTCGACATACGAATACGAATTGTCATTGCCATATGATGTTGTATATGCTTTGGTTGGAGGGAATATCAAGTAAATATGTAATACAAAATCCAACCAATATTAATATAAGTTCAAGCAGTTTAATTACTAGTAATATTATTACATCAGTACAGATGGATAGCAAGGACGACAACGAAGGCAAGAAGATTGAGTAATGTCACAGCTGAAGCCACATTTAATATTCTGTTTAGGTTTCTTCATTTTCCGGGGACAAAGTTGGTGGCGTAAGCCCATGCATTGTTGGCCACCGGGTCAGCAAGGTGGTCGAAGAGGTTTTCAATGGGTCCCTTTCCGGTGACAATCGCCTGAACGAAGAAACCGAACATGGAGAACATTGCCAGCCGCCCGTTCTTCAGTTCCTTCACCTTCAACTCTGCAAATGCTTCTGGGTCATCAGCCAGTCCAAGTGGGTCAAATGCGCCACCCGGGTAGATTGGGTCGAGTCCTTCGCCGAGTGGTCCTCCGCCAACCCTGTACCCTTCGATGAACCCCATGAGCACAACCTGAACGGCCCAGATTGCCAGGATGCTCTGTGCATGAATCAAGTTCGGGTTGCCGAGATAGTCAAGGCCACCCTCGGAGAAGATCTGAGAACCGGCCTTGAACCAGACTGCCTCGCCGAACTTGATGCCATTCTTCGAGAGGAGTTCAGGGAAGACGCAGCCAAGAGCTCCGAGCATGGCCCATCGGCTGTGGATCACCTCAAGCTCACGGTTCCTGGCAAATGTCTCGGGATCTGCTGACAAGCCAGCAGTGTCCCAGCCATAGTCGCCGGGGAATTCACCGGTCAGGTATGATGGGGTTTGCTCGGAGAATGGGCCCAAGTACTTTGGGCGGTCTGGACCATACCTGTTTTATGCATCAACCATAGATTATGAAGTGAGTTTTCCATGCCAGTGAGATAATCTTGATTTAATGCCTGCTTATATGCATTTAAATTTCTCAAGAGCAAAAAACATATATATATATATTTAAAATGTCTTTTGGCATTTTACTAGCTCTTTATTAACGACTTGCAACTATTCTACGATGCTAACGTGATAGTCCAAACTAATTTTTAGTTGAGACATGTAAATATTATGAAATAAAATTATAGTCTATAGCTGAATTTGAATCGGGTGCACTAAGCTCTTCGAATTGTATGCAACAACTCATGAGAAAGGGCTATCGGAAAGGGCGAGACGGTCTCACTTGCCTTGACCGAACCCGAAGGGTTCATATATGAATCATTTAATTAAATGGGTTCAAACTTTCTACATTACACTTAATCTCTTGCATTTTAAAGCAAAAAAGCAGGAGAAATCTTCAATTCTTTGATCAAGGATCTAAATTAAGCATGTTATAACTAAAAGATAATTAATTAAACTGAAACATGAACTAAAACTAGCATGAAGAAAAAGGAAAGTTTTGGCTACTAATTTTTCTCTTTGCATGCAGTTTTAGATATATGAAATTAAGCTGATATTGTTTAATGTTAATGACTTCTAATAAATTAAAAACATGTAACCAAAGTTGTTACCAGATGCTCTGTGGAGTACTTTTGATGGTGCGCCTCATGGTGACGCGGCCACCGAAGCTGCCAGCCTTGCGGACGAGCTCATTGGACTGCTTCAAGGCGGTCTGGCCGGCGAATGCTGACCGTTGGATGGCGGATGTTGCCATGGTTTATGTGATGCTTTCTTGGTGGTTGAGTGCTTCTTCTCTATGCTGCGAGTGAGAGGGTGTGGAGAAGCCTATGGTCATGTAGATGGGGAGAGAGATTATAATGGGAACGAGAAGATGTTGTGGATTAGGATATCTACACGTCAGCAGGATCCTATTGGTTCTCCTACTGGATATAGATTTCCATGTAGATGTTTTCCGAGGATAGAGAGGTTAATGTTTAGCCACGTGGCAGTGAAAGATCTTGTTGGTGGGGTGTCCAATGCGTACAGATACAGTGAATACCAACCACATATGTATATGTTGGTGGGGTGTCCAACGCCTTTAACATTTTCCATGTTTGAAGTATACAATTGTTGTTGCAACTGGGGCTGGGCTGATGCCACTTCATTAACGAATCCATAGCCCAATAATTGGCCACGTCAACAAGTCAAGAAGTATATTATAGTGATAGAACTAATTGAGCCCATATCAAAAAAAAAAAAAAAAGAATTAATTGAGCCAATCCAATCCATTTGGGATACGCAAGTTTGTATATGTATTTTTTCAAGCTATTAAAAATAAAAATTAAAATAAAAAATATGTATTTCTCATATGCTAAGAGACATAATTTTACAAAATTGACTTCTCATTTTTTAGAGAGAAATTAAAGTTTTAGGTAGAGATTTTCTTCTTCCTTTGTGAGATTTTCCTGGATTTGGCCGGTTTTGTAGATCGGTTTTTGTTGAAGCTAGATCTACATTACTCTATTAGCCCATGCCTCCCATGCGCCCGTCTACCACCGCCCCGTTCTTATTTCCTTTGCCTGCAACTCACGTGTTGGCTTGTGCATCCCACCCAAACACAAAGGTCAAAGACCATTTTTAGTTTTTTTGCCACCTCTCTTGCCGATGCCGTTGTTTGTTGGATCTTTTCTGCGTTTTTTTTTTGCCCTTTTTATATTGTTAATCTATTGTTGTTTTATTGTCCATGTATTTTCGTCATTTGTTTTATTTATTATTATTTTTTTGAGTTTTGTGGGTTTTAGTCTCATCTGTGTTGCTTTGTTTTGTACTTGTAGAGGAGATTGTGCTATCGGAGATAGTACTCCCTCGTCATTGGTTCTTGCTTCAAATTTTGACAATGCTTTCTTGTTTCAGCTACCTTCCTGTAGTTGTTACAGTTTTCTAGCGGAGATTTGAAAGGAGTTTGTATCTTTTTATGTGCTCATTTTGCATCAATAACCACTCTAAGTGTTCATTCTGAGAGGAACGACCATTTGTTTAGCCTATTTCCTTCCATTTGTTTGTATTTTTACAACGTTATATATTTTTATTTTGAGTATATTATTAGGGTTTTAAGAGCATACCCATTTTTCGCAATTTTGATTTCTTGTAATCCTTTTTCCAATCTTCATAAAAAAAAAAAGGTGACATTTTTTTTAAAAAAAAATTGTTACAAACCAATTTATAAAAAATATGGGTAATTTGCAATGTCTATTCAGTCGATAATTCTCAATCTTAACTTTACACCACCAAGCAGTACTTAATCTTTTAATTGCCTCCATCACCAATGACATATACACACGGTTTCACAAAAGCCCATGTATTTTAAAAATCTAATAAATATTATATGAACCATCTCCCTCCCTCCAACTCTCCCGAACTTGACTTCAAGCAGCCGAGTTTATCTTCTTTTATCAAATGTACGCGGTTTGAGCTCATCAATTTTAATTTAGATTATTCAACAAATATAAAGCTCTCGATCGTATTCATATATATATATATAAAAATCCTTTTGCAAATAACAACATGCACTTGACTTTAATTTATGGATAAATATTACAAGCTATTGATTTTGCTTTCATGGAAACTACTTGTTACCTTCTCGTCCCACTTGACGTGCTCATCTTTCCTGCGATTCCAACCGTTGGTGTTCAAGCGGATTAAAGTTTTGGAAAGTCGTCGTCCACGGCCTTACGCGTATTGAATGTACGTACGTGAAAATAATATCAATGGTGTTTTGTGTCGTGAGTGCACTTGTGAGTGTTGTGTCCGCCACATTGAGAAAATATTAAAAAAAAAAAGTTTTTTTTTTTTTTTTTTTGACATGAAAAGAAAATAGTATTTAATATACCTAAGTGGACCTTAGTCCATTAGCTTAGGCTTTTGGGCTTAAGTGAACCTTAGTCCATTAGTTTAGGACTGGATCCTCTCCATTTCATTTGGATCCATTTAGTTGCTTTTAGGAGGCAATTTTGTCTTTTCCAAGCTCCATATTTTTCATTTGGACAAAAATACCCTTTAAAAGTAACTAAATGGATTCCTTCCATTTCATGAAATGGAAAGGATCCTTCTCCATTAGCTTAAATTTTTATTCTAGAGTTGTGTTCAATTATTTATATTAATATATTCTTG
Source organism: Carpinus fangiana (assembly GCA_006937295.1). NCBI lineage: Eukaryota > Viridiplantae > Streptophyta > Magnoliopsida > Fagales > Betulaceae > Carpinus > Carpinus fangiana. The sequence continues at coordinate 813,654 of CM017326.1, read as the reverse complement.
ATAAGAACTTCATAATTGCTTTACCTTTGAACATTTTGGCTCCAGAGAAAATGTATCCAATCAAAACTATTATTTTTAGTATTATTATTTTAGTTAATGACTTTTCAAATGGGCTGTAATTTCAAGGTGATTTCCACAAGAAATTTCAAAGTTCTCTCTCTCTCTCGGGAGTTCACCCGGATGAGCATCCTGTCAATGCAGTCGATCAATCTACTCCTTCCTTTTATTTTATTTTGATTGTAATTTTGGGCTGCTTGATTATTGTTAGAGTTATTATTTTAGGGTCGATCGGTGTTGGAAGTTTTGATTTAGGGGGTGATGTCGATCCGAATGGTGTTTTATGAGAATTTGTTTTTCAGTGTTCTCTTTGGTTCTTGCTTTGGGTGACAGAGGTTGGGGAGGAATGCTTCTGTTTGTTGGATCTTTCGTGGTTCTTCTGGCTTTTCCATTGTTAATATATTATTGAATTATTGTCTATGTATTTCTATTATTTGCCTCTTCTTTTTTATGTTGTTTTTCTTGGATTTTGTGAGTTTTAGTCTCCCTTGTGCTACTGTGTTCTAATTTGTACTTTTAGCAGAGATTGTGCCATTGGAAATAGTACTCCCTCTTCATCGATCGGCTCTTGGTTCAGATTTTGATTGTACCATTCTTGTTTCGACTACCTTTTTAGTTGTTCCAATCTCCTAGCAAAGGTTCGGGAGGGATTTGTGCCCCTTTTAATGCTTATTTTGCTTCATTAACCATAAAAGACCATTTCTACTAGCTTCCCTATAATCTATTTTCTTCCTTTTACATGCATATAAGGAAAATATTAAAAAAAAAATCACAAAAAACCACCCATAGCATATACTCTATCAATACCTAAAGGATTGAGAATGCTACGGTTTTACCTTATGTGTAAAAAATCAAAAGAGGTTCTCTATAGCTTCCTTATGCATTATTTTAATACAAAATTATTTCTCTCTCCTCTTTCATCTCATTATTTTCATTAGGAATTGTGTTGGAATTTATATTTTATAAATAAATAATATTTAATTAATATAAAGATAATACTTGGATAAGGAAGCAAAAAGTACTTTTATTCCATAAACTTAGTTAAAATCATAGAAAAACTTATGGGAATGCTTTGGCGGTTTTTTAGAGATGACCAAACCATTTATTTGGCCCATTTCCTACTACTTATTTGTATTTTTGTACTATTATTTTTGTTTTGAGAAGATCATTCCAAAATTTAAAAACTCTCAATTTATATCCATAAACTTTCAATTTCAATCAATTGACCCCCCTCCGTCAGATTTTAAACGTTAAAAGTGATGCAATGACGTTTATACCCTTGATTTTTTTATAAAATTTCAAATTTACCCTTAATTTCAAATTAAAAATTATCATTTTTTTTTAAAAAAATTGAGGGGTATTTTGGTCTTTTTAGGCATTGCCGTTAGAATTTAATGACTAAATCTGAAATTGAAAGTTTAGATAGTAAAATTGCAAGTTTTTGAAATTTAGAGAGGTCTTTTCAAAATGTATGGTAGTTCAGGAGTTTAAAGTAAAGTTTTTCCCTTATTTATTTATTTTTTTTACAAGTGCTAATCCAAATGCTAATTTTAACCGTTAATTAAGTAATTCAATTGTAATGGAAGTTATTACTAAGTAACCTTACCCCTTTTATTTTTTATTTTTTTATTTTTATTTTTTATAAATGTACGTTATATACTACATTTTTATTCCATAACAGTTGAGATCAGAACAAAAGGTGAGCAGTGATCAAAGCCTGAAGCAGTCATCCAAGGGGGTGTTTCCTGCCGTCCAATGGAAGTCCTAATCTAAGGGGGTGTTTCCTGCCCGCTTGAGAGTCAGCTATATATGTTGTCTTCAGAAGCACATGAGATGTCGTGAGAAGCATCATAAGAAACATAAAGAGGTTTAATTTTAACAGAGCATTGCTGTCCATGTGATCAAACACAGCTTACTGTGTTGAGAAATCTGTGAAACGGAATATGGAAAACCAGAGAAGGGAAAGAAAGAAGAAGAAGATTGAATCAAGCTGAGAGAGTTGAGAGAGAATCTGAGAAAATGTATTGTATTCTCTGTGTATTCAAACTTAATGAAATACAATGAAAGAATTCATCTTATATACTTGTTTACAAAGCTTAATTAACAGATTAGCTAACTAACTTACATCAAGTTAGACTAATCAACTGAACAAAACAGATTGAACAAGAATAATTTCAATCTTTAACTAATTCTAATAAGCTTTTTTTACACGTGCATAATTCAACTTCAGCTGATCAACATATTATATACATCCAATAGTCTGAACTGGAATTCTCATATACGTTAGCAGACAGACCAGACGGACTGCCTTCTTTATAAGGCCACCGGAAGAATTCCGTACTGTTTAACAATAATGAAAACTCCTGACGCGTAGAGAAGGAACATGAAAAATGGGACACCAAAATGGGAAACATAATACCTGCGCCTCCTATTCGAGAACCCATAATTTGAATCAACTGATGTCGAAACAAAAGAGTACCATTTTTCGAAGATATATGGAAGACATTTTAAGGCCAAGTGGTAACCCCATGAAAGTGCAGCAACAATACAGCAGAAAGCCCACTGCTCCCCGTTCAACTTCACAAAATTGGTTACAATACCCGAATACTCAATCACCAGCACGTGCATGGTCATAACAGCAGCCAAAATGACCAAAAAGCAATAGCTGCGAACAATAACCTTCAACACTTCCTTCTTCTCTAGGTGTATGGCATTGAACAGATTAAAGATGTGACATAGGGAATACATGTTGAAGATCATGGTCTTGTGGACATCATCACTCATGCTGAACAAGGTTTCTCCCTTGAAGTGAAAGATGAGCAAGACAGAAACCTGGTATATGACTTGAACTGCAATGTTTCCCCACACGGCCTTGGTTATAAGCGGCCGAGTCCTTTTAGCTGGTTTATGCTGGCTTTTTAATTCCATCAACAACACTTGGCTGCCTATAAGGCACAGAATCAAATTCACCCAAAACATTTCCAATCCTGTTATTGGGGATGCTCCAGAAAACAATGTGATTATTAAGTTTGTTATAAACCCAGAGAAGCAAGCGGTGACCAGAAGTTGAATGAGCTTTTCAATGTTGTAGTTAGCATTTCTGCCAATCTTTGAAATACGAAATAGTGAACCAAAATCTTGGACAATGATATCAGAGCTCTTTCTTGCATATTCAATGCTCCTTCTCCGCACAGTGATCCCGACATCGGCTTCTTTTAAAGCTAGCGTGTCTGTTGTGGTCAACCCTCCAAAGAAAACAATCGGGTTATCTTCTTTCTGCAATTGCTGTATCACCCAAAGTTTGTCCTTTGGGTAGCAACTTCCTATCACAGTAACCATATCGAGTTTGTCCATCCTTCCACTGCTAATCAGTTCTCGAATTTCTTCACCGTTAAGTGCCACATCATTTGAACCAGGAGTAAAGATTTCTAATTCACAAGCTATGGGTCTCGCTGCCGAGAGCTCATCCCCTGATACCAATTTGACACATACTCCAGCAGACATAAGTTCTTTCACTACTGATTTTGTCTCTTCCCGACATGTGTATTTCAGACCCACTAGTGCCAACAACTTCAACCCCCCTTCTATAAGTCCTTGGGCCTCAATTTGCTTATTATAAGCAAATGCAATGGGTCTAAGACCACCATCCTCCATATCTTTAATCATCTGCTCAAACTTCTTTTTCTTATCTTCCATAGCATGAGTTTGACCTCCGCAGTCATAGTAGTGTGAGCACATTTCCAGTATAGTCGATGCAGCCCCACACCAATGCAAGTGTTGAATTTCTTCATCATTACCGTTTCTCCTCATCAAAACGCCACTAGCTTTCTTGATAGAGCTCAATTTTGTATACTCCAGAATCTCAAAACTCTGAGCAAAAACCTCCATATTCAGACCCCATTTTGACTCAAGCAAGGAAATAAGCGAATTGGTGGTCTGGATACCAAGGAACTCAGGCACATTAAGTGACCGTGGCACGCCAATTCCCTGATGCAAAGCTTCGACAACAACTTGGCTCGTTTCAGAGTCCACGCCTTTGCAGATATCTTTCTCACCAACAAAAAAATTGTTAACCTCCACCTGCTTACACATCCACCCACCAGTTACATCAATGCAGAAGATTGTTGCCAGCCTCATTATGCCACAAGCTGATGAATTCCGAAGCTCTACCCCATTTATCTGCACCTTTTTGTTCCAGTGGTTTAGAGAAGCTGTAATCACAAGAGGCATTCCGTGTTGTAATCCTATTACGATGGCTGTCAGAGCACTAGTCAAATTCCTAATATTTCCTTGAGTTTTAAGGGAAATTCTCTCAAAGATATTCATCAGCCTGTCCACAGCAACATTCCCCTTAAGGTCTGGCGAAAGTTTACTGTTACTGTGTTTTCCGCAAAAGAGGCGAATTAACAACACAAGATTAATAAGCACAGTGACACAAAGAGCAAAATTTTCACCGTAATCAATTGCTTTCTCGATCCGAGCTTGTAACAGTGTCTTTTCATTAGGATCATGAGCCACCAAGCTCAGCTCTTCACCTATAGCTGTATTATTACCGACTGATGTTACAAGCATTGTACCATGGCCCTTAACAACCTCTGAACACGACAAAAGAAATGGGTTCTGATCACAATTGATTTTGGAGTTGAAGACCTCATCCACTACCAAATTCTCGCCTTGCACAATCAAACCATCAGCTGGAATACAATCATCCTTCTTCAAACTCACTATATCACCCTCCACAACATCAGAAATGGCAATCAATCGGGGCTGTCCATTTCTGGCAACATTCACTTCCAATTTCCTAATATTCTTTAACACCTTCTTCGCCCTCATCCTTTCATGGTAAAGGTTCCCTACCAAAGAGAATGTAACAAGCAAGACCACAGTAACGAGTACAGTAACCCAATCTCGCAGCCCATTTCTAAGTCCATGGCCCTCCTTAATATCAATAGCAAAGGCAATCCCAGCTGCGACCAAGAGCAGAAAAATGTTCCATCTGTTACAGGCCCGTAAGAAGGAGGACAAGAAAGCTTTTCCAAGATGAAGGTTGTTGTTGATGATCAAGTGCACTTGCTGGTCTTGGCTGCCATGAATTCCCTCCTGTTGAGATGACTCAATAAATAAATCGGGCTTCTCTAACAGCTTAAGCTTAAGCCTTTTAGAGTAGAGACTATAGAGTAATACTACACACAATTTAACCTTACGATGCAATTATAGTATGTATAGTATTTCTGGAATAGAATAACGATGCAATTATTACCTTCAAATTAGAACCCAGAAGTCTTGCAACCCGGTCAAGGCCACCTAGTTTTTTGAGAGAGTTCAAGTCGTTCTGTTTCACAATCTGAGCAACTTTCTTCCAATCTTCGTCTGCCTCTTTCTTCTCCCTATCAACAGAGGTCATTTCAATGACATGGTGGGATTGTTTAGTGTCGATTGGTGCAGGTTCCTGTGGGCAATGAGCACAAAGTATCGTCAACGACGGCATTGGCTGTGGAGATTCTTGATGAATAACTCTGTTCCGATCTTCGTCTGCCTCTTTCTTCTCCCTGTCAACAGAGGTCGTTTCAATGACATGTTGGGTTTGTTTAGAGTCGATTGGTACAGGTTCCTGTGGGCAAGGAGCACAAGGCATGGTCGACGATGGCAATGGCTGTGGAGATTCTTGATGAATAACTCTGTTACGATCTTCATCTGCCTCTTTCTTCTCCCTGTCAACAGAGGTCGTTTCAATGACATGTTGGGTTTGTTTAGATCCGATTGGTACAGGTTCTTGTGGGCAAGGAGCATTTCTCGATTGTGGCGTCGACGATTGCAATGGCTGTGGAGAGTCTTGATCATGAGAGCGTATCTTCTTTGCGGCTACTACACAGCCTATAATTCGACGCAAAATGCGACGGTATTTTCCAGAACCAGTAGTGGTGGTAGTAGCAGTGGCAGTGAGGCGTACGCCAGCATCAAGAGTGTTCACTTCATCATCACAAGCTTGGTGGTCCTTCACTTTGTTTGACTGGAACATGCACGTTAGTACGTTTTTGGGCTAAAAGTAGAAGATCTAAGAAGACATAGAACAGACTCAGGAGTGTATGAATATTCCTCTGTTTTTTGGGAGGTGGCTTTAGCTTAGTGAGAAAACAAATTTTTTCTACTTTCGAAAACTTGTAACACAGAAAACGGTAGGAAATCTATTTAAAGAAAGCAGTTAAAGTGATTTGGAGAAAACCAACTTCCCCCGAAATAAAACAACTAGAGTTGCAATTTCAACAATTGAGAATCCCTTCGTAATTTCATTTTTTTTACTAAAAATTTCTCTCTAGCGGCCATGGGAGGAGGGAGTCTGGCCGGGGGTGGCGTGCCGGGCACGAGCCACCCACCCTCTTGGGTGGCTCCTCTCTAGGTAGGTGGCTGCAAATTCTTAAAAAAAACAAAAAAAACAAAACAAAAATAATTATTGTTGATATAACCAGGTGTTGTTTCTCAACATGTCCTCATTGGTGGGCACAAAAGAGGGTGGTTTTGTGCACCATCCTCATTAGATCTTAGTAGTTGGGGGACGTTTGATTTTTTTTTAAAAGGTTTTCAATTAAAATTGAATTTTTCTTTGAAGTTAAATAAAAAAGGAAAAGGAAAAGCGAGAGACCTGATTGGCATGGCGCATAGCAGCAGCTTCGTTGCGCTTGGCCTTGGAGGGATCGGTGGTGCAGCATAACTGTCGCTTCCGGTTCGTCACATATCCACGCAGCTTCCTCCATCCTTGATGCACCTCCTCAGAGCGCTTCGGCTTCTCTTCCCCAAAACTCTCTTTCAAATTGCTCCCCATTGTTACCTTCTTCTCCATCTTTTAGCTGTGGTGATCTACCTCTATTTTCACTGGAACACATAGCCGTTGCAGTTCCCATTATTCAATGGAGGAAAGTGTTGGGAAATTTCCCTTTTCTATATCGCGTCTATAGATTCTTATCTTCAAATCTTCACTTGCTCTTTAGGTAGTTGTTGGCTCAATACTCTCCGCGTGCAGGAAATTTCTACGAAAAATTTCTTATCTTCACTTGCTCTTTCTTTTTTATTTACTTTTTTCTTTTCTTTTCTTTTTCTGATCATCCCTATCCATTAACGCGTTTACAATTGATTGTTATTGTTATATCAATGGAGATTTTTCAAATGGCATTCCACTGTTAACACTACCTTGCCTTTTGTTCCAATTCGCAACTTCTTCGAATCTTGTCTTTTTTTTTTTTTTTCTTTTTCTTTTTATCTATTTATTTTCTTTTTCTGATCATCCCTATCCATAGACGCGTTTATAATCTGAGAGAAGACCATCGTTTCCAAGATTTTTCACATTTTGGAGAGAGCGCTCACCTTGGCAAGCAGTCAAACTTACATTAAAGACAGACACAGTGACGTAGCTTAAGTGCAGCAATCGTTCTGCAAGTAATTTTAACTAGGGGGTGTTCAAGCGGAACGATTATAACCGTTTTTTAATAACTGTTAACTATTAACTGTTTTATAAAGCGGTTATTAAAAACCGCTAACCGTCTAAGACGATTGCGGTTAGCGATTTTAGGGGTATAAAAAAGCGGTTATAACCGCTAAGCGCTTTTATTTATATATAATTATATAAAAATATATATATTAATTAAATATAAAAAAAATNCAATCTGAGTTCACTTTGTACACTTGATTTGTCCTATAACAAATTGAGTGGCATGCTTCCTCCATGTTTAGGAAACTTCAGTTCTCCTTTGTCAGTACTTAAACTACAAAGCAACAACTTCCATGGTACCATCCCAAAAACATGGTCAAAGGGAAGTGGCTTACAGGTGATTGACTTAAGTGAAAACAACTTGCAAGGTCAGCTACCAAGATCCATGGCTAATTGTACAATGCTAGAGTACTTTCATGTTGGTAACAATCAAATCAATGACACCTTTCCCTTTTGGTTGGGAAATCTTTCTCAGTTGAAGGTTCTCGTCCTCCGTTATAATGCATTCCATGGTGCAATAAAGAGTCATGAAATCAATTATACATTCCCCGGGTTGCATATCATTGATCTCTCTCACAATAGTTTCTCTGGAAATTTGCCCGCCAAGTATTTCCTACATTGGAATGCCATGAAAGTTGTCAGTGCAAATCAGTTGATATACATGGAGCTATCTGTGAACGGCTCCTTCGGTGTCACTACCCTTTGCAAAGTTACAGTGACAAACAAAGGCATCAATTTGGAGTATGATAAAATCCAAGATGTGTTCACGATCATTGATTTCTCAAGCAATAAATTTGAAGGAGAAATTCCAGAAATCCTAGGAACTCTTAAAGGACTTCATTCACTAAATCTTTCCAATAATGCTCTCATCGGTTATATCCCGCCATCCTTGAGGAACTTGACAAATATAGAATCAATGGATCTTTCCAAAAACAAGTTGTTTGGAGAGATACCTCAACAACTAACACAACTCTTTTCCCTTGAATACTTTAATGTCTCCAACAACTGTCTCACAGGACCTATATCACATGGAAATCAATTTGACACATTTCAGAATAGTTCATTTGGAGGTAATTCAGGATTGTGTGGAAGCCCATTATCAAAGAAATGTGGAGATTTCGAGTACACACCGCCTTCCCCCTTAGAAGAGAATCAAAACTCAGAGTCTCCATTTGAATTTGGTTGGAAAGTAGTTGCCATAGGGTATGGATGCGGATTTATGATAGGAGTTGTTGTGGGGCAAATTGTAATTGCAAGGAAGTATGATTGGTTTGTGAAGATTTTTGGAAGGATTTAGTAAACTTAAAGAATGGTGAATTGAAGAAAGTCTCAAAGAAAACTATAAATGTTTATGTTTCTAGCATTATTGTATGGTGCTTGATGGAATTGTAAGGCTATGAAAAATTCAATGTAATATCTTACTATTAATTTGTGTGTGAGTTTGCATGTGTATGTGTGTGTTCTTTGCTTTTCTTATTTTGAACAGCTTTCTTTGTTTGTTGTTTTTGTCTTAGTTTGTGTCTTGCAAACTGAAAACCATTCGTCAATGAATCAACAACTGAACAAAGTATGTAAAGGTTGTCTTAGTTGTTGCATCGACACTACCATAGGAAGATTTATTATTCTTAACTATTATACACAAGAAGTGGTAGGAAAAAATTGCCAACTCAACCTATGAATAGCACCAACGACGAAACACTTTGTTTTAATAATTCTCACATCAATTATAAAGGTTTTTAGTTTTGGAAGACCATAATTTAAAGTATATAAGTTGAAGGATTCAAATTAATTTGGACCCACAATATACATAAGAACTATATCCATTTACTAATCAATTAAGACGATTCTGTGAGACCATTAATTAGTTAATTAGCCAAGAAATGATACAATAGGATTAACAAGTTTGTCATATTAACAAGTTTTTAGAACAGCTTTATCTTTATTTCTTGATAGTAATTATAAGATTACAAAATTAAAATTACTCCAAATAGACAAAAAAATAAAATAAAATTAAAATTATCCGAAGTAGATATCACGTGCGTGCTGGTTGCGGTGAATATTCGGATAAAAGTCCGAGTCATCTTCACTTCTTGAGATAATTAAGGTTTGGATGGTTGTAAGTGCTTGAGATGTTTGAAATTTCTGTCCTGACATTATTGATCATCATAGAGGAGTCATCTTTTCTTCCTCCTTGGGAGCAGCATAAATAAACCCATAATTTTATAAAGGGCTTCTACAATGTCCATTATAGCAGAAAGGTTGACCAACAAATAGATTTTATAAGAGATCCATTCATAAATAAATAAACCCATAATTTTTTTTTTAATTTTTTTTTTCTAATTGAGTTTGGTGATATTATATTGACACATGGGTTTATATATTCTATGCCATATGATGGCATATAATATCACGGCGCAAGTGATTATATTTTAAATTTACAAAGTTTATGTTTTTTTAAGAGAAACTTTTCTTAATCATTATAAACTTTTAGCGCTTTTGTCATCGTTCTCCCAAATTTTAAGAAGTCACAATTTAGTGTCTCTAACTTTAAAAAGTGTGTAATGTTACCTCTACCGTTAAGGTTTGGAGTTATATCGGATGGAGTACATGTGAAATGTCTCTTATACCCATGTATTTAATTTTTAAATAATTAAATTCAAAAAGAAAATTAAAATCCACAGCTTGGTCGTGTGTCAGCTAGCCTAGCATCATATAATTAGTTTAATCTACAAACTGCGCAAAACAATTAGTTTACTGATCCTCAAAATAACTTCGCAGCAATTATATGGTAATAAACTAAGCGCATTTACGATCTTTTTGTATAATATGTTAGGACAAAAATTTCCTCCAAACCAGTTTGGAAGAAATTACATCCAACCGATATAAAATGGTGGCAAGTGTCTAAATATTTAATATGCACATTAAATATTAGATAGTCATTAATAGCATATTACTAAGGTTAGGTTAACTTCTTTTTCTTTTTCTTTTTCTTTTGGTTAAATGTTATATTGATTTTTACTAAGGTTAAAACTAACCTTAAAAAGAGAATATCTAACGGCATATTTTATTAAACAAAAAAAATCACATTTAAACATATTAAATCACATCTAAGCATTTTTTATTAGAAGGGAAAAAACAAAATACATCTAAAAAACCCACATCCAAAAAAAAAAAAAAAAAAGAAGCCCTGCTTGTTCTTTTTTCTTAAAATTGATATGTTTTTTGTGCTAATACAGATTTGGAGACTAAGTATGATGTATGCATAGTAAAAAGATATCAGTTGTGGAGCCTTGATTTCCTTGGGTCACATTGTCAAAAAAATAAATGACTTTTTTTTTCTTTGTTCTATACCAAAATGAGCATGTTGACAATTAGATAAGAGTTAAAGCTTAAGTACCCTCTCCAAAATATGGGTGGGAAGATGTCACAACTACCGGTCATTTTGGCTTATATATATATATATATGATAAGCATACAATAAGACAGCTCTGTTGCACCCAATTCCCTGTCTATCAAGTTGCTAAACTTCTCCATCCGTCCAAATAATCTACTAACAGAAACAACTAATTTCATATAATAGATAGGGACAGGAAAGTGACAAGACTCTTTAAAGAGCCTGAACCTCTCTCCATCGAGATAGTCAACGAACACAAAACAATTATGTGGTAATTAATAAAGTAAAACAGCATTAAACATCTTTTTTTGCTTTTGTTTTTGTTTTTGTTTTGTTTGTGTGTATATATATACGACTTTGTACATGCTATGAGGTAAGATATCACCATCAGATTCAAATGCTTGTCATCTGTATCATGTAGCCTATAAAACATCACCAGTTCACGTACAAAAATCAACGACGGTACCAAGAAAATTGACTTATCTGATTGCTGTTATATATTTCAACAAATTAAAGGAATCAGAGTGTCTGATGCTAATCATATATGCCATGCATCATATGACATTATCTGATGCCATTTGTTTGTGATATTTTTTCAAAAGAAAAAGGGAATTATCAGGGTATCTGATGCTAATCACTTATGTAATGATATTATCTGTTACTACCTGTTTGTTTGCTTGTGATATTAGTTAAGCTAAGAAATCGCATGTCTAGCATTACAAATTTTAAGGAAACCAGGAGTTTGCATACAAACCTGAGCCTTAGTATACAAGCTTCTCCAAGGTCCATAATGATCCCATTGCCCTCTTCTCCTTCTCTCTTTCCTTGCCTCTGTCTCCTTCTTTTAATGGTGATATGTTGGAAGAGATATATAGCCCGAGGTCCAATCCTGAAGTTGCCACCAGGGCCGAGGAAGCTTCCTCTTCTAGGAAACTTGCTTCAGTTGATTGACTCAGGCTCAGTACCACATCATTCCTTGAGAGATTTAGCCAAGAAATATGGACCTGTTATGCACCTAAAGTTGGGTGAGGTTTCCACTGTAATCATTTCATCGCCAAAAGCAGCCAGTGAGTTGATGAAGACACATGATCTTACTTTCGCACAAAGGCCTGACGTTCTTGCTGCTGAAGTTATCCCATTTATTCATTCAGGTTTTCTTTCCCTGTCCCTTTAACGATTACTACAGGCAAATAAGAAAGATTTGTACCCAGTAACTCCTGGGAGCTCAACGCAACCACTTATTTAGATCAATAAGAGAAGAAGTGGTATGGAATCTTACCGAATCCATTTCCTCATCTTTGGGAGTTCCCATTAATCTCAGCAACAAGTTATTGTCCCTCACAAACACCTCAATTTCGAGGGCAGCATTTGGAGAAAAGTGCAGAAGTCAAAATGAATACATATTACTGATCAAGGAAATGATGAGGATTTCTTCAGGCTTTAATGTTGCTGATTTGTTCCCTTCACTTAGATTTCTTGGTTTCATCAGTGGGTTAAAGCCTGCCTTGACGAGAGTGTACCGAAGGATTGACAAAATTCTACAGGAAATAATCGATGACCATAAGATGGAGATGATGACTGCTGGGACTAGCAAAGACTACCCCTGTAAGGAAGATCTTATTCATGTGCTTCTAAAAGTTCAGGAGTCGAGTGAGCTCAAACTGGGTATAACAGCCGAACACATTAAAGGAATCAGTATGGTATGATTTACAGTCTTAATTATTGACATACTAACTAGATGATGTTGATATTGTGGTTGATATATATAGCTAGCTCATTGTTAATTTAATCTTTTTCAGGACATCTATATTGGAGCGGGTGAGAGTTCAGCAACTACCTTAGAATGGGCAATGTCTGAGCTGATAAGAAACCCAAGAGTAATGGAGAAGGCACAAGCTGAAGTGCGGCAGGTCCTGATAGGAAAGAGAAAACTGGAAGAGACAGACATGCAGCAGTTAGTTTACGTGAAATCAGTGATCAAAGCAACTTTAAGATTACATCCACCTGTTCCCTTACTAATAAGAGAATCCAAGGAAAGATGTAAAATAAGTGAATATGACATACCAACGAAGACAAAAGTCATCATTAATGTAGGGGCAATAGGGAGAGACCCAGAATGTTGGATCAATGCTGATTGCTTTCAGCCAGAGAGGTTCCAGGGTTCTTCTGTTGATTTTAAAGGAACTGACTTCGAATTTATTCCCTTCGGGGCTGGAAGGAGGATGTGTCCTGGCTTACCATTCGGTGCTGCAACTGTTGAGTTTGCACTTGCTCAGTTGCTCTACCACTTCGACTGGAAACCTCCAAATGGAATGAAACCAGAAGAACTTGACATGACAGAGGCTTTCGGAGCAGTCTGCAGGAGAAGGAATGATTTGTATTTGATTGCCACCCCTCGTACCGCCTTTCCTTATTGAGACATAGTGTGCATGGTAGACATTAATAAACCTTTTATGCTACTTTGAATGTCAGTTTAGGTGTTACACTCCTCTGTCAGTGAAGATTTGCATGAATATGAAGGCCTTTTTCCTTGAAAATAAATACCTTATTTCCTGATCACAAGATTACTTGAAATTTTTTTAGAAAACATGTACTCCTATAAAATTTCACTGTGCTCCAAGCATGAGAATTGTAGACTTTCATGCAATCATTTGAGCAGTACAACAGGAAGGGACCGACGTGTTAGCACTTAAGCACATGCTTTAACTGGTCGTGCTTCGTCCCTTCTAGCTACCACTGTCAGCAAACGACTCCATCTTCTATTCCCTGATTCTGCTCCCTGGAAAAGTAGCTTAATAAATAAATAAATACATAAATGAATAAAAATGCCCAACCATTTTAGAGTTTGAAATGTTGGAGAGATAAATATAATATGGGGAAGTCTCCAATTGGGTCATGTTTTCACAGCTACAAATTTGAGGGAGTCTCTAATTGAGAAGCAATCAACATGCATGTTCCCGACAATCATCATTCACTTCCGCAAAATCTCCAATTGAGTCTTGTTTTAATTACTACATATGTTAGGAAGTCTCTAATTTGGAAAAGAGGAGACCATCATCATCTACCATGCCAGTAGCGAAGGGAGGAGGACCTAGCTATCCCAGAAAAATCTCCTGCCCCCAACCCCCCAAGAAGAAGTGAAAAAAAAAAATTCCTCGGTCCATTAAAATTTGTAATTATCCCTCTAGGTTTACCTGATTTGGATTTAGTCTTTGGGTTTCCAATTTCAAGAATAAGGACCTTACTTTTTATTCAAAACTTCAAGGAGATCTCTCTATTACTTTACCATCAAAGTTAACGGGTTGCCATTAATCGTGTGTCTTATTTGATGTGTCAGCATTCATATCAACATCCAATGTCAATACCATGTCAACAAATGCCAAATCATCCATAGAAAAAAAGCAAAAAGAAGAAGATCCAACTCGAGAAACAAATGCCCCATTACGCTAGTACTCAAAACAATGAGTCCTTGCCCCCATTACGCTTGGATCTGAGAACCAACAGTTTTATAGCATGTTTATGAGAGTAGTTGTAGAAATACCTTGCCCTGATATTGCTGCCAGCCTCTGTTCTTGGAGTACCAATGGACAATGTGATTTGTGAATGTGAATTGTTCACAACAATCGAAACAACATTGTTTCTCTAACTTGATTTTGCGTTACATTGAATCCGATTGTAGGACTCGCAAAAAACAGAAATGGAGGTAGCCCATCGCGAGATCTCTTACCATTTCCAACTTGAAGAACCCAACTGAATAAACCCAAATAAAGAAAGGTCTGAGAGTACAAACGCAACTTCCATTTTCAGAAATTGTGAAATGGAGGAAGAGAGCAAACATTCGCCCAAGCAGGAGAAAGAGACAGAGCAACAGCCAAAGAAATCTCTTGTAGTGTACTCGTTCTCCTTCTCACATTTGCTCTCTTCTTTTTTATTTTCAAATAATAGATTAGCTCTTGTTTTCATTTGTTTCTGCTTAGGCTTAATAGGGACCGCCACCATCCATCTTGTTGAGGGGAAGTCTCCAATTGAGAAGCAACCGACAAGCATGCTCCCATGGGGAAGATTAGAAACCACCATCATCACCTTGCATGAATTTAGAGGCATTTCTAGTATTCTATACATATACATCGAAAAAAAAGTGGTCCGTTCATCTAGTGCCATTCAGAAAAAAATGGTCCTAGTACCTTCTCCTTGATTGGTAAAAGCATAAAAGGTAAATAAAGAACACAATAATCTTAGGAAGCACAGCACCAAATTTGAAACCTTAATTAATGTAAGAAATTGTTATACTTTATTTTCTCAGTAAAAATAAAACAATGGAATATTATACAACTTGCTTTAGTTTTGCTCTCAAAGTAAAGAGTATTTTTCCACTAAAATCTAAGATTTGAAAGTTACAAGGTCAGATCAGGTGCAAGAAGAGGTCAATTTACAACAACACAACCTTTATAAGTTACATGGAAAGCTTAGGTGCATACAACTGTAGCATTTACCTCCAAATGCTTTCTTGTCATACTAGGCACCAAAATTGGTGGTTTTGGATTTGTCAAAGCCTGCTGGCATAAGACCTCTAGCTTCCATCTCACTACATAACGTTTTAGCCTCTTCAATTTTTCTACACTAGCAAAGCCCATTGCAAATCTCAGATAAGCTGCCTGAATCAGGAGCCATTGATCTCTCAAACATTTCCTTCAAGACTTGGACTGCTCCATCAAAGTCCTCATTTTTGCAGAAAGTTGATACCAACATTTTGAAAGTATGTTCATTAGGATGACAACCACTCCTTAACATGCTTTTATATATTTGAAAGGCACGCTCAGAGTTCTTTTTCACGCACCGACCACAAATAAGGGCAGAAAATGTTGAGGCATTTGGCACTAAGTTATGGTTATCAAGTTCCTTAACCAGATATGCCGCTTTCTTTGTCTTACCCTCCTTGCATAGTCCAAATATCAAGGCATTGTACGATAAAATATCAGCCTTAATTCGATTCCTCAACATCTCCTCATAAAGCTTGCTGCCCATCTCACTATTACCCACTTGGCTATACCCATTTATCAAGGTATTGTAGGTAACAGTATTAGGAGTAACATTCGCGCCCTTCATCTCAAAGAAAATCTTATTAGCTTCATGTAATTTCCCTTCCTTGCAAAATCCATGGATAAGCGTGTTAAATGTGACCACATCCTGGTGCACCCCACTCCTTTCCATTGAGTTTTTAAGCTTTATTGCAAAGCTCAATAGACCCTTACTGCAATGTCCAGCAATCAATTGTTGTGCGAAAAGGTCGCGAATCTCTCGCACACTCAAAACAAGCGGAACAAACGTGAAATAGTGTTTTAAAAAAAAAAAAACAAAAATGACAACACGAACACACGATTTACGTGGTTTGGCATCTTGCCTACATCCACGGTGCAACGGTAGAGAGAGTTTTCACTAATTCAAAAAGGGAGATACAAAACAAGAGTGTTTAACACTCATAAATGCAAATTCCAGATGCCCACATATTCAAATGCACACCCAAATTCCCAAATCTCTCTCACTTCTAGCAAATGGGGCAACTTCAAACTGCAAATGAGGCTACTGCCTCTTCAAATCCCATTCCTGCAAATGGGTATTCTGCAAATGAGGCTAATGCCCCTACAACTTCCCCATATTCAAATGGAGCTTCTGAAGCCCATTTTTTCACCTTGGCCGTATGGCCTCCTTATATAACCAAAAAACCATCTCAATTTCTTCAAGAGCCACCATTCTTGACTTTAGCAAAGGTGCCTTCAAAGACCCATCAATACATGCACCGAAAGTGCATTCTTCTTTCATTCAATTTATTCCACCAACTTCCTCATTTAATCCTCAACTACATGCTTTGACCAATGGCTTGCAAATGAGTCTTCCAATTCTTTCATCTGCATTTTATTCAACCGAGATGCTCCACCAAAAGCCATAAAACAAAGACTCCATATTTTTATGGTTTGTGCATTTGCTTGTCTTCTTTTCACACCAAATCATCCCACTTTGCAAAATGCTCTACCTAACCGGATGATTACAACAAAAACAAGCATACAAATTGAGAGAGAACAAAATACATAATCGACATAATTTTGGGGGTCATATTTGATTTTGTGAAATACAAGGCAATATTCAACATCAATGTGTTATAAGATGCCGTATTTGGTCTAAAACCCATGCTCTCCATCTCCCTAAACGCCTCAAGAGCCTTATCCAATTTTCCCAATTTACAGTTCGCGCGCATGACCATATTAAGAGTATAAACATTTGGCGAAATCCTATGACGCCGCATTTCTCTATAGAATGCCAAAGTAATATCCAACCTGTGCAAATCAAGCAAAGAGCTCATGTAGGCATTACACGACTCAATAGTAGGGAAAAATCCATAATCCTTCATTCGACAACAAGTATCAGTGGCATCCCTAAACTTCTTCATATGCGCAAAAGTCTTGAAAAGTGAGTCAAAAACCCGAGGCGAAGAATCACACAAGCGGTACGAGTGTAGCATTTCTTCAAACAGATTGGAGGGTACATCTATCGAACAAGATACAATAATGTACCTCAAAATGGACTCTGCAGATTTGAATTTCCGGTTTTTTGTGAGAATGTGGATAATTATGGAATGAAATTCGAGGGAATGGCAACTGGGTTTTCGAATCCCAGCCCAGCTGAAAAACTCAAGGGAAAGAACATGGTCCTTCTGAATCTTGAGCAATACATGTTTCACTCTGAGGGGTGTTAGATCGGTTGACAACGAACTGAGCTTAGCCCAATCAGAGTGAATTAGGTGACTGTGTGCAACGTTTATGAAATCAAGGTCTTGACCTCTGGGCTCAGGGACTGTTCGGTGGGGTATTGAAATTGGTTTCCACTTCCTTTCTCCAAAATTCCCAGGGATCGTGGGTTTCACAGAGGAATTCAGCAAAGTCGAAAATCGACGGACTGGAAAATTTTATTCATAATTTCTTCATAAAACAGGTAAAATGGGTTTTCCTTTTGGTAAGCGAACAAGCCGAACAACTTTGGTGTATAAGGAAAGCGATTGTTTGACTCAAATTATTTCGTACTAATTCAACGAAATGTAAATGAAATGGAAGTGCGTCTTGATGAAAACAATGGGACTAACCTTCTCTGGAAGCAGAGAACGAAGAAAATGGAGCTTTTTAGCTCACTTCGCTTTGCTTCCGACCTCCGAACCTTCGCTGAGGCATAAAAACACGAAGAAACGGCCTTTAAATAGCACTGAATGAAAAAGAAGAAGAAGAAGAAGGAATGGGACCGACGACTGTCGTTGATATATACCAACCAACCGATCGTATTGGCACAATGCCACGAAGTCGAGGAAAGTCGTTTTTTGCTATTGATTAAGTAAACGACTAGAGTTAGTATGTATTCGGTGCTCTCAGTACTTAACAAACTACAAGTCGTATAAGCTTGATGTGTGACAACAATTTGCTGTTCGTGTGTTATCAGAGAACTCGCTCAATTGAGAGTTAATTGACTGCTGTACAAGTTATAAAATTGAATCTTTTCAGTTATTATGTTTTTCTTTATAGTTGAAGTTAGTTGATTCTAATTATTTTCTGCTTAGTTGGTTGATAGTTTGTTACTCTTATACTCGAGTATATAAACAATTGTATTTCATCTTTCTTAATTAAGTTGAATATACAGGAAATTCATTTCAATCTCTGTTATTCTCGTTGTTCATCTTGTTCTTGTGCTTGCTGTTTTTCTTCCTTTCTTCTTTGCATTCAATTGTTACAAATTGCAATGCTTGACATGTGTTGTGTCAAGTATCTATCACCTGCTAATTCTACGAGATTTTACAGTAATAAGTGGATTTATACAGTATCGAAATTGAATTCGAGTCAAGTTAAATTGAGTGGATAAAGTTAAAATAAAGAATATGAAGAATATAAGAATGAAAGAATGAGAGGGAGAAGAGAGAGCAGAAGCAAATGTAAGGACTACATTTCTTCTATTTTGATATATTAAGATGATTGCATAGACCTCATTATATAGAAAGGTTAAGAGTGATGGACAAGAAACCCTAGACTAATTAAGGTAGGAAATAGACTATAATAGGAAAGATAATAAACCTAGAGAATAATATATTCTAACATCCACCCTCAAACTCAAGGTGGAATATTCTGCAACCTTGAGTTTGAAATCTGAAATTATGATGACGGCGGTGGCGGAGGAGAGGAATGGTCCATAGATGGAGACTGCCGGAGAAGATAGAGGCTGGCGGGCGGCAACAGGTGGCTAATGAATGCAAATCCAAAAAGGCCAACAACGGGCCAAACTCCAAAATGGGCCGACAACGGGCTAAGGCTGACAATGAGCCAAACTTCAAACGGGGCCAACAACGGGCCAAGGCTAACAATGAGCCAAACTTGAAAAGGGCCGACAATTGGCCTGGGCCGACTAGGGCCAAAAACATAAAAAGAAAAATGAATCCACTTAGGCGGTTATCAGATTGGAGCACCGAACCTGACCGGCGCATGACGCGCGTGAAGTGGTCTCTCAGACCGCTTCTTCTTCTTCAAAAGGGACTAGGGCCAAAACATAAAAAGGAAAATGAGCCCACTTGGGCAGTTATCAGATCGGCGCATCGAACCTGACCGGCTCGTGGCGTGTGTGATGTGGTCTCTCAGACCACTTCTTCTTCTTCAAAAAGGGCCAGCAATAGGCTGGGCCGACTAGGGCCAAAACACAAAAAAGAAAATGAGCCCACTTGGGCGGTTATTAGATTGGCGCACCGAACCTGACCGGCGCATAACACGCATGAAAAGATCCACTAGGACCTTTTTTTTTTTCTTTTTTTTTTTTTGCACAAGTACTGATTTGGTGTGGCTGCTGTAGAAGAGAGCTGGTGAGCTTTGCTGATTTGGCTTTTGATCTGCTGTGGGCAAGTGTATGGGAGGGTTTGTAGGACTTCAAGGCCGCGATCCAGTGTGGCGCACACACGTGAAGCTGTGGGCTCGGATTTGGTGTGATGCGTGTGTAGGTGGATGGTTAAGTGGACGGTGGGGACGGGAGCTGCCGGAATCTGGAGATGATCGGCGTGTGTAGGTGGACTGAGAGGCTGACTAGGCGGCACATATGTCAGTGATAAGGGCCGGTGGTGGCAGGGATGATGGCCGGTGACTGAGGAGATGGACGGCAATGGGCACAGATTGCCGCTGCTTTCTGAACGGTGGACTGTTGCTGGCAATGAACGGGCAGATGGTACAGACGGTGGTGATTCGGCATGGACATGCAGATCGGCTGCTTCAGGTTCGGGATCTCAGATCCTCTTCTGTAAACAATGACTGAGACGACGCGAAAGCAAGTGATGAGGGCCAGTGGTGGCAGGGATGATGGCCTGCAACAATGCGTGCAAGAGAGCTCGCAGGAGAATCGCTCCGGTTCGTGGAGACTCCGATGATGGCGTGCTCGACAGATCTGGTGTCTACATTAGTGGGTTGCGATCGGTGCGGCAAGGTGAGTATGGCAGCGGCGATGGCCAACCGGGGCAGTGTAGTTGACTGTGGGTTGCGGCGCCTCGAGGTTGAGGTATGGTGGATCGTTGGTTAGCGTGATGATGCATGGCCTGTCGGCGCGGTGGCTTCTGAGGTGCCGTGGCGGCATAGTTTGGAGATGGTGGATGAGGCAGCTGAACGATGCCAGTTGGATGGCAGAGAAGATGATGGCCGCGACGACAATTGGTAGTGTGCAGACAAGGGAAACAGCACACACGTGCGTGCTACAAATTTTTCTTTCTTTTTCTTTTTTTTTCTTTTTCTTTTTCTTTTTTGCAAGAAATAAACAATAAATTGAAGAAAAATATATATCTCATAGGACTATTAGATCGACCGGCATAAGCCAATGGCTCTGATACCAAGTTAAAATAAAGAATATGTGGAATATAAGAATGAAAGAATGAGAGGGAGAAGAGAGAGCAGAAGCAAATGTAAGGACTACATTTCTTCTATTTTGATATATTAAGATGATTACATAGACCTCATTATATAGAGAGGTTAAGAGTGATGGACAAGAAACCCTAGACTAATTAAGGTAGGAAATAGATTATAATAGAAAAGACAATAAACCTAGAGAATAATATATTTTAACAGATAAAAAGCGAATTATCAAACGAATTGAATTATTTAAAGTGCTAATTGTGTCGCCGTAATTAGAG
Organism: Carpinus fangiana; assembly: GCA_006937295.1. Taxonomy (NCBI): domain Eukaryota; kingdom Viridiplantae; phylum Streptophyta; class Magnoliopsida; order Fagales; family Betulaceae; genus Carpinus; species Carpinus fangiana. The sequence continues at coordinate 792,528 of CM017326.1, read as the reverse complement.
TACTACTTGAAGGTACATATAGTATAAGACGCTCATTCGACATATTTATTGACAAGGCTCTCGCTTAACCTTTTTAGGCGACCATGTCATGATACCTTTGTCGACGCATTTTTAGACTCCAGCACAAATCTTCACAAAACCAACTCTAGTTGAAAACAATAAAATTCAGACACGTTTGGTATACAACAATGTTAAAATGACACTTTTTTTTTTTTTTTTTTTTTTTAACATGTTTACACAAGGGAATGGGGAGGCGGGATTCGAACTAGTAACCTTCGCTTCATCAGACATAGTTAACAGCCGATTAAACTATCCCTTATGAACCTAAAATGGCACTCATAATTAACTATTAAATCATTTTTTTTATCATTTAACAATATGATTAATTCAATAATTATTGAGAGTATCACATTAGCACTTTTGAATAATGATTTGATAGAACTCTAACAAAGCCGACATATGCTTCGGATACGAAAAGCAGATTACATGGCCGCCATTTTCTATGTTCTATTAGGATGGCTTGTCACCCATAGAATTTTCTTTTTATTTAATTTTTCTAAATCACGAGTATTTATAAATTTTGGTTCAGTTCCGTAAGAACAAATATGTTATTACGAAACAGAAGATAAAGAGATGGGCATTCAATACCAACCTCTTTGGCTATTCAATTATGTCTAGAGATTGTACATTAATCAAATCTTAACGAATAGAGAAAAAGAAGAAAACACAGAAACACACACACCCAGGAAACGAAGGCAACAGAAGCATGCATATGGATTAATTGACAAGTTTAATTATTAGAGAAAATTGGTTCAATGGATGAATATAAAGATGGTTGGCCTTGTTTAATTACCATTAATACATGCAGTCATCATTAATTTACAAGATAACACAGAATGGTTCTCTATCTCTCTCTTGTTGACTTTGCCTTCAGACAATATTTTCCGGAAATTACGAGGCATTTTGGATCCTTGAACAAAAGCACATGGGGTGTCAGCCCGTATTTCTCTTCTCAGCAGCCACTTTGCCTTGAAGATGAGAGATCAGCCTTGACTGATCTGGATCTGTCAGAGAACACTCTTACAGGTCGCATCCCTTCTTCCTTGTTAACTGACCTTACTCAACTAACTTATCTGGACCTCTCATTTAATAAATTGGTTGGGATTCTAGAGTTTGACATGTTTCTTAAGATCAAAAGTTTAAGTGTGCTTATGCTATCATCCAACAATTTGACATTGTTGACCAAGGCCAATTCAAATGATACTCTTCCACAGTTTCAAACTCTAGGATTGGGTTCTTGCAACTTACAGAAATTTCTAGATTTCTTACGTAACCGAAACAAATTGACTTGGCTTGAGCTGCAACACAACAATCTTAGAGGCTTAATACCCAAATGGATGTATAATGCGAGTATAGAAGCTCTTTCAACTATATTTCTTTTTGACAATTTTCTAATAGGCTTTGAACAATCTCCAGTTGTTCTCCCATGGTCTAAGTCGGAAGTTTTATTACTTGGAAGTAATAGGTTGCAAGGATCACTCCCTATTCCACAACCATCTATCAAGATTTATCAAGTCCAATGGAACTTGATAAGAGAAATGTCGCCATTGATTTGCAATTTGAGTTCACTTTATGTACTTGATTTGTCCTCTAACAACTTCTCTAGCATGCTTCATCCATGTATAGGAAACTTCGGCTCTTTGTCAGTACTTAAACTACAAAGAAACAAGTTCAGTTGCACCATCCCAAAAATATGGGCGAAGGGAAGCAACTTAACCTTGATTGACTTAAGTGAAAACCAATTCCAAGGTTAGCTACCAAGATCCATGGCAAATTGTATGATGCTAGAGTATCTTCATGTTGGTAACAATAAGATCATTTACGCCTTTTCCTTTTGGTTCGAAACTCTTTCTCAGTTGAAGGTTCTTGTCCTTCGTTCTAATGGATTTCATGGCCGAATAAAGAGTCCTGAAACCAATTATACATTCCCCAAGTTGCATATTATTGATCTCTCTCATAATAGTTTCTTTGGAAATTTGCCTGCATAGTATTTCCTACATTGGAGTGCCATGAAAGTTGTTGGTGAAAATAAGTTGAAATACTTGGATTTATATTTTATTGGATTCAGGTTGGCTTAAGTTGTCCAATACATAGTTAACATGACAAACAAAGGCATAGAGTTGGAGTATGAGAAAATCCAAGATGCGTTCACAATCATTGATTTCTCAAGCAATAGATTTGAAAAAGAAATTCCAGAACTTGTGGGGAGTCTTAAAGGACTTCATTCGCTAAATCTTTCCAATAATGCTCTCACTGGTTATATCACACCATCTTTAGGGAACTTGACAAATGTAGAATCAATGGACCTTTCCCGAAACAAATTATTTGGAGAGATACCTGCACAACTAACCCAACTCGATCTTTTCTCTTGAATACTTTAATGTCTCCAACAACGTCTCACAGGACCTATACCACGTGGAAATCAACTTGACACATTTCAAAATAATTCATTTGGAGGTAATTCAGGACTGTGTAGGAACCCTTTATCAAAGAAATGTGGAGATCACAAGTACACTCCAATCTCACCTTCTCCCTTTGAAGAGAGTCAAAGCTCATTGTCCCCATTTGAATTTGGTTGGAAAGTAGTTGTCATAGCTAGGGTATGGATGTTGATTTGTAATAGAAGTTATTATTGGGCAAATTGTGATTACAAGGAAATATGATTGGTTTGTGAAGATTTTTGGAAGGATAGATGTAGCAAACTCCAAGAATGGTGAATTGGAAGTCATAAATTTAAATTTAGTTAAATAAATTGTTTTAGTGGAAGGATAAATGTTTAAGTTTTAGCATTATTGTATATATGTTGCTTGATGGAATTGTAAGCTTATAAATATTTAAATGTAATATCTCACCATTTGTGTGAGTTTGCATGTGTCTGAGGTTTTTTTATTTTTTTATTTTTTTAACTTACTCCATATTTGACACTTGGGTCATCAAATTAACTTCAAAATTGACACTTGAGATGGCTGAACCAATCCCTCAGCCATAGATTAGATTGGTTTGTGTTGTGACAAATGCAAATCTAAGATCACCAAAGAAGTAAAAAAAATACAGAATAGAAAATAACACAGTTATACAAGACACCAAGATTTAAGTGGTTCGGCCTAATATGTTTACATCCACTGACGGAAACAATCCAGAAAAAATTTACTAACAAAAGTGGAGTAAAAATACAAAACCAAAGACACTCAGACCCAAAAGTCTCAATACACCAAAATCTCACTCATAATAAAAAAGAATTAAATACAAAAAATAAAAACTTCTCTATAATGCTCTAAACTTAAATAAGCACATAAAAGTGAGATCAATAAATAAACAAAATGGTGTATCTCTCACAAAGGAGCTGGATGCCTTTACCGCAACCAAATGTCGTTCCCCCACTACATCTCTCACTTCTTGGAATACTCCTCCAACTCACTCATGAGGAGCTTCTGCAAGCCCCCGCTCAAATGGCCGAATGGCCTCCCTCATATAATCAAAAGTCTTCACTTCTCCTTCCATATTAAATGAGCCCACCAAGCTCCACCTACCCTTAATAAATGGCCTCATTTAATCTTCTTTGACCGAATGGCACATGCATTCATTGTCTCCCATTTTTTCTTCTTCAAAACTACCGTTTTTGACTTTAGGAAAGACCAATCAATGCATTCTTGTACTCCACAAATCTCCACCTTAAGAAATACAAGTCATTTTTCAACAGTTTGCCCACCCGAAAAGTGAATCCTATTTTACATTTATAATATATATATATATATATATATATATATAGGTCTAATAAAGAACAACTTGTGAAGAGTGAACTACTAGAGAAATGGATCCTATTGATTTATGTCAATGTCCATCTTTCTAATTAAAATGCGCGCAGCATTTGGTCTAAAATAATGATCTACATCTTCCTAAACACCTTAACAGCCTTCTCCAATTTTCCCAATTTACAGTTAATTATAAGCAAACATGACCGTGTTAACACTAATATTCACATAATCATTTCCTCGTACCACACGTAAAATGTTTTTTGTTTTTATTTTCCTTTCGTTATGTGAACAAGCATGAATAGTTTGTGTAAAACCAATGTGATTGTTTATATCAAATTGTAATTTCCTCTGAATCTAGGGAAATGTAAATGAAGTAGATGTGGGTCTTGACGAAATCGATCAAAGGGACTGACATTCGTTGACAGTTTTTACTAACTCTAGGATAATTCTTGTTAAAAAAAAAAAAAAAAAATCTAAGAATCGATGGATATTATCGCATTATTGTTTTGGGATAATATAAAATAAAAATACTGTATATTACATTACTAATTAATAGCAAACAGCGCCATCAAATATTATATTCTCTTAAAATTGTAAACGGTTAATAATATCAAACATTTTTCCCAAGACACTTGTGGTTGGTAAGACTAAGAGCTATAGCTAATCAAATAATTGTAATAAACCATGATGTCAAATTAATATCACCGGTAATAATGTAGATGCTAATGAAATAGATTCTTGTAGTGACTTCAATACTCCATGTTACATTTTTTTGGACCTGCCCATAGTCCTTATTAAATACTTCACATAAGAAGGATGATCGATGGACGTACATAAGCATGGAAATTGAAAGTATGATGAGAGAAGAAGGTACATATATATATATATGTCATACTACTTTTTGACATTAATTTGGTTCTAGAAATTGATTCTATGAGAAGTTCATGGTAAGAAGTGGTCCCACAACAGCCAACAGGAACACTTGGACAACCTATGTTCTGATCCAAGTCCATCGTTATTCATTTCACTACAAGAAAAATGGTCCTTAGTGACCAAATTTTTAGCGACGATCCAAAAGTCGTCACTAATGGTATTTATTAGCGACGATATTTTGTGGTTATTGCTAATGTCATAGAAAACTTTTCTATTAGCAACGGCATTTTGTGGTTGCTAATATGTTGTCACTAATATTAAAGCATAATTTATTTATTTTTTCATGTAAAGCCACGAAAATGCATTAGCAACAAGATTTTGCTTATTTGTGATGACTATTGTAGTTGCAAATAATAAAATTATTAGCGACCACTATTATGGTCGACAATAGTTATTATCGTCGTCAAAAGTGTAAATAAATTATTTTTTTATTATTTTTTTGTAACAAAGTATAAATAAATGTTGAGAAAGGCATTAGCGATGATATGATGTCGCTGATGTAAACGAAAAACTTTGGCTTAATGTCACACCGTTCTCTCTCTCTCTCTCTCTCTCTCATCCTCTACATCATTTCAAGCGACCTAGCTCTGGTGAAATCAGCTTCAGTGGTTCGTGATTTGGTGCCCTTAGCTTCTCAGCATTCAAGCTAAAATCTACAAGGTAAACTTTTGCCCTAATCGTGTCTCTCTTTCTTTTTCTCGTCTTCCTTCCTCTGCAAAACGAAGGAAAAGTGAGGTTATTACTTCTAGCTTCCTTTCTCGATTTCTTTGGAAATGACAAATGTTCAATCTTCTGTGATTCCTGTTATCTTTGCTTAAATGTCTGGCATGAGGTCTGGGGATATTCTGATATCATCTATGAGACATTATTGATGATGAGTTTAAATAGGTTCGTGGAAGAGGCATGGTTGCTTTCGTGGAAGGACTGAAATTCAATCTACTCTGTTTTTGTGCTAATTAAGTACTCTAGAGAATTTAGAGTAGTTAGGAGGTGGCAAATTCCGAATGGTATTTTGGTCCCTCTCAAGCATCTTCAATGGAAATTTATATTGCTTTTAGTCCTATCGACATGAAATTTGATGTGCGAATTCACAATTACCACGTAATACTTCATTTATGGTAGTAGTATGTGATGATATAATCATATGCTGTCATTAAACTCTGTAGGTTAAATTCGAAAGGAACCATAGCATTTATAGTCTGTCGATGTCCAATTATATCTATCTGCCTTTTTGTTCTTTTAATTATTCAAAGACTTTATTTTTGTGTAATTTATGTTGTGTATGTAATCTGAAAAAGGGGCGAATGGTGTAATTTTAAGGCAGCAAAATTCAGTTTGCACATTTTGTGTGGAAGAATTATTTGTTAATAATAATGTTCTAACACTGATTTATCTTGGTTTAACTGGACTGCTTTTTTATTTTTTATTTTTATGTGATAGGGTTGGGCTTTGGAGTTGAAGCAACTGTCGCTCTGGATGGGACCTTGCTGTTGGAAGAGATAATACAAGCAAAAGAGGTATCAGGCTTTCGAATAAAGTGTTAATAGATTAATTTGTTCAATAATTAGGATCTGGTTACTTTGATGGAACAGAAGAGTTTAATAAACGGATTCATTAATGTGCGTGCATCTGGGAATGGAAATTTGGCCTGTTTAAGCTGAACCCTGTCTTGCCCTTCCCTCCCTAAGTGGATTTGGTTTTATACGAGAATAGGGAATAGATTTATAACTTGATCTGGTTTTGGTTCTTATAGGGTGCTTTCGCTTGTATACATCGGTGTACAAGGGCTTTGCTCCTTCGTGAACTTTATAGCTCAAAGTTTAGTTACTGATAAACAAAAAAAGGACGGGCATAAGGGAGCTCTACCCCAATCACATATTATATGNACTTTGATGGAACAGAAGAGTTTAATAAACGGATTCATTAATGTGCGTGCATCTGGGAATGGAAATTTGGCCTGTTTAAGCTGAACCCTGTCTTGCCCTTCCCTCCCTAAGTGGATTTGGTTTTATACGAGAATAGGGAATAGATTTATAACTTGATCTGGTTTTGGTTCTTATAGGGTGCTTTCGCTTGTATACATCGGTGTACAAGGGCTTCGCTCCTTCTTGCACTTTATAGCTCAAAGTTTAGTTACTGATAAACAAAAAAAGGACGGGCATAAGGGAGCTCCACCCCAATCACATATTATATGCCCTTATTTATTGCAGAATCTTTTAAATGCCATCATATGTACAAACACACCACTCCCCCTTCCCTTCTTTCTCCCAGGGTTGCCCCAACTGGGGTATGGGGCTAGGATGAGGAGAGTTTTTTTTGTAGTTCTTATTTGAAGTTGGGAGATGATAGGGTTGTGGAGCACCCACTCCATACCTGCCCTCTTGCTATTTTAGGTTTGTAATAGTAAATTGGCTGTGAAAATCTAACATTTGCATAATGTTAGTTCAATGAAATGCAGTTAAACTAGCCCTGCTTTGAGGAAAGTAGCTTCTAGATATAACGAGGAATTTGCTTTCCATTGATCTCTAAGATAGAGATCTTCTCCTGATCACAACAATTAATATGTACAATATATATTGCAGCTGCTTCTTTTGTCAAGTTTTCCTTAGTTAGAGCCTTCGGAAAGAGCTATACTCCTTGAGATGAATAATAAAAACAATAGGAGATCTGGTTTTCCATATAGGTAAATGGAGTTTTGTCACAGCACTTTTTATCTAATATTTCTTTTGTTAGGTCTCTAATTGCTAGGAAACCAAAGTTCATCTCGTCCTTATAGGATTTCATCATGCCTCTATAAGCATTATGAAAAAAAAAAAAAAAAAAAAAAAAAAAATTCTTCGATTTTTTCAAAAGGTGGTGCATTTTTTCTTTTATTTTGTCACAGCACTTGCGCACTCAGTATGATGAGTTATTTCCTGCACTGTGTGATAATCATCCTGATACATTTCCACAGGAACTATACACATGGAAGCAATGCTTATGGGCTTGTGAACTCTGGTACTCAAATAGCATGAAAGTAATGTTCCCTGATGGAAAGCTGAAGACATGCTTAATTCCTATTGCTGGCTTTCTTAACCATTCGGTACGTCATTCCTTTCTCTATTTTCTCCTTTATTTCTCATTTTGCGCCTGTATTCTGTCTTCATGATTAAAGAAAAGACTTGGGCTTTAGTAATAGTGGCATAGATTACTGATTTCAAAGGAAACCTAAAGTACTCAAAGTTGGATGCCAAGCCTAACTTATGATGGACATATCACATATATATGATAAATCCTAGACTAAGCTCATCATCTTACATTCTTACTGATTCCTGTTATAATTATACCCACACATATTGCACTTTGGAAAAATAGATCCTGCAACAAATTCCTTGAAGTTCTGTCTCTCAAGACCATGCAGCGCAGGAGAACAATGCTTTCTTAGTTATGGGAACTTCATCTAATTACCTTATTGAACCCCAGGTAAATGATTTATTAGATGAATCCACACTTTTTAGTAATTAGTAGTTTTGATGCTGTTATATATCACTGAAGTTTTGTCTTCCTCCACTTGGTTTGACTGCTGTTGATATAGATATAACTCATGAACTGATTCTCAATTCCAGTAAATATCCCCTCTTGTACAGTTTTTTACAACATTATTTAATACCCTTGGAAGGAAGGGTCACACCATTAATTCTGTCAGAGAAAAACAAGATCATTTTCAATATTCAAGTTGGTGAATTTTGTTATGCAGTGATTGTGATGTTTTCTAGGTAAAAAAGATGTATCATGCAAGTTTTCTAGTTTGTTACTGGCCATCCTATTTTCTGGGTTCCATTTTCAGTGCGAGGGAGCCATGTGCATACCAAGTGAGACTATGGCTTATCTTATTAGGATGAAGTGCTTATGTGTAGTAGAGGGAAAACAAAAAATTGTACATTTTAAGTTGAGCTGAAACTTATTGCAATTTCAGGCAGCTTATGTTTAAAAAGGAGATCGACAAAAGTTATGTGGGATTTATGAAGAATGGGGCAAAGATGGTTGGTGGAGAACACTGACATCAAACTTGTTGGTAAGAAATGCCAACAGTCAGTATCTTATTTTTGTTAGGTGTTCCACTTATGAGTTGCCTTAATAAATGCATGCTAATTCAACGGATAATGCAAAATGCAATCTTAACCATTTTTTTATTTTAAAATTACTTTAATATCACCTAATTAAGCACTTGGACAGTTCCATATTGTTAGACAAGTTGAATCTTTCGTATGTCATTGTGGGTGGTAGTCTTTAGGCAATTTAGTCTCTATATGCCAGTTAATTAAAGAGTTGGCATTAATTATCAGTTTGCTGCCATGTCCTGACTTAATTATTATAAGTAAAAGCTTAACACTTATATTGCCTTCTTAATCAGATAAATGAGATATGTATGACATAATTAATGATAACCCAATTTTTTTTTTAAAGGTTTCTTGTCAGCAGCAGAACTTCCTTGTGGACATAAAAGGAGTCAAAGGACCTACATTAGCATTTTTGCCAGTGCTAGCGTTTGAAGGAGGAACAAGGAGAAACATACCAAGTTTGAGCTGTACGATTGTAACCGTTAAGGGAGAAAAGGGTATAAACTCAAATACGTTTTTTTCCTGTTGAACTTGTTCCACGGAAGGTTATTGTAAATGCGTTTGATTGTTTTGTGCCCAGTACTCTGCGGCAGTGGAATTTGTTCATATTGGAACTTATCATATCTAAAAAGTATTGGTGTTTTTTAATCTTTGTTCTCAGTTGTATCCCTTCATTAAGGTTGAGTAAGCAAGCCTTGTGACATTATATGTATTTGATTATCTTTTGTGAATAGAATTTGTCTTCATTTCTAATAGCTGCTGAAGCCAACAAAGACATAATTGATTAAAAAAAAACAGTAATTAACAAAAAAAAAAAGCATTTAGCATTAGCAAAGACAATGTTGTCGCTGATGATATACCCATTAGTGATGACATAGTATAGTCGTTGCTAATGAACATAGTATTAGCGACGACAATGTCATTGCTAATATATGTATCATTAGTGACAACATAAAATTGTCATCGCTAATGATGTGGTAATAGCGACGACATGCAATCTCATGGGAGATTGGGAGGTATTTTAGTGACCACTTTTAGTGTCATCAGCGACGACAATTGTCGTTGCTAATGAGTATTAATTAGCGACGACTTTGAATGTTGTCACTTATGAGTCTTTACCGACGGAGTATCAGCAACGACTGTAGCAACGACAGTTTTGGTCACTAATAGTCATTAGCGACCACTTTAAGCTCTTTAGCGACGACTTTGAGTCGTCGCTAAAGACCTTTTTCTTGTAGTGCTTGTTGCAATTCAAGGATAATTTGATCATAAACAAATCTGCTTCTGATGATTCTTTTGGGTATCCTAAGGAAGTTGCATCATGGACTCTAGAAGGAGGGAATAGTACTCACGATTGTTGCTTATAGAATGGGGTTGATTGCAATGAGGACACATGTCATGTGATTGGCCTTCATCTCAGTTGCAGCTTTTTTTCTATGGTTCTATCAACTCTAGCACCAACATCTTCCACCTTCTTCGATTAACTTTAAAAGATTAATCTTGCTGATAAGTAATGACTTCAATTAATCCCAAATCCCATAATTTGGAGTTGACAATCTTTCGAGGCTAATTAACTTATCTCAACCTCTCTGTTCTAATGGATTCTATGGTCGAATAAAGAGTCTTCAAACAAATTATACATTTTTTGAGTTGCATACAGTTGATGTCTCTTATAATAATTTCTTTGGAAATTTGCCTATAGAGTATTTTCTACATTGGAATGCCATGAAAGTTGTTGGTACAAATCATTTGGAATACATGGGGGTATATTTTGCTGTATATGGGTGGGATTCACCTGTCGAAAATATTAAGGATATAAATCATTTGGAATAAATGTTTATTACAGAATACACAATTACAATGACAAACAAAGGCGTAAATTTAGAGTATGAGAAAATCCAAGATGTGTTAAGGGCCATGATTTCTCAAACAACAGATTTGAAGGAAAAATTCCAGAACTTGTGGGAAGTCTTAAGAACTTCATTTGCTAAATCTTTACTATGATGCTTTGATTGGTCATATCCCATCATCCTTAGAGAACTTGACAAATATAGAATTAATGGAACTTTCTCAAAATAAGTTGTTTGGAGAGATACCCACCACATAACTCTTTTTCCTTGAATACTTTAATGTCTCCAACAACCGTCTTACGGGACCTATACCACATGAAATTCAATTTGACACATTTTAGAATAGTTCATTTGGAGTTAATTCAAGATTGTGTGGAAGCCCGTAATCAAAGAAATGTGGAGATTTCAAGTGCACTCCTATTCCACCTTCTCCCCTCGAAGAGAATCAAAGCTCAAAGTCTTCATTTGAATTTGGTTGGAAAGTAATTATCATAGGATATGAATGTAGATTTGTGGTAAGAGTTGTTATTGGAAAATTGTGATTGCAAGAAAGTATGATTGGTTTGTGAAGACTTTTGGAAAGATGCAACATATATACTCACAGCTTGGTGCATTGGAGGAAGTCCTAAATTTTGAAATTCATTAAATAAAAAATGTTTTATAAACATCTATATTTAGATGTTTATGTTTCTAGCGTACATTATTATATGGTGCTTGATTGAGTTGTAATTAACCCTATTTTTTTTTTCTTTCTTATTTTAAAATTTAAACGACCTTGTTTGTTTATTGGCTTTGTTCCAATTTTATTTCGTGCAAATTAGAAATTATTCATAAATGAATCAGAAAAGTGCGTAAAATAAACCTTCAACTAGTTGTAAAGTCTGTCTTAGTTGTTGCATCGACACTGTTGTAGGAAGATTTAATCTTAACAATCGTACAAGAAGTTGTAGGAAAAAAATTGTCAACTCGACCTTATGCAGTAGCTACAACGAAACTCTTTGTTTTAATATATATATATATATATATATATATATTAAAAGATGGAATTGTTAGAAAGGAGAGGGTCGCTTGGGGTTTAGGAGAATTGAATATTAGAATTAACAGTACTACAAAAAAAANGAATTGTTAGAAAGGAGAGGGTCGCTTGGGGTTTAGGAGAATTGAATATTAGAATTAACAGTATTACAAAAAAAAAAAAAAAAATTACTACCTAACATGTTTTAACCGCGAGCAAACCGGTATCAAATGCCCAAAAAACCCATATTGACGTTTAATTGTTGACATAAAGTATACATTGACATAAACTTTTGGAAAGAGGCATCAAACTTGAAGAAGGGTGAATCGGAAGATGTAATAATATATAGAATTTAAGTTATTTGGATGAAATGTTTGTGAACAAAATAAAATGTTTATTTCCATTTGCTTTGAGCATGATTGTTTATGTACTTGATAGAATTATTGCAGCCTACCCAAAATTCAACAGATCTGTATCTTATAATTTGTGTTTGCGTGCCACAAGTGGAGTATGTGTCTTTCCTTAAAAATCGACGGAACGGAAAACAGATAAAATGGGGTTCTCTTTTAGTTAAGAAGCAGAAAAAAGCTTGGTATATATATAACAAATGTGATTGTTTATATCAAATTATTGATTTCATATATATTCAGCCAAATGGAAGTGGGTCTCAATGAAATCAATGGTATATACCAACCTTCGTCGAACCCTGAGACCAAAGAAAATGGAGCTATTGATTTGAGCCCATTTGGCTCTACTTCTGAGCTTTAACCCTTCAGCGAGGCATTATTACAAAAATAATCCAGCATCACATACAAAACTCCACCAGACATCCTTGATTTAACTAACTGGTCATGGATTATATAAATATTAAAAAAAAACTTTACTCCATTTCATCTACCACTTAGTTTTGCAAAACGTAAGAATAGATAGTAAATCTCATGTGAAGGTACGTTGTGCCTGTTTGTAATGACCCCTTCCTTTCTTTTTAAGTAATTATTAGAAGGTGTAGATCGTAAGGATACACCATCTCCAAACCCTCGAAAATTGATTGAGGAGGTTAATTGTTTGCATCTACAGGTCAAACATGGAAATTTTGGGTCTCAACAATTATTGCAAGTTTGTGTGGTAGTGGCAAGGAGAGAAGGGATCCATTCCATTCATTGATTTATTTCCTTTTCTTCGTAAATTGGATATCCCATTTCTTTCGTATGTGGGTGATATTTGGTCAATAATAGCTTTCCAAATGATGGATAGTTGTTGGCAAGTAGAAGATTCAAAAATGCTTATGGGCCTTGGTGTGGAAAAAGGACCTTCATGCTGACTTGGATAATAAAATCTACGTTGAAGATGGAAGAAAATGGTAGAGGAGGAACTTGTCAAGACTGAACCATGCAGACGCGTCGCCTACGGCAAATCCGACTAATCGTATTTGGGAGGTTGAAGACCCAGCTGGCGGTCTTTGCAAGGAGTCTACCCGGCCACAACCAACCAAAAATCAATCTTTATAGATATTTGGTTTTGAGGATACCCGCCTGCCGCCAATCGTTTTCTGAACAAATCATCGTCTATATAAATATATGTAGACAACCAATAATTCAAGACTGATCTTAAAAAAAATAAAATAAAATAATTCAAGCTAGACTGAGCAATATCTAATCCGCGTAGTTTACCCGAGGGAAGACTTGGAAGAAGAAAGATAAGCACACCATGACAAGTCTTCACAGGACTTGGAAGGAGAGAGTGACACCTTAACTTATCTTCCTCATCCCTCCAACTCTTCATTTGGATTGCAGGCGTACCAAATCTAGTTGATCATCATGCGTAACAAGTTTCAATTACTCTCAATTTAGACTCATCCGTCAGATTTTAAACATTACATGATGTTTATACCCCTGACTTTTGTATAAAATTCTAACTTTCAAAACATTTTTTTAGTTTAAAAAAATGAAAATCAGGGATATTTTGGTATTTTTTTTATTAATGGATAAAATTGACGGAGGGTCCAAATTGAGAACAAATGAAAGTTCAGAGCACTAAATTGAGAGTTTTTAAAATTTAGGGGGGTATTTCAAAACAGGTGAAAATTTAGGGTCTTTAGTGAAATTTTCCCTAACTATAAGTATACTTTTAGTTATTTTGGTAAAGCTGCTAGAAATGTTCTTAGAAAGGAATTTACATTCCAATTAAGAAAAATGATTCCCTCAGCTTAAGTGCAACTTTTTTAGAAGAGATTGCCTTCATTCAAACTTCCTATTAAAGTGATTTATTTATTTATTTTATATCTTGTGGTGATATGCAATTATTATTATTTTAAAAGAATTCATCCATAAGAAAAAAATCATTCAAATGCCCCATTGAAATGGGTGGTAGGCACAGCTTTGTTCCGTGAAACAAATAAAATCTTAATGGGAAGATTTAATAAGCATAATCAATAAAATTGTGACAAATGTCTAATTTTCTATCTGTGTAGGTTACGAAGAGAAGACTTGGAAAAACAAAGTTAACCAAATGACATGCGCAAACGGGAGAAAGCGACAGCTTGACTTCGACAACGAGGAGTTATATTTGCATGTGAAACACCCCATACACGACCCATGTCTCTCTCATCCCTCAAACCGTTCATTTTGATTGAGATGAAAACAAAACACAATGGTCTTCGAGGAGATGCTCTGGTCCATGCACTGAACTTCATTTTATTTTACATATGTTTGATTTTAATGGAGGTTTGTGTTGGTGGATTTGGTCATGACTTCTGGCTTCGTGTTGAAAAATCTTAATGGGAACCAATTCATTGAAGTTTGCATACTCTGCTTGTCATTAATTGATAAAACTATAGCTAGTGTCCATTCGAAAATAATATTCCGAAAGAAAATTAGGTGGATGGATTAATTAGTAAATGGGTCAAGTGTGGAAATGATGGATAGTTATTGGCAAGAAGATTCAAAAATGCTTCTGGGCATTCATGTGGAAAAAGGACCTTGATGATGCTGCCATGATTGGACTTAATTGGTTGAGCCTTCCATTTTGGCTGCCCTGGTTGCTATATATTCCCTGGCTTTTAATGTGTTCGTGAATAGTCAAGACATGCTTTGGAGAAAAACCGCAGATCGTTTTCTGAGGACATGATTTATATGTACATGTTGTCTGAAAACCAATCATTCAATATATTTAATCCCTAGCTGTACATAGTTTACCCAAGAGAAGACTTGAAAGAAGAATGATAAGCACATCGATCACAAGTCTTCACAGTATTGATAAATAATTCTACATTGCCTGGGGCTAAGACCTTGAGCATGTTTATAAAGAATGTGTAACCCTTTCTTATTGAACTGGTTTTATGAAATGAGTTAGGCCCACAAATTTCTTCATGGTACCACAGGACTTATAGGACCCACACTACTTACCTTGTGACAAGGACCATGAAAAATACTAACCTGCATGTGAGGGAAGGTGTTGAGAAATAATCTCACATTGCCTGTGGACAAGACTTTGGGCATATTTATAAAGAATGTGCAATTCTCTCTTATTGAACCGGTTTTATGAGATTAGTTGGGTGGGCGTAGTGAGTTCGCACTAGCAAACAACAATAGAATCACAACTCTTCTTAAACCAAGATTCTATCAAGAAATCAAGGTAAATGAGATAGAAAATCACTCATAGATTGTTTCATATTGATAGATTAATCCAAATACATAAATTCTCCTCTTACATATTAGGTATGCTATATTTATATAAATAAGCAAATTTGTGAATGTTGAATCCTACATTGAGAATACATACATATATATATATATATATATATAAGGTAGTTAATATACTTATGTGGACCATAGCCCAATAATTTAGGATTTGGACTAAAATGGTATTCAACTATGTATATTAATGTGCTCTAAGTAAAAATTTCTGAACCGTTTATCTCCCCTACAGTGCACCGCATGTCAAGTCACTAGCAAGGTAAAGCACCTGCCTAGCTTTTTTGTCATTTTCAAGCCAAGGGAATGTGAATTCTCACCTCTCTAGAAATGAATTCACATTTGAAGCAAAAAAGATTCCCTCCGCTTAAATACAAATTTTTTAGAATTTCCAGCAATTTTAAAAGATTATCTTCACTCAAACTTCCCATTAAAGTGATTTATTTTATATCTTGCGGTGATCTGCAATTATTATTATTATTATTTTTAAAAAAATTCATAGAAAAAAATCATCTATAAGAAAAAATCATTCAAACGCCCCCATTGAAGTGGGTGGTAGGCACAACTTTGTTCTGTGAAACAAATAGCCGGGCTTCGAGTAACCTGTTGTTCATAAATTTGATGGAAATTACCGTCTGATTTGTAAAGCATCTTTGATGTCCTCAAAGCACGTAATACCAACGCTACAAAAATAGGGAAGTTTAATGACCTGGAATTAGTGACTTGTCAAAGGCCAAAAACATCACTAATGGGGTGGTGATGTGTCATTAGTGATGGGTCACTAATTCAGCAATCTGAAAGCACCCTACAACCCACGACACGCATGCATTGAATGAAGAGAGTCCCTACTGCGCACCCACACCATACTAGAGTATACACTTATATGTATACACCCAAGCATTTCTGATAGTTTAAAATTTGTTGGGCATTAGAAAATAATATAAAGAATTTACAAGTGGTTTGGTATTAGACATTTACGTTCACCATTCCGAATACTCCTAAGGACTATATTGTGCTTATTAACTTGATTTGTCTATAATACAATTATCTCTATTTATAAGGTAATGTATAAATATAGTATAATAATAAAATCTCATTGATTTAATTACAATCTCAATATTTGATTACAATTCACCTATAAATAGAGAATATTTTAATAACAACCTAATTATAAAATATACGAAAAATAGTATATATTTTTCATATATTCTAAGAATCCTTATGAACTATATGAATCACACACGTTGAAATTCTAGTGATCATCATTCGGATCTTGGCTGAGTTCTTGGGTCTACAAACTTCTGCAATGCTTATATCCTTACAAGACTATAAAAGACCTTCACTTGCATTTTGTGTAGTAGTGGCAAGGAGAAAAGGGAACCGTTCCATTCATTGATTTATTTCCTTTTCTTCGTAAATTGGATATCCCATTTCTTTTGTGGGTGATATTTGGTCAATATTTATAGGTATCCAAATGATGGATGGTTATTGGCAAGTAGAAGATTCAAAAATGCTTTTGGGCCTTGGTGTGGAAAAAGGACCTTCATGCTGACATGGATAACAACATGTGCGTTGAAGATGGAAGAAAATGGTAGAGGACGAACTTGTCATTAAGCCTCTTGATAATTGGTATTCCTTCGCTTCTGAATAGTCAAGACTGAACCATGCCTGCGCAGACGCGCTGCCTACGGCAAATCCGACTAATCATATTTGGGAGGTTGAAGATCCAGTTGGCAGTCATTGCAAGGAGTCCACCCACAACCAACCAAAAATCAATCTTTATAGATATTTGCTTTTGAGGATACCCGCCGGCCGCCAGTCGTTTTCCGAAGAAATCATCATCTATTTATATGTACATGTTGTCTGATGACCAATAATTCGAGACTGATCAATATCTAATCTGCGTAATCTACCCAAGGGAAGACTTGGAAGAAGAAAGATAAGCACAACATGACAAGTCTTCACTGGACTTGGAATGAGAGAGAGTGACACCTTGACTTATCTCCCTCATCCTCTCTAGGGGTGTAAAGGTGGTTATGGTTAGCAGTTATTGGCAAAAACCGCTAACCGTAACCGCCTTAGCGGTTATTAAATTTCATTAACTGCATCCGCTAGGCGGTTAGCAGATAGCGGTTAGTTGTCTGTTAGCGGTTAGTAAAACAGTTAACCGCCCTCTATAACCGCCCGCTATAACCGCTTTTTTAAAATTGGGTTTTTTTTGCCTTTTTTGGGCTTTTTAAAAGCATTATAGCATTTTTCTCTCTCTTTTTTTTTTTAGTGTCTTCTTTGGCCAAATTGCTATAAAAATAGCTCATATTGAAAAATAAAAATATTTGACCTACTTTAAAAATT
>CM017326.1:740853-772231 GCA_006937295.1 Carpinus fangiana | reverse complement strand
TAGCGGTTAAGCGGTTAAACGGTTAGCGGTTATAACGGTTAACGGTTAGCGGGCGGTTATTTAACCGCCCGCCTTTACACCCCTAATCCTCTCCATCACTTCATTTTAAGGTGAAGTGTTGAAGAGGATGAGGGAAATACGTACACCTTGACGATACTATTCATTTTAATAATTCTCACATCGATAATAAAGGTTTTTAATTTTAGAAGACCATAATTTAAAGTAGGTTGTCTATTTAAGGTGATTTTTATGTGTGTGTATATATATATAAATATATATTTATTTATTATATATGTTTTAGTTAAAAAGTTAAAAATAATCACCCATAAGAAAATAATTAAGAGAAAAGAACATAAATTAGATGTTCATGAAAACTTTGCAAAAATCATATCGTTGCATTCTTTTAAGGAAAATTGCTTCCTCTTCTAGGAAATTAAAATTGCTCAATTAAGTTGATTGGCTCAGGCTCAGTACCACATGCATTCCTTAATTGAGAGATTTATTCAAGAAATATCGACCTGTATGATCGTACGTGTATGCATGCACCTGAAGTTGGGTGAGGTTTCCACTGTAATCATTTCATTAAGTCTTTTTGATGATCGGATGGGCATATATAAAAGAAGATAAATTCCAGAGAACCTGGGGCCGGGAACTGCATCCAAATGTAATAATACTGTAATTGATGATTATTCCAATCCCTGTTAGGGCCAGCTCAATAAATTTAGAAGCCGGCGGCAATTTTAAATGGGGACCTTTTTCTTTATTTAAATACTAATTAGTTATATTGATCTAACCTATATACTAGGGCCTAGGCAAATAATTAGTTATACTCCTCATATATGAAAATTCAAGAGTTCATGAAATAATCAAATCAAAAAAATTAATGCAAGTGGCTATTTGAGTTTTTGGCAATTAGAATTTACTAACACATAACTCGCGCTATGTGTGAGATTCTTCATTATAATTTAATTTTAAAACTTAAACGCATTCCATCTTACTTTTCATTATAAGTTAAAATAAGTGTGAAAAAAATCTATCACACATCTTTTAATAAAAATACATACTAAAAGTTATACACAGTACATTATTAAACATGCTTTTTTTTTTTTTAAGTGTACTAAACATGCACTTAATGAAAAGTATAAAAATAATAGCAAGAATGAAACTTGAATTCTAATTATCAAAATATTAATAGAAAATTACTAGGAAAATCTAATATTGTTGATGTAATACTCAATTACTTATTATATTGTAATACAAATAAAACTCATAAAGTTATAAGCATTTCAGAAAATAGAAAGTAAAATAAACAAAATCTTCTCTATTCTTTTTAGTACAAAATAAAACACATGTTTCACTCAATATTTAATGCAATCAAATAAATTTATTTCAACATTCTTAAAAAATGGGATAAGGATCCTCGGATCAGGAGGAACAGGATCCTCTCCATTTCAAAATCTCCCTATTTCCTCTATTTAGTGCATTTTGAAGAGTAGTGCATTTAATGCACTACTATCATTAAAACTTTTGGACAATGGTACTCTTCAAAGTTCAAAATGCACTAAATGGGTACCCAAAAGGTAGCTTAATTGGCTGGGACCACACTTAATAAAGTGGAGGTTACTAGTTCGAATCCCCCTCCCCCTCTTGTGTGGACATGTCAAAAAAAAATACACTAAATAAAGGAAATTGATGAATTTTGAAATAGAAAGGATCTTTTTCCAAAAAGATGCTAGAAAATTTGAGTAAATCACAAAAACGGAAAAAAAAAAAAAAATCCAATAAAATATTCAAATGAATTAAAACATAAAATCTTACTAGTATGATACCTATTATATTTCAATACATAGAAACTTTATAGATGAATAAACATAAAAATAATCAATTTATAGTCGTGAAAAATTTATACATAGATACACAAAGATAAATCTAAAAATGAAGAAGAAGCATTTTGGAAGGAAAATTCTTTTTGATTATCTCTACAAAAATGAAGAAGTATCTATGTATCTATTTATACATAGATACCCTAGCATATAACTCGCGCTATGCACAAGGTTCTTTATTATATTTGATTTTAAAAATTAAAGGCGTCTTCACTTCGTTCTTTATTATTTTTTTATTTTTTTATTACAGGCTAAAATAGTCATGTTAAAAAATAATCATTGCTCTTTCAATAAAAAGACCTACTAAAGGTTATATTTCAATACAAATAAAATTCACATAATTTTGAACATTTGAAAAAAGAAAAAAAGGAAAAAAAAAAGAACCTTTTTATGAGTACAAAATAAAACAAAATCTATCAATCAAGATTTAATGCAATCAAATAAATCATCTATCTTATTCCAATACAAATAAAACCTATATATATAATTCCAAATATTTAAAAAAAAAATACAAAGCAAAATAAATAAAATGTTTTTTTTTTAGGAATACAAAATAAAACAAAAATTTTCAACTGTATTGAGTGCCTAATTTAGTATCTATTTGTCTTATATTGCTTTCAAAAGGAGAAAAAGAAAAAGAAAAAAAGAAAAAAAGAAAAAAAGAAAAAAAAGAAAAAAGAAAAAACCACGTGCTCTAGCTGCTTTCATATTAAGTGCATTCACAAGACTTTATGTGACAGCCTATATATAAAATTGAAATGTTATTCAGTATTTTTAATATATTGTCTATTTTTTTGTTTTTTGTTTTTTTTGTTATTTTGCTTTTTATTTTTATTAATTTTTTAAAAGGTAAATGTGAATATGTTACATATATGGACAAAATATTAATAACTAGACACTAAAACTGCTTAACATTTCTCTAAATGTTAAAGCTCTTCATAGGACTACTCTAATAAATGTTATGTGTCCTATATATGAAGACTTTCAACTACTCTTCATAAATTTTTTATTTTTTAAAAAAATTAATTAATTAATTAATTTTTTACTCTTCCAAGTCTTCTCTTTGTATTCTTCTTCCAAGTCTAACCTTCATCAACGGTCTCACGGAATCGTCTTAATTGATTAGTAAATGGATATAGTTCTTATGTATATTGTGGGTCCAAATTAATTTGAATCCTTCAACTTATATACTTTAAATTATTGAGGCATGAATGACTTGCCTCTCATCCAATCCAACCGTTCATTTTGGATCGGAGGCAGTGAGGCACACGCAAATGACTACTTGACTTCATCAAGTGAGTGCCACGTGGTGTGGTCCATTAATGCGCTTTGTAATTAGCTTGCAGAGTACTCCTGAATCCTCTGATGGATCGAGCGAGCTTTCATATTATGATCTGAAGTGCACAACACACTCTGTTGCTGCCTATAAATTGAAGTTGTCTCCTACCTTCACCTCCACGCTCCAACCATATCTATCTATTAATGGGTGCCCGGGGTTTCTTATCGCTTTCTCTCTTCATTTTCATGCGCTTGCTTTTCTTACTTTCACAGTTGCATCTTATACTCCCTCTTTCTTCTCCTTTTGTGCAACCCCCCCTGTGCCATCATGATGAGCGCTCTGCCTTGTTGCAATTCAAGAAGGAAAACTTTTTCATCGTCTATTATTCTTATCCTCCTTGTCAAAAGCTTGCGTCGACTTGGGCAGTAGAAGGAGACAAAAGTGATTGCTGCTTATGGTATGGGGTGGAGTGCGATGAGGCCACAGGTCATGTGATTGGCCTCGATCTCAGTTACAGCTGTCTCTACGGTTCTATCAACTCCAGCAGTAGCCTTTTTCGCCTTGTTCACCTTCAAAGTCTTAACCTTGCCTACAATGACTTTACCTACTCTCAAATCCCATTTGCAATTGGCAATCTTTCAAGGCTAACCCATCTCAACCTCTCCCACTCCGAGTTTTCAGGACAAATCCCTTCAGGAGTTTCACATCTCTCCAAGTTGTCTTCCCTTGATCTGTCGTCTTTCTATGGTGGTGGTTTATATACTGGAAGTGATCTGAGAAGTTTCGTCCAAAACTTCACAAGCCTAGAAGAACTTTTACTCTCTCGTGTCAATATCTCGTCCGTTGTACCTGAAACTTTGGCAAATTTATCTTCTTTGAAAACTCTAGATCTAGGATCTTGTGGATTGCTTGGGGAATTCCCAACCAGAATTTTTCAGCTACCAAACCTACGGGATCTTAGCATATTTGGGAATGAGAATCTCAGTGGTCAATTGCCCGAATTTCACTCTAACACTTCTCTTGAGGTTTTGAAACTCTACGGCACAGGTTTTTATGGTAAACTACCGATTTCAATCGGAAACCTAAGGTCTTTACGTGTTTTAGATTTTCAAAATTGCCATTTCTTTGGATCTATCCCACATTCACTGAGTAACCTCACCCAACTCACTTATCTCAGCTTTTCAGAATTGCCTGGGGAATTCCCAACCATACTTTTTCAGCTAGCAAACCTTCGGTATCTTTACATAGACGGGAATGGGAATGGGAATGGGAATCTCACTAGTCAATTGCCCGAATTTCACTCTAACACTTCTCTTGAGGTTTTGGACCTTGCCGGCACAGGTTTGTATGGTAAACTACCGACTTCAATCGGAAACCTAAGGTCTTTACGTGATTTATATCTTCAAAATTGCCATTTCTCTGGATCTATCCCACATTTACTGAGTAACCTCACCCAACTCACTTATCTAGATCTTTCATCAAACAATCTTACAGGTCTCATCCCTTCTTCCTTGCCAAGTAACATGACCCATCTAACTCATCTCCACCTTTTTGGAAATAACTTGGAAGGTACCATTCCGAGCTCATTCTCTGAACTCAAGAGTATTGAGACTCTTGACTTTGATGAAAATAACTTGAGTGGGATGCAGGATTTTGACATGTTTCTTAATTTCAAAAATTTAACTTGGTTGTTCCTTTCATCCAACAATTTGACATTGCTAACCAAGGCCAATTCAAATGATACTCTTTCACAGTTTGAAAGTCTAAGTTTGGGTTCTTGCAACTTGCGAAAATTCCCAAATTTCTTATGCAATCAAAACAAATTGAGGTTTCTTAATCTCTCAGACAACAATCTTCAAGGCCTAGTACCCAAATGGTTTTATAATGTAAGTATAAAATCTCTGGAGTATATAAAACTTTCTGACAATTTTCTAGTAGGCTTTGAACTATCACCAATGGTTCTCCCATGGTCTGAACTATCAATTTTATATCTTAGCAATAACATCCTGCAAGGATCACTCCCAATTCCGTTGATTTGCAATCTGAGTTCACTGGATGTACTTGATTTGTCCTATAACAATTTGAGTGGCATGCTTCCTTCATGTTTAGGAAATTTCAGTTCTCCTTTGTCAGTACTTCAACTACGACGCAACAATTTCCATGGCACCATCCCAAAAACATGGTCAAAGGGAAGCAGCTTAAAGATGATTGACTTGAGTGAAAACCAATTGCAAGGTCAGCTACCAAGATCCATGGCTAATTGTACGATGCTAGAGTACCTTCATGTTGGTAACAATCAAATCAATGACACCTTTCCCTTTTGGTTGGGAAATCTCTCTCAGTTGAAGGTTCTCATCCTCCGTTCTAATGCATTCCATGGTGCAATAAAGAGTCCTGAATTCAATTATACATTCCCCGGGTTGCATATCATTGATCTCTCTCACAATAGTTTCTCTGGAAATTTGCCCACCGTATATTTCCTACATTGGAATGCCATGAAAGTTGTCGGTGCAAATCAGTTGATATACATGGAGCTATTTACTAACAGCTCCTTCGATTTCAATGTCCTTTGCACAATTACAGTGACAAACAAAGGCATAAATTTGGAGTATGATAAAATCCAAGATGAGCTCATGGTCATTGATTTCTCAAGCAATAAATTTGAAGGAGAAATTCCAGAACTCCTAGGAAGTCTTAAAGGACTTCATTCACTAAATCTTTCCAATAATGCTCTCACTGGTTATATCCCACCATCCTTGGGGAACTTGACAAATATAGAATCAATGGATCTTTCCAAAAACAAGTTGTTTGGAGTGATACCTCCACAACTAACGCAACTCTTTTTCCTTGCATACTTTAATGTCTCGAACAACAATCTCACAGGACCTATACCGCATGGAAGGCAATTTGACACATTTCAGAATAGTTCATTTGGAGGTAATTCAGGATTGTGTGGAATCCCATTATCAAAGAAATGTGGAGATTTCGAGTACTCACCACCTTCTCCCTTAGAAGAGAATCAAATCTCAAAGTCCCCATTTGAATTTGGTTGGAAAGTAGTTGCCATAGGGTATGGATGCGGATTTATGATAGGAGTTGTTATGGGGCAAATTGTGATTGCAAGGAAGTTTGATTGGTTTGTGAAGATTTTTGGAAGGATGTAGTAAACTTGAAGAATGGTGAATTGAAGAAAGACTCAAATTTAAATTTAGTTAAATAAAATGTTTTAGGAAAAGTATAAATGTTTATGCTTCTTGCATTATTATATGGTGTTTGATGGAATTGTAAGCCTGTAAAAATTTCAATGTAATATCTTACTATTTGTGTGTGAGTTTGCATGTGTCTGTATTTTATTTTCCTTATTTTAATAATTCTCACATGAATTTAGAGGTTTTTAATTTTGGAAGACTACAACTTTACCGTAGGTTGTCCATTTAAGGTAATCATCTATTTACCCACAATAAAATAAGAGGAAAAAACATAACTTAGATGTTCCTTAAAACTTCGAAAGAATCATATCGTTGCATTCATTACATTATTTTAGGTATGTCTACCTCTGCATTCACCACTTATTTAGATCGATCAATAAGAGAAGAAGAGGTATGGAATCCATTTCCTCATCTCAGGCTTCCCATTAATCTCTGCAACAAGTTATTGTCCCTCACAAACACTTCAATTTTGAGGGCAGCATTTGGAGAAAAGTGCAGAAGTCAAAATGAATACATATGAGATTTACAGTTTTTTTTCTTTTTGGATGAATAGATTTTTTCATTCCACACACCAATAGAACAAAAACTCTCTCCGGCAAGCAAAACTCACTGGAAACAATGTTACAAAGAACTAGAGCAAAACTACATACAAAAATCTTCCCAATCTATACCATTAGAGCAAACTATACCCATCGTCTATTACAAACAAATCTGCACAAAAACAGAAACAATATAAGTACACTTTTGTCAACCAGACTACCCAAATAACAGCAACCCCACCAAATACAGTCAACAAAACAGAATGGGCATACCAGCTCGATGATGTTGATATGGCTAGCTTTATAATGTAAGTTGAACCTTTTTCAGGACATTTATATTGGAGCGGGTGAGAATTCAGCAACTACCTTAGAATGGGCAATGACTGAACTGATAAGAAACCCAAGAGTAATGGAGAAGGCACAAGCTGAAGTGCGGCAGGTCCTGATAGGGAGGAGAAAACTGGAAGAGACACAGCAGCAGTTAGATTATTTGAAATCAGTGATCAAAGAAACTTTAAGACTGCATCCTCTCGTTCCCTTACTAATAAGAGAATCCAAGGAAAGGTGTAAAATAAGTGAATATGACATACCAACGAAGACAAAAGGCATTATTAATGTGGGGACAATAGGGAGAGACCCAGAATGTTGGATCGATGCTGATTGCTTTCAGCTGGAGAGGTTCCAGGGTTCTTCTGTTGATTTTAAAGGAACTGACTTCGAATTTATTCCCTTCGGGCCTGGAAGGAGGATGTGTCCTGGCTTACCATTCGGTGCTGCAACTGTTGAGTTTGCACTTGCTCAATTGCTCTACTACTTTGACTGGAAACTTCCAAATGGAATGAAACCAGAAGAAATTGACATGACAAAGGCTTTCGGAGCAGTCTGTGGGAGAAAGAATGATTTGTATTTGATTGCCACCCTCATACTCCTTTCCTTATTGAGACATAGTGTGGTAGACACTTTTATGCTCCTTTGAATGTTAGTTTCCTTGAAAGTAAATTCCTTAGTTCCTGCTCGCAAGATTACTAGAATTTTTTTTAGAAAACATGTACTCCTATAAAATTTCACTGCGCTCCAAGCATGAGAATTGTTGGACTTTCATCTAATCATTTGAGCAGTACAACGGGAAAGGACCGACGTGTTAACACTTAAGCACATGCTTTAAGTGGTCGTGCCTTTTCCCTTCTACCACTGTCACCAAACAACTCCATCTTCTATTACCTGATTCTGCTCCCTGGAAAAGTAGCTTAATAAATAAATAAATACATAGATGAATGAAAATGCCTAACCATTGTAGAGTTTGAAATGTTGGAGAGATAAATATATGGGGAAGTCTCCAATTGGGTCTTGTTTTCACAGCTACAAATGTGAGGAAGTCTCTAATTGAGAAGCAATCAACATGCATGTTCCCGACAATCATCATTCACCTCGGCAAAATCTCCAATAGACTTGTTTTAATTACTACATATGTTAGGAAGTATCAATTGAGAAGCAATAGNAAAAAAAAAAAAACAAAGTGAAAAAAAAACTACCCAGTCCCTTGAAAGATTTGAAAATATCCCGTACTTCCCTTAATGAATAAAGTCCATAAGTTTTATTCAAACTTCAAGTAAATCTCTCTGTAACTTTACCGTTAAAATTAACGGTTTGTCATTTATCATGTGTGTCTTATTTGACATGTTAGCATTCATATTAGCATCTAATGTCAATAGCATGCCAACAAATGCCAAATCAACTGTAGAAAAAAAATATATAAAAAAAGATCCAACTTGAGAAACAAATGCCCCCATTATGCTTGGATCTGAAAACCAACAGTTTTATGGCATGTTTATGAGAGATGTTGTAGATTTACCTTGCCCTGATAGTGCTGCCAGCCTCTGTTCTTGGAGTACCAATGGACAATGTGAATTGTTCGCAACAATCGAAACAACATCGTTTCTCTAACTTGATTTTGCGTTAGATTGAATCAGATCGTAGGACTCGCAAAAAAAAGAAATGAAGGTAGCCAATCGCGAGATCTCTTACCATTTCTGACTTGAAGAGCCCCAACTGCATAAACCCAAAGAAATAAATAAAAAAGGTCTGAGAGTATAAACACAACTTCCATTTTCAGAAATTGTGAAATGGAGGAAGAGAGCAAACATTCGCCCAAGGAGGAGAAAAAGACAGAGCAACAGCCGAAGAAATCTCTTGTAGTGTACTCGTTCTCCTTCTCACATTTGCCCTCCTCTTTTTTATTTTCAAATAATAGATTAGCTCTTGTTTTCATTTGTTTCTATTTAGGCTTAATAGGGACCGCCACCATCCATCTTGTTGAGGGGAAGTCTCCAATCGAGAAGCAACTGACAAGCATGCTTCCATGGGGAAGATGAGCAACCATCATCATCACCTTGCATGAATTTAGAGGCATTTCTAGTATTCTATGCATATACATCGAAAAAAAGGACCAATATACATCCAAAAAAAAAAAAGTGGTCCGTTCATCCTAGTGCCATTCAGATAAAAATGGTCCTAGTACCTCCTCCTTGGTAAAAGCCTAAAAGGTAAATAAAGAACACAATAATCTTAGGAAGCAGAGCACCAAATTTACAACCTTAATGTAAGAAATCATTATACTTGCTTTTCTTAGAAAAAGTAAAATAATATACAACTTGCTTTAGTTTTGCTCTGAAAGTAAAAAGTGTAGTTTCCACTAAAAGCTAAGATTTGAAAATAAGATCTCTAGCTTTGGATTTGCCAAAGCTTGCTGGCATAAGATCTCTAGCTTCCATCTCACTACATAAAATATTTGCCTCTTGAATTTTAACACACTGGCAAAGCCCATTGTAAATCTCAGATAAGGTGCTTGAATTAGGAGCCATTGATCTCTCAAACATTTCCTTCAAGACTTGGACTGCTCCATCAAAGTCCTCATTTTTGCAGAAAGTTGATACCAACATTTTGAAAGTATGTTCATTTGGCAACCACTCCTTAACATGCTTTTATATATTTGAAAGGCACGCTCAGAGTTCTTTCTCACGCACTGACCACAAATAGGGCAGAAAATGTTGAGGCATTTGGCACTAAGTTATGCTTATCAAGTTCCTTAACCAGATATGCCGTG
This sequence comes from Carpinus fangiana, assembly GCA_006937295.1. NCBI lineage: Eukaryota > Viridiplantae > Streptophyta > Magnoliopsida > Fagales > Betulaceae > Carpinus > Carpinus fangiana. The sequence goes on along the minus strand of CM017326.1, from coordinate 762,218 downwards.
TTCTTTGTCTTACCCTCCTTGCATAGTCCAAATATCAAGGCATTATAAGTTAAAATATCAGCCTTAACTTGATTCCTCAACATCTCCTCATAAAGCTTGCTGCCCATCTCACTATTACCCACTTGGCTATACCCATTTATCAAGGTATTCTAGGTCACAATATTAGGAGTAACATTTGCGGCCTTCATCTCAATGAAAACTCTATTAGCTTCATGTAATTTCCCTTCCTTGCAAACTCCATGGATAAGCATGTTAGATGTAACCACATCCTGTTGCACCCCACTCCTTTCCATTGAGTTTTTAAGCTTTATTGCAAAGCTCAATAGACCCTTACTGCAATGCCCTGCAATCAATGTGTTATAAGATGCCGTATTCGGTCTAAAACCCATGCTCTCCATCTCCCTAAACGTCTCAAGAGCCTTCTCTAATTTTCCCAATTTAGAGTAAGCCCGCATGACCATATTAAGAGTATAAACATTTGGCAAAATCGTATGACGCCGCATTTCTCTATAGAATGCCAAAGTAATATTCATCCTGTGCAAATCAAGCAGAGAGCTCATGTAGGCATTACACGACTCAATAGTAGGGAAAAATCCATAATCCTTCATTCGACAAAAAGTATCAGTGGCATCCCTAAACTTCTTCATATGTGCAAAAGTCTTGAAAACTGAGTCAAAAACACAAGGCGAAGAATCACACAAGCGGTACGAGTGTAGCATTTCTTCAAACAGATTGGAGGGTACATCTATCGAACAAGATTCTATAACGTTCCTCAAAATGGACTCTGCAGATTTGAATTTCCGGTTTTTTGTGAGAATATGGAGAATTATGGAATGAATTTCGAGGGAATTGCAACTGGGTTTTTGAACCCCAGCCAAGTTGAAAAACTCAAGGGAAAGAACATGGTCCTTCTGAATCTTGAGCAATACATGTTTCACTCTGAGGGGTGTTAGATCGGTTGATAACGAACTGAGCTTTTAGCCCAATCAGACTGAATTAGGTGGCTGTGTGCAACGTTTACGAAATCAAGGTCTTGACCTCTGGGCTCAGGGACTGTTCGGTGGGGTATTGGAATTGGTTTCCACTTCCTTTCTCCAAAATTCCCACGGATCGTGGGTTTCACAGAGGAATTCAGCAAAGTCGAAAATCGACAGAGTGGAAAACTGCTATTCATAATTTCTTCATAAAACAAATAAAATGGGTTTTCCTTTTGGTACGCGAACAAGCCGGACAACTTTGGTGTATAACCAAAGCGATTGTTTGACTCAAATTATTTCGTCCTAATTCAACGAAATGTAAATGAAATGGAAGTGGGTCTTGATGAAAACAATAGGACTAACCTTCTTTGGACGCAGAGAACGAAGAAAATGGAGATTTTGGGCTCACTTCGCTTTGCTTCAGACCTCTGAACCTTCACTGAGGCAAAAAAACAAAGAAACGGCCTTTAAATTGCACTGAATGAAAAAGAAGAAGAAGAAGAAAAAGGATTGGGACCGACGACTGTCGTTGATATATGCCAACTAACCGGTCGACAGTCGTATTGGCACGTGGTCGAGGATAGTCGTTTTTCGCTACTGATTGAGTAAACGACTAGAGTTGGTTTATTCGGCGCTCCCAATATTTGACAAACCACAAGTCAAAGCTTTACGTGTGACAAGAAGTTGCTGTTTGTAACGGATCGAGGCTTCAATTTGGGGAGAGATTAAGAGTCAACAATTTTTTGGGAAGGGATCAATTGGCCAAAAAAAAATATAATTTTTTTTTTTTTTACTTGTTTCAGTTATTTATCACCCACTAATTTTACAAGATTTTACACTAATAAGCGGATTTTTACAATATCAAGTTTGAGTCAAGTTAAATTGAATGAGTATCAGGAGAGTTTTCGAACGAACTGAATTATTATAAGCCTAATTGTGTCACCATAAAAGGCTCTCCTTTTAAGGTGACCATGTCATGACACCTTTGTCAACACATTTGTTGACTCTAGCACATATCTTCACAAAACCAACTTATGTTGAAAACCACAAAATTTGGGCACATTTGGTATATGAGTAATGCTAAATATTATATAATTTTATACAACATTCAACTAACAATATGTTGACATGACACTCATAACCAATTATTAAATACCTTTTTTTTAATTATTGTTTAGCAATGATTAATTGAGAGTGCCATGTCATCATTTTTGGATAATGATTTGATAAAATTATATATAGTATATAGCTTTGAATGTTATTCATATGAAATAACCATTCATTTGTTCGGTTGCACATGCACCAAACAAAGAATAAGAGATGGTCATTAATTCCAACCTCTTATATTCCCAATAATACCTATTTATAATTACCGTATGATCATCACTTATTTACAGATAACACAAACTGGCTCTCAGTCTCTCTCTTCTCTTGTTTGTCTATTCGGGGGGTGGGGTTAGGAAAGCAAGTGAAAGGTGCTTGACTTGACTTGGCCCTCTGACAATATTTTCTTGAAATTACAAGGTATTCTGAATCCATGAACAAAATCACATGATGTCTCATCAGCTCGTTTGTCTCTTTGTAAGATATTTTCATAGGAAGGAACAAGGTGCATGCTTTCGATTCAAACCGCGTTTCCCTCGTCTACACATGATTTTCATCAATTCTCTCAACAATAAGTGAAAAACAAGTAGTATAAGATTAGATTACATGGTTGTTTTGAATGAGTCGTCTTTCTTGGGTGTACAAACTTACGTAACGCTTATAAAAGCCCTTCACTTGTAGTTCTTTCTTTACCAAAAGAGCAATAAACACAGTAAATTAAAGATCATGGTATTAAACAAGTGTACATTGTGTATTTTTCAGTTGTAAATATGTTAGTTATAGTTAGTTCAAAGTTAGTTGTATAGCTGTAACTTTAAACTGTTTATTGTTAGTTTACATTTTCTGTTTTAGCTTAAAGCTTAGTTTGATGCTTAGTATATAAAGCATACAAGCTCCTCTTTGTACTTACGAGATTGATTAATCAAAAGTATTATCTTTCTCAAGTTAACTCTCTCCTGATTCTCTCATTCTTCTTCTTCTTTCTTTCTTCTTTCTTCTTCTCTTCTTTTCCTTGCTCTGTTCTTTCTCTCGGTATAGACAGAGTGAGCTCTTTCTTTCATATTGAAGGAAACTTGACACATGGATAACTATTTGTATCAGTTCATGTTCATGCACTTCCTTTTTCTTCTCTCGTTGTTCCTTGTTTTACTCACAGGCTCATTGTCTTCTCAACAGCCACTTTGCCTTAAAGATGAGAAATCAGCCTTGTTACAATTCAAGGATAGCTTCACCATAAACAGGTCTGCTTCTGGTGATCCTTCTGCGTATCCTAAGGTTGCATCATGGACTCTAAAAAAAGGGAGCAATGATTGCTGCTTATGGGATTGTGTTAAGTGCAATGAGGACACAGGTCATGTGATCAGCCTCGATCTTAGTAGTAGTTGTCTCTCTGGTTCTATCAACTCTAGCCGCAGCCTCTTCCGCCTTCTTCAACTTCAAAGGCTTAATTTGGCTGATAATGACTTCAGTGACTCTCAAATTCCATTTGAAGTTGGCAATCTTTCAAGGTTAACCTATCTCAACTTCTCTGATTCTTTTTTTTATGGACAAATGCCTAAAAGGTTGGCAAATTTATCTTATTTGGAAACTCTGGATCTCCAATACTGCTACTTACAGGGAGAATTTCCAACTGAATTTTTTTTGCTACCAAATCTACGGAATCTTATTGTAGCATACAATGAAGATCTCCTTGGTAATTTGCTTGAATTTCACTCTTAACAGTTCTTTGGAGCTTTTGACAATTGAGAACACAAGTTTTTATGGTAAACTCCCGAATTCAATTGGAAATCTAAGTTCATTATATTTTTTAGATTTTCGGAAATGCCATTTCTCTGGATCTATCCCACCTTTACTGAGTAATCTCACTCAACTCACTAATCTGGATCTATCAAAGAACACTCTTATAGATCACATGTTGAAAATAAAATGGGCGTACACATAGGCATGCCTCTACGTGTACAAAGCCAAGAGGTGTTACACTTGGCTTGTAAGTAGGAAACTGACATTGCCAGTTATTTTAGAAAATAAAACTGCTCTCTTCATCTAAATAGGAGATACTATAAAGAGTCTCCTATTAGATGGGTTTGAGAGACAGTAGAAACAAAAATGAAATAGAAAAAACTCTCTCTCAGTATGTTCTTCATTGGTGCTCTTAGACTGTGGATTCTGTGAATATTACTCCAGTAATTTATGATATTCAGTAATTTCTGGTAGTGTATTCCATCACTGAGGAAAGAAAGGGATTCATTGGAGACTTAGTAGAACAACATTAAAAATTGCAGTGCAAATAAGGTACTGATCTATTCCGCTGTGTATTATTAAATTTTTTAACATTAGTATCAGAGCCATTGTTGTTGTTCTCGTGAAAAATAACATACTCTGTATGTATTTACTGTTTTAAACGATTTTTTGCATCTGCCATATCTACTGTGTATGATTTTTGCATCACCATGGCACCGCCACACAAATCAATTTCAATTGTAGTGGTGAAAGCACCACCGCATCTAATTACAGTCATCATAGATGAGTTTTTTTTTTCAAATAAGTGTGCCCAAAGGGGCAAAGAACTGCTCCAAAAACCATAGCCACGCTGCCATAAATTAGCAGTTGTACTGCATTTATTTTAAAAAAAAAAAAAGAGGGAGAGAGGAATTGCAGCAAGCGATGGCTACGTTGGGGAGGAGCGGTGTATTTTTTTTAGAGGCCAACGGTGGTCTGTTGGGATGGTGGCCATGACTTTGAAACAGTGTATTGTTTTGAAGTGTGCAGCTGTAAATGAGATATGTGACGTTTGAAACAAAAAGATGATCGGGTAGGGTTTTTTTTTTTTGTTTTTTGTTTTTTTTTTAAAAAATTGATATCTGAAATGGGCATGGCCCATTACAATTTTTTTTTTTTTAAAAAAGTGAAGAAACAAGCCCATCTGTTGGGGATATCAAGCCCATCCGTTGGGGATTGTAGATTGACCCGGATCGGATCCAAATGGGCTAGCCCAACCCGGTTTTATATGTTTTTTGTTTAAAATGAATTGATGAAACATATGCTCACAGGATTCGAACCTAGGCACAAAAGGTTCAAATCCACACATCCAGACCACTAGGCAAACGGCAGATATTTGTTAAATAGGGCATTCAATGTTTACTTAATATGTATAGGTGCGTTCTGTTTTTTCAATATTATTTTGTTGACATGAATTGGTATATATTTATTTGATGAATAAATTATGCCTAGATTATTTTTGATAAGTGGGAGTATGGTTGAGTTAAATTTATTTTTTCTCCCACACATAATTTTGTGCGAAAATTAAGTTAAATATTAATATTTATGACACTTGTGGCGCGGGAGATGATTATGAAGCTTAGCAATTTTTCGATCTCGCGACATGTTAATAATTATTTTTATTTAACTTAGATTATCGCTGCAATTTTTTTTTTTTTTTTTTTTTATGTGTGTATTATATCCCTTTGCACATTGTTTTTGTAGTAATATGGCTTCAAAAATTATTGTTGCTGATTTGAATAAGGGGGAAAAATTGGATGGGAAAAATTATGAGATATGGCTTCGAAAGATTCGATATGTCCTAAATGAACAAGAGGTCTTGGAGACCTTGTCCCATTCACTGACTGAGCCAATGCAAGAGGATACCGAACAAAACATAAGAGATTTTGCTGTTTTTGAAAATTGACGCAAAAAGGATCAATATGCGCACTTTACTATGTTAAGCAGCATGCACAATGATCTAATTGGTGAGTTCGAGGTATATCCAACAGCTCAAGGTATGTGGGAAGCACTGAAGCTAAAGTATGGTGGCACTTCTGCCACTAGACTGCGTGGATTGACCATGAGGTTTGACTTCTACAAGATGCGCTCAGATCATACAATGAAGCAGCATCTCAGGGTGATGTCATCCATGATCCGCGAGCTCAAAGCAGCCGGAAACCAACTTACTGATGAGCAGCAGGTCCAAGTGGTGATTCGTTCACTACCAAGCTTATGGGAAGCCATGAGCCAAAATTTGACGCACAATGAGAACATTAAGACTTTTGATGATGTTTCGCGTCATTTGGAACTTGAAGCTGAGCGCTTAGAGGCTGCTAAGCCCAATAGTTCTGCATACGTGGCTGAGTCAAGTTCGCACAGGGCAAATAGGCCTAAGCGCAAGAACAATGACAAACATTGGGCTGCTGGACCAAGGCCCAAGAAGGGAAGGACTTACAAGCGCAAAAGAGGTAAACACGCTGGTAAAAAAGACAAGTCTAAGCTACTTTGCTTTAACTGTGGAAAAGAAGGCCACTTCGCTCGTGAGTGCACTGAGCCGAAGAAGGTACTCTCTGACTTTTCTCACTATGTTTATGTATCTAGCCATGTTTTGGTTGCTCACTCCTCTCCTATGTGGACTGTATATTCAACAGCAATCGAACATGTAGCTTGAGATAGGGTCGAATTTGTGGAGTATTGTCAAATTCCTATTGGGAGTCGAGACATAAAAGTGGGGAATGGAGCTACCGTAGAGGTACTTGGTATTGGTACCTAAAAGTTGGACTTGCGAGGTGGACGCACTCTATTACTCCATGATGTGTTATATGCTCCCGAAATTCGACGAAACTTGCTTTCTGTAGTTACATTGCTTAAATTTGGTTTTTGGTTTGTATTTGATAATGGTGTTTACATATATTTGGGAACAACATATTATGGATGTGGTTTTATTTTAGACGGGTTTTTAATATTGGATTGGATTATTCTAGTTATGATAAATCATTTGCTTTATTGACTTTTTCTGATAATGTTGATTCAATTAAATGGCATGCTAGGCTTGGCCATATTGGGCAAGAAAGAATGACTAGATTAGCTAGTGGAAACCTATTAGGCAATCTTGCTAAAGTGTCTATGTCCACATGTGAACATTGTCTTAAGGGAAAGTCAATTAGAAAACCGTTTGGAAAAGCCACTAGGGCATCTTTTCCATTGCAATTAGCCCATTCAGATATCTGTGGCCCAATGAATGTGAGGGCAAGACATGGGGGGTTCTATTTCATCACATTTATAGATGATTTTTCGCGATATGGTCATGTTTATTTGATTTCCCATAAATCTGAAGCATTGGATTGTTTTATACGATATATGAATATGGTTGAGAATCAATTAGACAAAAGTATTAAAGCTCTAAGAACTGATCGTGGACGCGAATATCTTTCTAAGCAATTTAAGAGACTTTGTGATGAAAAGGGAATCAAAAGGCAACTTACGACGCCAAGTACACCGCAGCAAAATGGCGTGGCAGAAAGGAGAAATCGAACTTTGCTAGAAATGGTTAGGTCAATGATGGCGCAAGCAAACTTACCAATATCATATTGGGGGGATGCACTTTTGACTGCTGCCTACATTCTTAACCGAGTGCCCTCCAAATCAGTACCATCAACTCCTTATGAGTCATGGACCGGCAAGAAACCCAATTTGAGTTACTTACGGCCATGGGGCTCAGCAGGTTTTGTTCTTGACACTTCTCATAAGTATGGGAAATTAGGTCGTAGAGGAAAAAAATGTGTTTTTATAAGATACTCAGAGCATTCCAAGGGCTATGTGTTGATAGGAGAACAAACCGATGGAAGGGTGACTGAGATAGAATCACGAGATGTGGATTTCATTGAGGATGATTTTCCAACCAGAGGTGAGGTTGATAGAAATTTAGAGTTGTATGAGACTTTGGATCAAGAGAAAGACGCTCTAAGTGGCCTAATTGAGAATGAGGAAGAAATTCCTCAAACTCTTAGGGATAATGGGAGTGACTTGCTGCCTAGTGGGAGTATATCACTAGTGAAGGATTCACAACAACCTCAATCGCATAGAAGCAAACGTGGAAATTTTCCCCGTCGTCGTTTTGAGATTGAAGGGGAAGCTTACATGATTGCTCCGCATGATGATGATGGGCCTAGGACAGTTCAAGAGGCTCTCTCATCTTCTGCGAAAGATGAGTGGATTAAAGCAATGAATGATAGATCGAGTCAATGAAGACAAATCAGGTTTGGGATCTGGTAAACCTACCGCCAGGACGAAAGACCATTGGGAACAAATGGGTTCTTAAGGTCAAACGTAAGGCGAACGGTTCAATAGAAAGGTATAAAGCTCGCCTTGTGGCAAAAGGTTATACCAAACAAGAGGGTATAGATTATGAGGAAAATTTTTCACCAGTAGTAAGGTTTGCCTCAATTCGTCTAATTCTGGCCAGTGTTGCTTACATGAATTTGGAACTCTATCAAATGGACGTTAAAACAGCTTTTCTCAATGGAGAACTAGATGAGGAGATCTATATGGATCAACCAATTGGTTTTGTGGCTGATGGACAAGAGCACAAACTATGCAAACTCAAACGGGTCCATCTATGGCCTGAAGCAATCATCTAGACAGTGGTATCTAAGATTTCATCGAGCTATTCTTTTAAATGGGTTTACGATGATCGAAGAAGACCATTGTGTTTATGTCAAACGGTCCAAGGGAAGTTTCATCATTTTATCATTATATGTTGATGATATATTGTTGGCCGGAAATGATAAGGATATGATAGTTGCCACCAAAGGGTGGTTGTCCTCCAACTTTGAAATGAAGGACATGGGTGAGGCAGACTACATTCTGGAGTTAAGATTTTTAGGGATCGATCAAAGAAACTTCTAGGTTTGTCGCAACAAACCTATATAAAGAAGATTCTTGAACGCTTTCAAATGAATGATTGTAAGCCCATTGACAATCCTATTGCTAAAGGTTATAAATTGTGTCTAGAGATGTGTCCCAAGACTCAAGATGAGATACAAAAGATGGCCCGTGTTCCTTATGCTAACGCCATAGGTAGCCTGATGTATGCTATGATGTGTACTCGGCTGGACATATGCTATGCAGTTGGCTTGGTCAGTAGATTCCAGTCTAACCCCGAACAAAGCCATTGGAAAGCAGTCAAGAGGATATTAATATACCTCAAAGGAACTGCAGATTATGTACTATGCTATCAGGGTTTGAATTTGCGTCTTGTTGGATATAGTGACGCCGATTGGGGTAGTGACTGATCAGTGTCAAATTGTGTATATTTGACCCCTTTAACTTATATTTGTTAGGCCTTTAGCTTTGTTAATTTCTAATATTTTTGGTGTTTTTAGTGTTTTTGAGTTGTGCAGGTCTTTACAACAAAAGTTGGCCACAAGAGAGCAAAAAGACACTAAGTGAAGAATTGGACCCCTGCCAAGTGCGTTCGACCGCACTTGGTGCGTTCGAACGCACTTGCGGTCGAACGCAAAGACACGGTCGAGCGCAGTCCCCGTCAGCCCGCGTATCGCGCGGGTGCCCTAGGAGTCCATCGCTTCAGCATGCGCCGTTACGGTTCTCTGCGGTCGAACGCACATTGTGCGTTCGAACGCACAACTCAGTAGTACGTTCGAACGCACCCCCTGCGTTCGAACGCACTCGTAGGAAATTTTGCCTATAAATAGGACCCAAGGCCATTTGGTCGAAACACAATTCCTTTGGGGCGTTTTTGAGAGCATTTTGCTACTATTTGCATTGCTCCGCCCCTTTTCAGTTGTAAACTTTTATTTTACAGTTAATTTTAATGCATTATTTCAATTCTTTTATGTTTTATTGTTCAATGGGTGGCTAGAATCTTCAACTTAGGTTGAAGATGAAGCCTCACCCTTAGTTTAAATTTCGTGCTTTTATATTTTATGCTTATTTTCCGTTATTCAATTCCGCATTCGTCATTCAATTTCTGTGACAAATAATTGAATGGTTGTGTGTGTTGATGCATTGATAGTCGTCCGGTGATGTGTTCCAAGCCGGGTGCACAACAAGTGTTTGGTTGTGATTCAATATCCACTGTGATCCAAGGATACAGTGGATGATTTTATCCATAATCAAAACTCGTTGTAGCTCCTTAACGGTAAACACATTATTCGGTTTGACTTGTGTCAATTACCACAATAGAGTGTGTTGAAGGGTTTAATGTTTAAAAAACGGAAAATGAGTGTTTAATGTATTTAGCTTATTCTTATTGGGTGAGGTTCATCTTTAACCTTAGTTACTTTTAACCCAATAGTTTTCAGTTTAATTTTATTTCTGCATTCTTTTATTTGTTCGAAATCAACCCTCTTGGGACTAGGTTAAGATACGTTTAATTTAGGAGTTGTATTAGTTTTTATTTACAAAACGCCGTTCTCTGTGGTTCGACCTCGCATTTTCACGCGCACTTTATTGCACACGATTCGTACACTTGCGAGTATTATTTTTGATACGATCAGTGACATAGATGAGCGTAAATCGACATCTGGATATGCTTTCTTGCTTAATAATGGTGCCATCACTTGGAGTAGCAAGAAACAACCTTGTATAGCATTATCAACCATGGAGGCTGAGTATGTAGCTTGTTCTGCAGCGGTTCAGGAAGCTGTTTGGTTGAGGAGATTCCTTCAGCATCTTTAGATTGTCACAAATGCTCCAAATCCTGTAACAATTCATTGTGATAGTACAGCAGCTCTTGCTTATGCTAAGGACCCTAAATATCATGGGAAGACCAAACACATTGACATAAGATATCACTACATTAGAGACATGGTTGCGCAAAAAGAGGTGGTCATGAAACACATTTCTACCAGTCAAATGATTGCAGATCCTTTCACAAAGCCTATCGCTAGAGATGCTTTTCAGACTCATGTTAAGAGTTTAGGACTGCGTAGAATGTAATTGTTTTGTTATTCAGTTGACGACTGTTGTACTCTTTTGGGATATTTATTTATTAATGCATATGATGTTATTCATTATTTGTTTTTGGAATTATCATATGGCATATTGGTTAATACACACATTTACCATGTGATTGATTCCATGGTATGAAAAGTATGTCAACAGGTTTAGATTGGCTCACTCACATGAGCAATTGCCTTTGGCGCTTGGGTAGCGAGCTAAGATGAGACATTGTGTCCTTTGATACTTGTATAGCAAGTAAAGGTAATTGACACTATCAAATGTCGCCTTAGTTGAAGCTAAGATGAGGTCTATAAATATTGTTTAGACCATGCATGAATAGCCCATAATTCATGTAACCTATGATTAGCCGGATGTGAGACCTTAATTTGGCGCCTAAGATGGTGAGCAAATAAAGGACTCGGGTTAGGTGCTTGTGTAGCGACTAGACTAAGATCTGTACAGTTTATTGAACTAAGACATACGCTCTTTTTTGTTTTTGAAAGAGAACTTAACTGTAACATGTATTTCATACTACATGTGCTCATTCGACCAAACTGAGGAGGTGAGTGAATTGATCCCTATTTCCTCACCATGTGAGTCCCACAAGTCATTTTTTCATGACTATATATATTTTGTGCCCTTGTTGACTTTTGACTATGTCATAAGATGGAGGTTTTTATGTCTGCTACTCTAGTATGTTGCCTATGACTATGATTGATGTAGTCTAAAGGGGCATAACTGGGAAAGCGATTGGATCAAAGTTGAATGGCATGTGTGCAAAGGAAGATTATTTGATAACACATTCTTGAGTGTATTCACTGTCGACAGGTTAAGGCGCTATATGGTAATAGCGACATAATCGTGAATACATCATGGTAATTTATGGGTTGGTCAAGCATTGTTCTGAGTTAACTCAAGAAGGATTAGAGATGTTTGATCAGATGTGTTCGAATGAGTCTAGGGCATAACGAGACATTTTGTTTTTAGGGATGTTGCTATGCTAGTTTTTTGACAAAGATTTGGCATAGTGCTCCCACCCTTCTTATGCAGGTGTGCTCGGTGGTCGCACGGTCTATTTGCAAGTATGAATAATGAAAAAAAACATGTTGGGAGATGTTGACTGGGTCGTGCCCATTGTGTACGAGTGGGAGATGTTGAAAATAAAATGGGCGTACACGTAGGCATGCCTCTACGTGTACAAAGCCAAGATGTGTGACACTTGGCTTGTAAGTAGGAAACTGACATTGTCAGTTATTTTAGAAATAAAACTACTCTCTTTATCTAAATAAGAGATACTATAAATAGTCTCCTATTAGATGGGTTTGAGAGACAGTAGAAACAAAAATGAAATAGAAAAAACTCTCTCTCAATATGTTCTTCATTGGTGCTCTTAGACTATGGATTCTGTAAATATTACTCCAGTAATTTCTGGTATTCAGTAATTTCTGGTAGTGTATTCCATCACTGAGGAAAGAAAGAGATTCATTGGAGACTTACATAGAACAACATTAAAGATTGCAGTGCAAATAAGGTACTGATCTATTCCGCTGTGTATTATTAAATTTTCTAACATCACATCCCTTCTTCCTTGTTAACTAACCTGACTCAACTAATTTATCTGGACCTCTCATTTAATAAATTGGTTGGGATGCTAGAGTTTGACATGTTTCTTAAGATCAAAAGTTTAAGTGTGCTTATGCTATCATCCAATCTTACGTAACCAAAACAAATTGACTTGTCTTGAGCTGCAACACAACAATCTTAGAGGCTTAATACCCAAATGGATGTATAATGCAAGTATAGAAGCTCTTTCAGCTATATTCCTATCTGACAATTTTCTAATAGGCTTTGAACAATCTCCAGTTGTTCTCACATGGTCTAAGTTGGAAGTTTTATTACTTGGAAGTAATAGGTTGCAAGGATCACTCCCCATTCCACAACCATCTATCAAGATTTATCAAGTCCAATGGAACTTGATAAAAGAAATGTCACCATTGATTTGCAATTTGAGTTCACTTTATGTACTTGATTTGTCCTATAACAAATTCTTTGGCATGCTTCATCCATGTTTAGGAAACTTTAGTTCTTTGTCAGTACTTAAACTACAAAAAACAACTTCAATGGCACCATCCCAAAAATATGGGCAAAGGGATGCAACTTAAGCTTGATTGACTTAAGTGAAAACCAATTCCAAGGTCAGCTACCAAGATCCATTGCAAACTGTACGATGCTAGAATATCTTCATATTGGTAACAATAAGATCATTGACACCTTTCCCTTTTGGTTGGGAACTCTTTCTCAGTTGAAGGTTCTTGTGCTTCGTTCTAATGGATTTTATGGTCGAATAAAGAGTCCTGAAACCAATTATACATTCTCCAAGTTGCATATTATTGATCTCTCTTATAGTAGTTTCTTTGGAAATTTGCTTGCAGAGTATTTCCTACATTTTAATGCCATGAAAGTCGCTAGTGAAAATAAGTCGAAATACATGGATTTATATTTTATTGGATTTAGGTTGGCTTCAGTTGTCCAATACACAATTAAAATGACAAACAAAGGCATAGAGTTGGAGTATGAGAAAATCCAAGATGCTCACAGTCATTGATTTCTCAAGCAATAGATTTAGAGGAGAAATTCCAGAACTTGTGGGGAGTCTTAAAGGACTTCATTTGCTAAATTTTTCCAATAATGGTCTCACTAGTCATATCCCATCATCTTTAAGGAACTTGATAGATATAGAATCAATGGATCTTTCCCAAAACAATTTGCTTGGAGAGATACCTCAACAACTAACACAACTCTTTTTCCTTGCATCCTTTAATGTCTCCAACAATCACGGAAATCAATTTGACACATTTCAGATTAGTTCATTTGGAGGTAATTCAGGACTGTGTGGGAACCCTTTATCAAAGAAATGTAGGGATTATAAGTACACTCCAATCTCACCTTTTCCCTTTGAAGAGAGTCAAAGCTCAAGGTTCCCATTTGAATTTGGTTGGAAAGTACTTGTCACAGGGTATGGATGTGGATTTGTAATAGGAGTTGTTATTGGGCAAATTGTGATTACAAGGAAATATGATTGGCATGTGAAGATTTTTGGAAGGATGTAGGAAACTCCAAGAATGGTGAATTGGAAGTCATAAATTTAAATTTAGTTAAATAAATTGTTTTACAAGATGTATAAATGTTTAAGTTTTAGCATTATTGTGTGGTGCTTGATGGAATTGTAAGCTTATAAATATTTAAATGTACTATCACCATTTGTGTGAGTTTGCATGTGTCTGAGTTTGTTTTGTGCTTACTAACAATTTAATTTTTAATGAGAAAAATGCACTTAGCTCTCCCTATCTTGCTCCATATTTGACACTTAGGTCATCAAACTTTGAAATTGACATTTGAGATGATTGAACCAATCCCGTAGGCCATAGATTAGATTGGTTAACCCACCTGAAAAGTGAATCTTATATATATATATATATATATATATATAACAAAGAACAACGTACGTGTGAAGAGTGAAGTACTGGAAAAATGGATCCTATTGACTTATGTCGATGTCCATCTTTCTAATTATAATGCGCGCAGCATTTGGTCTAAAATAATCATCTACATCTTCCTAAATACCTTAACAGCCTTCTCCAATTTTCCCAATTTACAGTTAATTATAAGCAAACATGACCGTGTTAACACTAATATTCACTTAATCAAAATTTCCTCGTACCACGCGTAAAATGGTTTTTGTTTTTATTTTTTTATTTTCTTTTTGTTATGTGAACAAGCAGGAATAGTTTGTGTAAAACCAATGTGATTGTTTATATCAAATTATAATTTCCTCTGAATCTAGCTAGGGAAATGTAAATGAAGTAGATCTGTAGATGTGGGTATTGGCGAATTGACATAGTTTTTACTAACTCTTGGATCAATTGTCGTTAAAAAAAATAAAAAATAAAAAAAATAAAAAAAATAAAAAATTCTAAGAATTGACTGATATTATCACATTATATCGTTGGGGGATAATATAAAATAAAAATATGCATGATATATTACATTACTTAATAGCAAACAGCGCCATCAAATATTATCTTCTCTTACAATTGTAAATGGTTAATAATATCAAACATTTTTCTCGAGACACTGGTGGTTAGTAAGACTAAGACCTATAATTAATCAAATAATTGTAATAAACCATATGTCAAATATCAGTGCTAGTAATGTAGATGCTAATGAAGCAGATTCTTGTAGTGACTCCAATACTCCACGTTACATTTTTTGGACCTACCCATAGTCCTTAAGTGCTTCACATATATAGTTGGATGATGGACATTAATGGAGGTTCAGCTATGATAAGAAGGAGATCAAGGGGTGTGATGAAAGAAGAAGGTAAATGTGAGAAGTAGGGAATTATGAGAGCATGGAAATAGAAAGTATTGACATTAATTTGGTTCTGGAAATGAATGCTATGAGAAGTTCATGGTAAGAAGTGGTCCCACAAGAGCCAACAGGAAGACTTGGACAACCTATGTTCTGATCCAAGTCGTTATTCACATCTTGTTGCAATTCAAGGATAATTTTATCATAAACAAATCTGCTTCTGATGATTCTTTTAGGTATCCTAAGGAAGTTGCATCATTTAGTCTAGAAGGAGGGAATTGTACTGATTGTTGCTTAGAGGATGGGGTTGATTGCAATGAGGACGTACACATGAGGTCATGTGATTGGCCTTCATCTCAGTTGCAGCTTTTTTCTATGGTTCTATCGACTTAGCAACAACATCTTCTACCTTCTTCGATCAACTTCAAAAGCTTAATCTTGTTGATAATTACTTCAATTAATCTCAAATCCTATTTGGAGTTGGCAATCTTTTGAGGCTAATTAACCTCTCTCAGCCTCTCAATCTCCGTGCTTTTTGATGAACAAATCCCCTTAGAGATTTCACACCTCTCAAAGTTGTCTTCTCTCGATTTGTTTGGTAATTATGGTTTATATAGTGGAAGTGAACTAAGAAGTTTAGTCCAAAACTTAACTAGCCTAGAAGAACTTTTACTCTCTCGTGTCAATAGTGATCCTGAATCTAAAAACCTACCGGTACATGGAGAATTTCCAACCGATTTTTTTTTTTTTGCTAACAAACCTACGGTTCCTTAGAGTAACATACAATCAAGATCTTATTGGTCATTTGCCTAAATTTTACTCAATCAATTCTCTTGAGGTTTTGATACTCCGGCTACAAGTTTTTTCTAACAAAGTACTACCAACTTCTATTGAAAAAATAAGTTCTTTACATGTTTTAAGTATTTGGGATTGCCATTTCTCTCGATCGATTCCACTTTCACTCGGTAATCTCACCCAACTAACTCTGATAGATCTATCATATAACACTCTTATAGGTCACATCCCTTTTTCAGTTTAAGCTAACCTGACTCAACTAACTTATCTGGACCAAATTTTAGCCAATAAACTGAGTGGGATGCTAGAATTTTATACGCTTCTTAAGTTCAAAGTTTAAGTTGGTTTGCCCTACAAGACAACAATTTGACATTGCTAACCAACGCCAATTCAAATGATATTCTTGAACAATTTAACATTCTAGGATTGAGTGCTTGCAACTTACATAAGTTCCCAAATTTCTTATGCAACCAAAACAAATTGAGTTGGCTTGGGCTTTGAGACAACAATATTCAAGACTTAATACCCAGATGGATGTATATAATGAAATTACATAATCTCTTGAGGCTCTAAGCCTTTAGGAAAATTCTCTAATAGGCTTTGGACTATCTCTAGTTGTTCTCCCTTGGTCTAATCTAGAAAGTTTAGATCTTGGCAGTAACATGCTACAAGGATCACTCCCAATTCCACCACCATCTATAAAAATTTATCAAGTCAAAAGGAACTTGATAAGAGAAATGTCACCTTGATTTGTAATGAGTTCCTTGAATCCTTTAATGTCTCTAACAAGTGTCTGGCAAGACCTATACCACACGAAAATCAATTTGATACATTTGGAGGCCATCCAAGATTGTGTGGAAAGCCTTTATAAAAGAAATGTGAAAATTTCAGGTACAGTAGTCAACCTCTACCTTCTCCCTTTGAAGAGAATCAAAGCTCATAGGCTTCCTTTGCATTTGTTTGGAAAGTAGTTGTAATAGGTTATGGATGTGAATTTGTAATAGGAATTTTTATTAGAAAAATTTTGATTGCAAAAAAGTATGATTTGTTTGTGAAGACTTTTGGAAAGATGTAGCAAACTTGAAGAATGGTGAATTGGAAAAAGTCATAGATTTAAATTCAGTTAAAGAAAATGTTTAAGATAAATAATAAAATTGTAAGCCAATACAAATTTCAAAGTAATATATGACTTCTTCTTCTTTTAATCAAAGCGGGAGAGGGGAAAAAGGGGAATGGATGAATATGAACTAATTGACAACATTATTAGAGAAAATTAGTTGAATGGATGAATAATATTGTTATAATTAAAGATGATTGGCCTAGCTTGCACGTGTTACACAAAAATGGTGCTTGACTTGACTTGACTTGGCCCTCACACAATATTTCCTCCAAGTAAACAAAGTAATTAGTGCTTTTACGAAAGGTTAATCAGGACTCCTTTTTCATAGGAGGAAGGAAGAAGGTGCTTTCGCTTAAGATTGCTTTTTCTACTCCACACTCAAAAAAGTCCTACGTTGAACATAATTGCTTTATTTGTTCAAATTCCGTGTTTTCATAAGTAGAACACTTGTTTTTGGAGCTATACCTACAAATATTACTACAAATCTATTATCTATCCTTGCCTTGTAATATGCATTACTAACATTTCTAAAGGGTAATTCAATCAGCTGTGGACTACATTTTATAAAGCGGAGGTTATTAATTTAAATCTCCAATTCTCCTTTCCTTGTATGGACATATCAAAAATTAAAAAAAAAAAAGAAAAAAAAAATACATCACTAACATGCAAGTAGAATAAGAATAGATTACGTGGTTCATTGTTTTGTATTCTATTTCCTTTCATTATCCGTGTATTTATTTTTTAAGTTTAGTTTTTTGACGTTCACTGTAATTTTATTTTGAATTATTCCAATTTTCCCATCATTTAATTCTACCACACAATATTAATTGTGGTTAACAAGAACTTTCCGAGACTTCTCGGCATCCTCCAACAAAATTTTCCCAATCTTTTCTACGACATATATAGTGGAAAACATAGAAAAGCAAAAGCAATGGGAAAACTGTGGCCACCTAACTAATTAAGTAGCAAGTGGAAGACATAGAAAAGCAAAAGCAATATATATGGGAAAACAAGACTTGATAAAGTAAAGTGTGAAAGTTAAACCACCACAACAGCTTGGGCCTTCATGGGACATGATGTGAAATGATAATGCACTCAATAATAATGGAAGCATCTAATTAATTAGTTTAAAATCCCATTTGGAGTCTCCAAACTTAATGTAACGCGTATTTATACTCGTAAGGATATACTTGCAAATAGCTAGGAGTAGCTTAAGAGCGATTGACTTAAGTGAAAACCAATTAGGGGGTCAACTACCAAGATCACTAGCCAATTATACAATTCTAGAGTATCTTCATGTTGGTAACAATTAGATCATTGATACTTTCCCCTTTTGGTTGGGAACCCTTCCCCAACTGAAGGTTCTTGTTCTTCATTCCAATGGATTCTATGGTGCAATAGAAAGCTCTTAAACAAATTATTTATTCCCCAAGTTGCGTGTCATTGACCTCTCTCACAACCATTTCTCTGGAAATTTGCTTGCAGAGTACTTCTTACATTGGACTGCCACGAAAACAGCTGATGAAAATCAATTGATATATATATATATATATATATATATATATATATATGACTGTAAGTATATACTATTGGAGATGGGTGGCATTCAAATTTTGCGTACTCACACTACAAAAAAAATCAAGTTTAATGGCATTGGAATAATGGCACTTTTTAATGGCATTTGATCAATTACTTGGTTGTTAGCTATTGTAGGGTGGAGGTTTAGTGACATTTTTTAAAAAAATGTCACTAATCAAATGTCATTAAACCTGATTTTTTTTTTGTAGTGTCAGTTACAACAACAAACAAATGCATTGAGCTAGAGTATAAAAGGATCCCAGATGTTTTCACAGCGATTGATTTCACAGGCAATAGATTTGAAGGAGAAATTCCATATGACTTGGGGAGTCTAAAAGGACTTCATTTGCTTAATCTTTCTAACAATGCTCTCACTAGTCATATCCCATCATCCTTGGGAAACTTGACACAAGTAGAATCAATGGACCTTTCTCAAAACAAGTTGTCTGGAACAATACCCCCACAACTAGTAGAGCTCAATTTTCTTTCATCTTTTAATGTCTCCCACAATTGTCTTACAGGACCTATACCACATGGGAAACAATTTGAGACATTTGAGAATACTTCATTCCGTGGTAATCTAAGATTATGTGGGAAACCACTATCAAAGCAATGTGGAGGTTCCAAGTATTTACCATTGCCACCTTCAACCTTTGAAGAGAATCAAGGCTTAGAGTCTTCATTTGAATTTTATGGGAAAGTGGTTGTAATGGGATATGGATGTGGCTTTATAGTGGGAGCTGTTATTGGAAAATTTGTGACTATACGAAAGTATAATTGATTCATGAAGACTTTTGGAATGAGGCAACAAACTTAGAGAAGGGTGAATCGGAGGATGTAACAGAATTGAAGTTATTTGTATGAAATGTTTGCAAACAAAATAAATGTATGTTTATATATATATATATCACCTCTTTAAATAAAAAATAAATAAATCTTTGTTCTTATAAGTATATATGATTTAAAATTAATACTATAAAGAAAAAAATTAGCAATAATAATAATACATGGATTATAATATAGTTAACGCAATTAGTGACATTAAGATTATATTGAAATATAATTAACGCAATTAATAACGCTAATTGATGAATAATGACCGATTTTTTAAGAAAAACCGGTCATATATATATGACGTCTTTTTTTTTTTTAGAATCCTAAACGTATTAATATACATATTAAATTGACTAAACGTAATAATTTGATTTATATTATTTGTTTCCTTATTTGACTGAAATATTAATACTACTTAATTTATTGAATAATTTATATATGGAAAACTCTTGAATATATAATTAATGCAATTAATGACGCTGATTAATGACCAGTTTTTTTCTTAGAAAACCGGTTCACTCTTAAAAAATCGGTTCACAAATTATGTCTTAAAAAACAGGTTTAGCTTTAAAATAAAAAGGGTTTACGCCACATGTCGCAATATTAAGGCACTTCTGAAAGTGATTCGGCTTTTATATATATATATAACTCTTTCTCATATAGTAGACAACTGTTTTATACTCTATACGTATCTAACGAGTCCTACATGGTTGGATAATAGATAATTCTTTTCATATACTAGCTAGTTTTGGTGCTTGATTTCATGTTTTTTATAATAATTACAAGGGCTAAATACCTTATTCACCCCTAGGGTTTCACATTTTTTTTTTTTTGACCCATAGGGTTTACTTTTGATCACAAGGGCTTCCTGTGGTTTGCTTAAAGACCAAGATGGTCCTTCCATCTATTTCCTATTAGTAGATTTAACAGAAATCCATGTCACTAACTTGAGGACCAATTACATTTTGACATGTATCCTAATTAATTGTCAAATCATCAAATATGACTAGATTATTAATTTGCCACCTATTCCTGCATTTGATAATAATAGGTGTAGTTTATTATTTAAGATCAATACCAAATATGAAAAGAATGAAAAGTTCACATATTCCCTTCAAACTATCACCTAATTGATAATGAATCCCTTAAACTTTTAATTGGCACAATATTGTCCCTCCCCCTTAAACTACTAAACAATTGTCAAAGTCCCCCAAGACCAGCAAAAAGGCAAAATTACCATAAATTTGTATCAACAAGACAAAATATCCCTATAAATTTGATATAAAAAAAATAGAAAGAAACAAAAAATTAAATTTTTTTCTTTAGAAACAGAATTTTTTTATAAAAATTTTCCACTCCTTTTTTTTTTTTTTCTTTTTAATTTTTAGTTTTAGTTTTCGGAAAAGGGAAAAAGAAACCAACCAATTACCCTTTTCGTGGAGTCGGCCATTCATGGACTGGGGAGCCCAAAGAGCACTCGATGTTAACGAGTACACCATACACACTCTTGATCTACTAGTTATAGTGTTGCTTTGGTTTCCAACAAATAATCTCAACCCCTCATTTTCCCAGATAATTATGTGTCGAATTATCAAAGTTATTATTTTCTGTTGTGATTGTATATATTAACGGTGCTCTCTAAAAGTACTCATGTCAGTGTCTAGAGGTCTTGCTGACGAAGCTCTCGATGTCTCTTTTGAAACTATCTCGATCATCACGATGGGCTTACTGACGGTATTGTTGACGAGGCTATTTGGAGTGCTACCGATAGGATCACGTTACTTGGGGGTGGTCGAGCCACAAGCCACCCCCAAGGTTCTTGGGGTGGTTCAACCACCCCTAATTTGCAAAATGGGGGTGGC
>CM017326.1:649393-729980 GCA_006937295.1 Carpinus fangiana | reverse complement strand
TTTTGAAAAAAAAAAGTAATATCGAAAAAAAATACCATTTTTCCATATTACTCATAATGTAGAATACAAAAAGTAATATGGAAAAAAAAAAAATAATAAGGAAACCCGTGTACCACATTGGCACAAAGTTGACGCATTTACAGAAGTGTATGAGCTGGTTTGGAAAATTGGCCACAATAATTGACAAGATAATATAAATACATTTTTTTTTTTTTTTTCTTTCAAGCTACCTACGTGTTTCAACGTATTTGAGTAGACTTCAGAGAGAAACTAGCAAGAAGTAAGAACAATGGACTTTGGGCCCACTGCTCTTAATTATAAGCTTTCGACTGCATGAAGTCAAGCACGTGCCGTGCTTTGATACATAAATATAAGGTGCACATGACTTTGTGTCCAGCCTATAAATTAAAGCTCTACCTTCTCTTCCAAGCATATCTTAACCCTAGTAGAAAATTATGGGTTCATCACTTTCTCTTTTCGTTTTCATGCGCTTGCTTTTCTTACTTTCACAGTTGCATCTTATACTCACTCTTTCTTCTCCTTTTCTGCAACCCTTGTGCCGTCATGATGAAAGCTTAGCCTTGTTTCAATTCAAGGCAAGCTTTGTCATCGATAAATATGCATCTTATGAATATCCTTTTGCTTATGGAAGGATAGATTGTCAAAAGATTGAGTCATGGACACTTGAAGGAGACAAAAGTGATTGCTGCTCGTGGGATGGGGTGGAGTGCGATGAGGACTCGGGTTATGTCATTGGCCTTGATCTCCGTAGCAGCTGTCTATATGGTTCTATTAACTCCAACAGTAGCCTTTTCCGCCTTGTTCACCTCCAAAGGCTTGACCTTTCCTACAATCACTTTAACTATTCTCCTATCCCACCTCAGATACGCAGTCTTTCAAGACTAACGTATCTCAATCTCACTGCATCAATGATTTCAGGTCAAATTCCATTCGAAATTTCACAATTGTCCCACTTGACATCCCTTCATCTGCGTTACAACTATGATTCGTATGGAAAACGCCTTTTGGAACTCAAAAAGCCCAACCTATCAAGTCTAATTGGCAATTTAACCCACCTACAAGACCTTGGTCTGGATGGGGTGAGCATAATTTCGGTGATACCTACCATCTTGGCAAATTTGTCTTCTTTAACGTCCCTCTATCTTGATAATTGTGGATTGCATGGGGAATTTCCAATGGGAATCTTTAAGCTACCAAATCTACGGGTTCTTTGGGTGGGTTACAATGAAGGTCTCCTTGGTTATTTACCAGACTTTACATGGAGCAGTCCACTTGAGTCATTGTGGCTTGCAGCCACAGGTTTCTCTGGTGAGCTACCCCCTTCAATTGGTAACCTAAGCTACTTGAATACGTTGGATGTTCGTGGTTGCAACTTCTCTGGGTTCATTCCATCTTCACTTGGTAATCTCACAAATCTCATTGTTCTTAGCCTTCCAAATAACACTTTCAAAGGTGAGGTCCCATCTTCAATTGGAAAGCTCAACCGACTCTCTTTTCTAGACCTTTCCTATAATCAATTGACAGGTCCAATTCTTTTTCACCTTGTAAACCTGATACAACTGAAAGTCCTTTATCTACACTCAAATCATTTTACTGGTGAAATACCTGTCGAGGTTTTGAACCTCACAGGGTTAAGTGCATTGAGTCTTGGGGACAACAAGCTTCAAGGTCGTATCCCAAACTCAATTGGTACCCTTAGCTACTTGAATGAATTGAACATTTATAGTTGCAACTTGTCAGGATCCATTCCATCTTCACTTGGTAATCTCACAAATCTCACTGGTCTTAGGCTTTCAAATAACACTTTGAATGGTGAGGTCCCATCTTCATTTGGAAACCTCAACCGACTCTCTTATCTATACCTTTACCAAAATCAATTGACAGGTCCTATCCCAAACTCAATCTTTAACCTCACGAATCTTCAATATCTTGCTCTTAGTATGAACTACTTCAATGGGACTCTGGAGTTTGACGAGTTTCTTAAGCTCAAACATTTGACTATGTTATATCTATCTTATAGTCAATTTTCATTACTCTTCAAAGAGCCCAATGCCAATGCTACTTTTCCAAAGTTTCGAAGTTTGGGGTTGAGTTCGTGCAACTTGAGCAAGTTTCCAGATTTCCTGAGAAGCCAAGATGAGTTAGAGTATTTAGATCTGTCCGACAACAACCTTGCTGGCCCAATACCAGAATGGATGTTAAACATAGGCAAAGCAAGTCTAGGACTTATTTCCCTTGCTAACAACTCCCTCACGGGTTTTGCACAACATCCAATTCTTCTCCCGTGGACTCGTTTGGCCATTTTAGACCTCAGGTCTAATTTGCTCCAAGGATTGCTTCCCATTCCACCAGCCTCCACTTTGCAATATTATGTTTCAAATAATTCATTGTTTGGAAATGTTCCAACATTGTTTTGCAATATGAGTTCTCTTCAAGTCCTTGATTTGGCTAGTAACAACTTAAGTGGTTCGCTTCCTCAATGCTTAGATAACTTTGGTGCTTTTCTATCAGTACTTGATCTGCGAAGGAACAAATTTGAAGGAAGCATTCCACAGTCTTGGGTAAAAGGAAGCCAATTGAAGATAATAATTTTCGGTCAGAACAAATTTCAAGGACAATTACCAAGGTCATTGGTCAATTGTACGATGTTGAAGGTCCTAGATCTCAGTAATAACCTATTCAATGACGGATTCCCCTCTTGGTTGGAAAATCTTCCAAATCTAGAAGTTCTTATTTTGCGGTCAAACAAATTCAAAGGCCCAATAAAGACTTCTAAGAGTGAATATATGTTCCCAAAGTTACAAATCGTTGACCTCTCCTATAACAGGTTTGTTGGAAAGCTACCATTAGAACTTTTCCGCAATTTGAAGGTTAGAAAATCTAAAACTGCAGATCATCATTTGACATATATTCATGTGTATTCATGTTTTACATTTTTCTTTAAAACGTATGGACGTTCATACCAAATGAGTTATGGTTATGATTACTCCATGACAATGACAAACAAAGGCACGAATCTGTTTTATGAGAAGGTCCTAGAATCATTCATAGCTGTTGATATGTCAAGCAATAGATTTTTCGGAGAAATTCCGAATTCCATTGAAAATTTGAAGGGGTGTCATTTGCTCAATCTTTCCAACAATATGCTCACTGGTCACATCCCTCCATCTTTAGGGAATCATGTAGAGCTTGAAGCACTGGACCTATCTCATAACAAGTTGAAAGGGGAAATTCCATCGGAGTTAACACAAATTACTTCCTTGGGATTCTTCAATGTTTCTCACAACAATCTCACAGGACCTATACCACAAGGGAACCAATTTAATACATTTGAAAAAAGTTCATTTGAGGGGAATCCAGGATTGTGTGGCAGGCCATTGACAAGGAAATGTTGGAATTCTAATGAGTTGCCTTCTCAACCTTCAATCTCTCAAGAAAGTCAAGATTCTGGATCACCATTTGAATTTGGTTGGAAAATAGTTGTGATTGGATATGGATTTGGATTTGTTTTTGGAGTAATCATTGGGCGGATTGTGATTGCAAGGAAACACGATTGGTTGATGAATACTTTAAGAATAAGGACACTGAGGGGGAGGAGACGCAGAAATTAAATAAAATAGTTTGGACATACAAGATACCCTCTCAAAGCCATGTATGCATTTATTATAGCCATGTGTTTCTACTTTAAACTCTTTTTTTATTTTTCTTTTTCTTCTTTTTCTTCTTTTTTTTTTGGGTGCAATGTGTTCCTTCCCTTTTTCATTATTGTTTTGGTGTATTTTGGAATAGTGTGGTATTAATATGTTGTATGTAAAATGCTTTGGTGGGATCTTCTATATATATTTTTTTAATTTTTGTTGTTGTAGTAGAGTGTATTACTTATCCCATGATTCCATTTAATAATTTTCGATTACTTGAACTTGTTGAGAACAAAAAGTTCTTCATACTTGGCAGTTTAATATTTCTAATGACGTTAAAATACAAGTAAAGCGTGCATAGGAACCAAATAAATATTATTCATAATGTCTTTTGTATTTAATGGTTAGCTCAATCAACTTAAGCTCACGCCTGATGAAGTGGAGGTCATTAGTTCGAATTTCATTCCCCTTTTGCGAATATGTCAAAAAAAAAAAAAAAAAAAAGCGTCTTTCATATGGATACTAATAAATAAATTTTACATGGACATTTTCGTAAAAGCTCATTATCGCAATAGTTTTTCTATAATTTTGCATCTATTTGAAAGGGGAAAAATATATATATATATATATATCTTGATTATGAGAACTAACTTTTATTATAACTTTAATAGCAAAAAGATGGATAAATTTTAAAATGGAAGAAAAATAAAAAAATCACATCTTCTTTAAATTACCATTCAATTAACAAAATTATCACAGAAACATGAATGGTTAATGATGATCTTCAGAACAAGGCTGCTGAGTGGGAGGAGACACGAAAATTAAATAAACTCGTTTGGACTATATACCTTCCAAAGAAATGCATGTATCATTATACTTGTGCTTTCTCCTTTCAATCTTTTTTTTTTTTTTTTTTTTTGGGTGCAATGTGTTCCTTCCCTTTTCATTATTAATTTGTGGTATTTTGGTTTAGTGTGGCATTAAGATGTTGTAGGTATATAATTAATTCTTTGGAGGGATCTTTTATATATGTATATGTTCGTTCTATAATATATATAATTTGGTGGTGATATTACAAAGTTTGAGAGCAATTAGTAAAGTTTCCCATGTCAATTTGATTGCCTATAATCAATTGGGTGTGGAATTGAATGATGCATAGTCCATGGATTTTAGCGGAGAATAAATGGTTAACCAATTTTACGAGCACTTCACACCAAAAAGGTAGAAATGAAAGTCGTTGGGTAACGTCCCGTCTTTACTTTGTAATCTCACTAAACTCACTTTTCTTTTCCTTTCAAATAATGCTTTCGTGGGTAACGTTCCACCTTCACTTGGTAGCCTAACTAAACTCACTCATCTTGACCTTTCAAATAATTTTATCAGTACTTTTGGGCCTGGTACATTTGGGCCTATCAACCTCACACAATTAAGTGTCTTGGATCTTTCAGCCAGCAAGCTTAATGGTCAAATTTCAAACTCAGTCGTCACTCGTCAACCTTAAAAATCTTGAATTTCTTGATCTTTCTGCGAACTACCTTAACGGCATTGTTGAGTTTGATGAGTTGGTGAAGCTCAGATATTTAACTACATTGCTTATTTCTGATATTCAATGAATTATGTCATCGCTTACTAAAGAAACCAGTGCCAATGCAACTCTTCAAAGGTTTGAAGGTCGTGCAACTTGGAGTTTCAGAATTTCCTGAGAAACCAAAAACATCAATTGGAGTATTTAACCTTGTCCAACAACATGATTCATGGCCAATTCCCAGAATGGATGTGGAACACAAGTCTACAATTTCTTTATCTTTCCAACAACTTGCTCACCAGCTTTGGTCAACATCCAATTTTTCTTCCATGGACTTCTCTACAAGTTCTTCATCTCAGTTCCAATTTGCTCCAAGGATCACTTCCTATTCCACCATTCTCCACTTTGCTTTTGTATATTTCTAACAACTTATTGACTGGAAATATACCATAATTGTTTTGTAATATGAGTTCTCTTATGATCATTGATTTGGCTAATAATAACTTAACTGGTTCACTTCCTCGATGCTTGAATGACTTTGGCACTTCCCTATCAGTACATGATCTGGGAGTGAACAAGTTTCAAGGAATCATTCCAAAGAGTTGGATAATAGGAGGCCAATTGAGGATAATAAATTTAAGTCAAAACAAATTCCAAGGGAATTTATCGAGATCGCTCGCCAAGTGTACGATCCTACAGGTCCTTGATCTTAGTGATAACCAATTCATTGGTAGATTTCCATTTTGGTTGGAACATCTTCCAAATTTAGAGGTCCTCAAGTGACGATCAAATAAATTCAACGGTCCAATGGGGATACCTCACCCCAACATGCGAATCCTTGATATCTCCTACAATGATTTTATTGGAGAGCTGCCATTGAGACTTTTCGAAAATTGGTAGGCAAAAAAATCTGGAATGCACATCAAATTAAATATATTCAAGTCTTCTAACTAAAAGGTCGTTCATTTGATTTCGAATTGCCTACGATTTATACTTACTCTATGATGATGACAAACAAAGGCAAGAATATGCTCTACTAAAAGGTCCAAGAATTATTCATAGCCATTGATTGCTCAAGCAACAAATTTGTCAGAGAGATTCCAAAATCTATTGGAAATTTAAAGGGAGCTAAGTTGCTCAATCTTTCTTATAACAATTTCACTGGCTACATCCCATCGCATTTAGGAAACCTTACTGAGTTGGAAGCATTGAGCCTTTCTCAAAACAAATTGTCAAGAGAGATTCCATAGCAACTAACACAACTTACTTTCTTATAATTCCTCAATGTTTCTTATAATAATCTCATGGGATCTATACCAGAAGGGAAACAATTTGATACATTAGAGAACAATTTATTTGAAGGGAATCCAAGATTGTGTGGGAGAACATTGACAAGAAAATGCGACAATTCTAATAAGCTGTCTTCTCAACCTTCAATTGTTAAAGAAAGTCAAGACTTTGTATCACCATTTGAATTTGGTTGGAAGGTAATTGTGATTGGATATGGAATTTGGATTTGCTGTTGGAATAATAATTGAGCAGATTGTGATTGGAAGGAATCATGATTGATTTATGAAGACCTTACGAATGAGGCCTTTGAGTGGGAGAAGATGCAAAAATTAAATAAAATAGTTTGGGCAAGATACCTTTCCAAAGCAATTCATGTATTATTATACCAATGTTTTCTACTTTTTAATCTTATTTCCGTGTGTGTAATGTGTTTTTCCCTTGTTCATTATTGTTTTGGTGTGGTTTGGATTACTGTGGCGTTAAGACGTTCTTATGTAAAATGCTTTGGTTAATTGGATCTTTTATATAGATTGCATTACTTCTACGATTCTGTATGATAATTTTCGATTACTTGAACTTGTGAGAACACATACTTCTTTTGTTAAATTTGTAAAAGTTATCAAACGCAACACTTAACAAAAAATAAATAAATACATAAATAAAGAGGAAAAAGAAGACTAAACCTGTGTTAATTTTGGTTGATGCTAGCTACAAAAGGAATATATCTAACTAACCATTTTTAATATAATTATATAGTCAGGTACCACCTCAAAGGAACTCTCTGCCATTGCTATTGATCTTCAGTACTCATTCTAATTAATAGATTGAATTGAAAGAAGCAGAAAAAAAAAAAAATGCTTTTGATACTGAGGAAAGTGAATTTTCATATTTACAACTAAAATTAATTAATTCGGTAACACACAAACTTTTACATTAGTTTAGATCATTAGATGAAATGGATGACTCAGATTTTAAAATATGAGGCAATTTCAATTTTTAATGCTCACGGCTGTGATCGATACAAATGTGCATGTGATGTAGTGGACATGTCCAGTTGAGAGACCTAAATAATGGCAGTGAGTAGTGATGTGCTGTAAAGAGAAGCGATCTAGTGGTACCCCATTCTTATTTCTTGACTTGCTTCCTCTAATTAGAATTTGGAACCCTAAAACGTAAAAAGAAGCAAGAAAAATGCGTTCGTCCTCGTTCATCAGAGCAAACAAACAAAGTCTTCTCAGTCGAAATATATGCAAACAGTCTTTCCGTCTTCAAATCAGAATTTCGTTCAGTCAATTTTTACCGCAACAAACGATGAAGGCATCGATTGGAGCCATTTAATCGTGAAATTTACGGAGAGAAGACTTGGGAAAAGAATGACAATCGTTATCTAGCTCTATCTATGTAAATATCTAAAAATTTGGTTACAATCAAAATTAAATAAGAAATTATGAATAAATCCTATAGGAAAATAGTCGTATATTCTAATTCTAGCATCTGGAAACTTCTATTAGCAACTGCTAATTCTAAAATTTCTTGTTGATAAAATAAAAACACAATGCCAAATAATCTATTTTCTACGATTTGGTTTAGGTTTATGAAATCACAATGTCAAACGCACCTAATTAAGAAATCAAAACATCTGCCACATCTAAAGAGTTAGATAGCTGAAGCACGTGGACAAATATAAGAATCAAACATATGCTATTACATTTTCTTCTCTTTGGTAATGGTAAGTAGCTAGCTTATTACATATTCGTGAATTCTAACGGCAACCTAAGCCTAACAAGTTAACAACGATGGTCAAATACAATCAAGCTGATAACTGGAGCTTCTCCTTGTTCTTCCATCTGCATGACATTAAGAAGGGATCACCAATGTTCTCTTTCTTTTTTTCCTCTTTTCCCCTGTTCTCTGTTCTCTGTTCTCTGTTTTTGGTTTTTCTATAGAATGTTTGGGATTAGTTCTATCCCAATCGGGTTTAAAACTACTACAAATTATAATCATGACAAGGATGAACATACACATGTTACATATAGAACAAAAGTAATCCAAGAACAATCTAAGTAATATATATGCTAGCCTAAATAGTATTGACTGTGCCGGAAAAAAATAAAAAAGAAAAATGTTTTAGATGGTTGAAAACTTGAAATGTATAAACTGTATTTGACTATACGGACAAGTTCTTCTACGTGCATAGGAGTCATTTAATCCGTGTAGTATACCATGAGAAGACTTAGAAAGAAGAAACAAAGACAATTATATATATGTACATGTCTTTTGCCCGACCACCAATGATTTAGCGCTTAATATCCGACTAAAGTTTACTCGTGAAAAGAAGTTGGAATTTTTAATTAAGGAGGTTAAAGTAATCTTCATGGGACCAGTAATTAAGGATCAAATTGCAAAGGGGGGAGAGAGTGACAGCCTGGCTTCAACGAGAACAAGTTGTGTTCGAGTGTGAAACAAATTATGATTTGATCATATGTGTAACAAATTATGATTTAATTATAAGTTTAATGATAATTTTAAATATCACATATTCTAACTTATCTGATTTGATCCCTTCGATGGTTTATTAGGATTGGCGGCACCATATTTCTGATCATCATACATAACAAATCTCAAACTATCAGACGGTGAGGAGAAACGGTAACAGCATCTTATATAATGAGATTGCGTATACTCTATTGTGATCTAACATCCCTTGACACACGTAAAGGGCTCGACTTCAAGTGAGACTTTGCGGTGCGTTTGTAAGCTTTTGGGTGCATGAAGTCAAGCACGTCCATTGATTTAAAGTGGAGTAGATTTTCGGTGCATGCAGTCTATATATATAATAAGCTCCTGATTCACTCCCGTGCCTGTCTAAGAGTACTGGCAAATTCAGAAGAACATCATGGCTTCATCTATTTATGTGTTTTTCTTCGTACGATTGCTTTTCTTGCTCTCGCTCTTGCATCTTATACTCACTCATTCTCCTTCTTTTATGAAACCCCTGTGCCATGATGATGAGAGCTCTGCCTTGTTGCAATTTAAGGAAGGCTTTGTCATAGACAAGTCTGCTTCTCCTTATTATCCTTTGGCTTGTCAAAAGGTTGCGTCTTGGGCACTAGAAGGAGACAAAAGTGATTGCTGCTCATGGGATGGAGTGGAGTGCGATCAGGACACAGGTCATGTAATTGGCCTCGACCTCAGTAACAGCTGCCTATTTGGTTCTATTAACTCCACCAGTAGCCTTTTTCGTCTTGTTCACCTCAAAAGGCTTAACCTTGCCTACAATCACTTTAACTACTCTCCTATCCCACCCCAGGTACGCAATCTCTCAGAACTAATTAACGTATCTCAATCTCACTGCATCAATGTTTTCTGGTCAAATTCCATCTGAAATTTCACACTTGTCTCATTTGACATCCCTTCATCTGTGTTACAACTATGATTCGCATCCTGGAAAACACCTTTTGGAACTCAGAAAGCCCGTCCTAACAAGCCTAATTAGAAATTTAACCCACCTTCAAGAGCTTGGTTTGGATGGGGTGAGCATTTTCTTTGAGATACCTACTATCTTGACAAATTTTTCTTCTTTAACATCCCTCAATCTTAAAGACTGTGAATTGCATGGGGAATTTCCAATAGGAATCTTTAAGCTACCAAATCTACAGCTTCTTAATGTGGGTTACAATGAAGGTCTCATTAGTTATTTACCAGACTTTACATGGAGCAGTCCACTTAAGACATTGAGGCTTCCAGCCACGGGTTTCTCTGGTGAGCTACCCCCTTCAATTGGTAACCTTAGCTACTTGAATGAATTGGATGTTTCTGGTTGCAACTTCACAGGGTCCATTCCATCTTCACTTGGTAATCTCACAAATCTCATTGTTCTTGTGCTTTCAAATAACACTTTCAAAGGTGACTGTGGATTGCATGGAGAATTTCCAGTAGGAATCTTTAAGCTACCAAATCTACGGGTTCTTGATGTGGGTTACAATGAAGGTCTCATTGGTTATTTGCCAGACTTTACATGGAGCAGCCCACTGAAGAAATTGAGGCTTCCAGCCACGGGTTTCTCTGGTGAGCTACCCCCTTTCAATAGGAAACCTTAGCTACTTGATTATGTTGGATGCTTTTGGTTGCAACTTCTCAGGGTCCATTCCATCTTCACTTGGTAATCTCACAAATCTCACTGCTCTTAGGCTTTCAAATAACACTTTCAAAGGTGAGGTCCCATCTTCAATTGGAAACCTCAACCGACTCTCTTTTCTAGACCTTTCCATCAATCAATTGACAGGTTCAATTCCTTTTCACCTTGTAAACCTGATGCAACTGAAAGTCCTTTATCTACACATAAATCATTTTACTGGTGAAATACCTGTCGAGATTTTGAACCTCACGGAATTAACTTTCTTGGCTCTTGGGGGAAACGAGCTTCAAGGTCGTATCCCAAATTCAGTCTTTAACCTCACGAATCTTCAATATCTTGATCTTGTTGTGAACAACTTCAGTGGGACTGTGGAGTTTGACGAGTTTGTTAAGCTCAAACATTTGACTGTGTTATATCTATCTTATAATCAATTATCATTACTCTTCAAAGAGCCCAATGCCAATGCTACTTTTCCAAAGTTTCGAAGTTTGGCGTTGTCTTCGTGCAATTTAAGCAAGTTTCCAGATTTCCTAAGAAACCAAGATGAGTTAGAGTATTTAGAGTTGGCCGAGAACAACTTGCGTGGCCAAGTACCAGAATGGATGTTAAACATAGGGAAAGCAAGTCTAGAAGTAATTTGCCTTTCTAACAACTTTCTCACGGGCTTTGCACAGAATCCAATTTTTCTCCCGTGGACTCGTTTATCCATTTTTCACCTAAGGTCTAATTTGCTCCAAGGATTGCTTCCCATTCCACCAGCCTCCACTTTGCAATATTATGTTTCAAATAATTCATTGTCTGGAAATGTTCCAACATTGTTTTGCAATCTGAGTTATCTTCAAGTCCTTGATTTGGCTAGTAACAACTTAAGTGGTTCACTTTCTCAATGCTTAGATAACTTTGGTGCTTCTCTATCAGTACTTGATCAGCGAAGGAACAAATTTGAAGGAAGCATTCCACAATCTTGGGTAAAAGAAAGCCAATTGAAGATAATAATTTTTGGTCAGAACAAATTTCAAGGACAGTTACCAATGTCATTGGTCAATTGTACGATGTTAAAGGTTCTAGATCTCAGTAATAACCAATTCAATGATGGATTCCCCTCTTGGTTGGAAAATCTTCCAAATCTAGAAGTTCTTATTTTGTGGTCAAACAAATTCAAAGGCCCAATAAAGACTTCTAAGAGTGAATATATGTTCCCAAACTTACAAATCATTGACCTCTCCGATAACAGGTTTTTTGGAAAGCTACCATTAGAACTTTTCCGCAATTTGAAGGTTAGAAAATATGAAACTGCAGATCATCATTTGACATATATTCATGTGTATTCAAATTATACATTTTTCTTCAAAACGTATGTTCGTTCATACCAGATGAGTTATGGTTATGATTACTCCATGACAATGACAAACAAAGGCACGGATCAGTTTTATGACAAGGTCCTAGAACCATTCATAGCTGTTGATATGTCAAGCAATAGATTTTCCGGAGGAATTCCGAATTCCATTGAAAATTTGAGGGGGTGTCATTTGCTCAATCTTTCCAACAATATTCCCACTGGTCACATCCCTCCATCTTTAGGGAGTCACGTAGAGCTCGAAGTACTAGACCTATCTCATAACAAGTTGTCAAGGAAAATTCCATCGGAGCTAACACAACTTAGTTTTTTGGGATTTTTCAATGTTTCTCATAATAATCTCACAGGACTTATACCACAAGGGAGACATTTTGATACATTTGACAACAGTTTATTTGAGGGGAATCCAAGATTGTGTGGGAGACCATTGACAAATAAATATGAGGATTCTGAAAAGATGCCTTCCCCACCTTCAATCTTGGAATCAAGTCAAGACTTTGGATCACCATTTGAATTTAGCTGAAAAATAGTTGTGATTGGATATGGATTTGGATTTGTTGTTGGAGTAATCATTGGGCGGATTGTGATTGCAAGGAAACATGATTGGTTAATGAAGACCTTAAGAATAAGGCCACTAAGTAGGAGGAGACGCAGAAATTAAATAAAATAGTTTGGATAAAATACTCTCTCAAAGTCATGTATACATTTATTATACCTGTATGTTTCTACTTTAATTCTTATTTTTCTGTGTGTAATGTGTTCCTTCCCTTTTTCATTATCGTTTTAGTGTATTTTGGAATAGTGTGGCATTTTTTTTTTTTTTTTGAAAATAATAGTGTGGCATTAATATGTTGTACGTAAAATGCTTTGGTGGGATCTTTTATATATATACTTATCCCATGATTCCTTCTGATAATTTTCGATTACTTGAACTTGGAGAACAGAAAGTTCTTCATACTTGGCAGTTTTATATTTCTAATGACGTTAAAATACAAGTCAAGCATGCATAGGAACCAAATATATGTTATTAATTCTAATCTCTTTTGCATTCAATGGTTAGCTCAATTAACTCAAGACCACGCTGTATGAAATAGAAGTCATTAGTTCAAATTTCATTCCTCATCTCCATCCCCTTTTGCGGATATGTCAAAAAAAAAAAAAAAGTCTTTCATGTTGATATTAATAAATAAATTTTACATGGGTGTTTTCGTAAAGGCACTTTACTGCAATAGTTTTTCTATAATTTTGCATCTGTTTGAAAAAAAAAATAAAAAATTATCTTGATTTTGAGAACTAACTTTTATTATAACGTACTTTAATAGCAAAAAGATGGATAAATTTTAAAATAGGAAAAAATCCATATCTTCTTTAAATTACCATTCAATTAACAATATCATTGCAAGGAAACATGAATGGTTAATGATGACCTTCAGAATAAGGCTGTTGAGTGGGAAGATACACGGAAATTAAATAAACTCCTTCCAAAGAAATGCATGCATTATTATACTTGTGTTTTCTCCTTTCAATCTTTTTTTTTTTTCTGGTAATATGTTGATCCTTCCCTTTTCATAATTAATTTGTTATATTTTGGTGTAGTGTGGCATTAAGATGTTGTAGGTAAATAATTAACTCTTTAGAGGCATATTCTTTCATATATGTATATATATATATGTTCGTTCTATAATATATATAATTTGGTGGAGATATTAATACAAAGATTGGGAGCAATTAGTAAAGTTTCCCATGTCAATTTGAGTGCCTAGCTATAATCAATTGAATGATGCATATATATATATATATATATATAGTCCATGGATTTTAGTGGAGAATAAATGGTTAACCAATTACGATAGAGCACTTGACACCAAAAAGGTAGAAATGAAAGTCGTTGGGGGAGTGAGTGAAATTGTGAAATTGTTTGCCAAACTTTACGGGTTTCTTCTTGTAGTCTTTCAATAATGGAATTCTGGTCAGCAAGAAAAGAATAGGGAACAGTGCTTCCTCTCAGATCACTCCAACCGACCAAGTCCAAGACAATACAAAACAACTCTCCGTGACACACTCTAAACTACAGAACCTTTTGGAAATCTAATGTCAGTTCAATTCCAACTTCTGTACGTGTCTTAAATATATATATATATATATGTGCATTATATTTTATTATGTGCTTTCTGTTTCAATGTACTTTGGGGGTTTCCTTTCTTGGCCAAACTCCAACTCCTTGAGACAACTGGATAGCTTCTGCCTCACCATTATATCAATGCTAGCTCTTCCCTTTTTCTTAATCTGATCATGCACTAGTTTTTATTTTTTTTATTACGTTTGAACCACCACGAGCAAATTAGAATTGATTTTAGTGACTTAATAACGTGAATTACAACAACTCTCGTACAATTAGGATGATAAGATAATGAAAATTTATTATTGATTTTTCTATTTTACTAGCCTTAATTATTAACCCAAATGTTAATTTTCACTACCATGCCGCTAAAGTTATATGACAGCCGTATAGCTGACTAGTAAATAACATAGCGAGCAATAATTAATGTCAATAATTTGCTCATATTTAATTCTCTCATATTCTCCTAGAAATTCAATAGATTAACAGTTAAATTTGTGGGTTCCACCATTGACTTATGTAAAGTCCACAAATTTAATGATTAATTTGTAAGATGAGATTAAAAAATAAGAAAAAAAAATACTGACACTAATTATCTTTTTTTTTTTTTTTTTTTTGACATGGACACTAATTATCATTTCTCTAGCATTACTCTGTAACAAGGGCTGAAATTACTTGGTGACATCCCCACCCGGCCGGTCTAAGGTTTGAGTCTATCTCATGGAGTGTAAACAATTTTTTATGGGCTGGCAAAACTAAAATCTTACCCAATTTGTGTAGAATTGGGTGCTTGAATCTGTACTCAAGGAGATAGACTGCAATATGAGTTAGCACCCAAGGAGAGAGAGACTGAAATATTTGCAGAAGCTGTATTTTAGATTTCACAACTCCTAGCTAGCTAGGCATCTGTAGAATCAAGTAGGTAGCTAGGAAGTAGATATGGTCCACCACGCACCTTATTGTAAAAAACATATATGATGACAACATAGACTTTGAGACCAAGATATATATATCCATGCACAGCTAAACTATATGCACTCCCCAAAAGATAGAGTGATTCCACAACGGCCCGAAAACGAAAAGCGTTGAAACGTGCAAACAAGAGGAAAAACCCAAACCAAACAAAAACAACAAACAACAAATCTGCTTAGCCCCAAGACAATGTTTAAAAACAACAAAAGAAAATAAGCTTTGCATTGGTTCCAGTTCTTTGCCTTGGCCCCTTTCCTTTGGCCCTTTCTCCATCTCCCCTCGATACCCACACTCTCCCTGCCCTCATCACGGTCTCATCTCTTTCTCTCTCTCTCTCTCTCTCTCTCTCTCTCACTAGATCTCACCCACAACACAATCAGAAACACCCTTTTATTTATTTTTTTATAATAATTAAAACTCTTTAAAGCATGCACATTTATCTTGACTAGCTAGCACTATAATAAAAAAAAATAACAAAAAATATAAAAACATCTTCACCCTCTTTATATATTCACTTTGACTAAACTACAATTTGGCTAGCTTATTGATACAGTGCTTTTGTTAGATTTTATCTAAAAGCCCAATTTAATTAATTTTATTACATAATGAAGAGTAATACTACTTTTTTACATTCATATAAATATATATATGAAAAAGTGTAAAGAAAATATTTAGAAAAAACTTTCTCTCTGTCTCGTCAAATCCCTTAAACCCCACTATACTCCTGCAAAATACAAACAGTGCCCTACACATTTCTTTTTCTGCTATATATAACACATTACTCTCTCACAACTCTCACTCTCTGTCTCTCTCTGTCACCCACACACAAACTCTCTCTCTCTCTCTCTGTTCAACACAGCAAACCCTGCAGCTAGCCTGACCATCACCACCGCCACACCGAAGCCATGCAGCAAAAGAAAGCAGAGGAAAAAGAGAAAAAGCCCAAGTTCTGCATCAACGACCACGCCGACATCCTCACCGAGATCCTGAAGCGCCTCGACGGGCCCTCCCTCGGCGTCGCCGCCTGCGTTTGCCGCCTCTGGTGCGCCATTGCCCGCAACGACTCCCTCTGGGAGCACCTCTGCTTCCGCCACGTCGCCTCCCCGCCCCCCTCCTCCGTACGACCCGTCGTTCTGGCCCTCGGAGGCTACAAGCGCCTCTACATGGTCTGCGTCCGACCCGTCCTGACTCGACTCGGCCACTCGGACCTTGTCAGACGCCGTGTCTGGACTCGCGACGAGGTGCAACTCTCTCTCTCTCTGTTCTGCGTCGACTACTACGAGCGGAGACTCGGTGGTGCGTCCGCTTCGTCCCTCATGTTCCTCTGCAAGCCCGTCAACGTTTGATTTGTTTATCTTTTAGCACTTTTACTACTTATTAGTATAGTATGAATCAATAAATCAAGAAAACGAAATTTATTTATTGCATTAATTATTTATTATTATTTTTATCATTACTATTTGTATTTTTTTTTTCCTCTGGAATTAATGTGAAATATAATTTCATTATATGGACACCCGTGCTGTGGAACATTTGGAAATTTAGCTGGCTTTGATAGTGAAGGTTCATTGAGCCAATACTCGGTAAATTCTCTTTCCTTTTGTCTCTATAAGGCCGTATAAACTTTGGTCCCATGAAAGCAAATTGGAAAATGTAATAATATTAAATAATCTTTTCCCCTAAAATTGATTTATATATAGCAGTTGAACAGATCAAGTGTTGTTCTTGCATGTCGTATATAATCAACAAGAATATTCAAGTCATTTACTTTCTCTCTGATCTCTTTCCCATTTAGTTTCCTTTAAGTTTTTCCTTGATGGGTATTTTTGTTTTTTTGTTTTTGGCTAATTTATTATTCTGTCAATTTAATAGGTCAGGTTTGAATTTGTATTTTCTTAGTTAGAGTTTAGGTTGATGGTCATTTTCCATATATTAATTCCTTTTTCTTTAATCAAGATATGTTAATTTAACATCAATATAATAATAGTAATTATTATCATAAAGTCAGTATTAACCATTTGGAAGGGCATATGGATTCTCAACCTCACGACCAAGAATGGAGGAATCACATGAAAAGCTTTCTGGATGCTGCTTGCAGAGGACCAATGAGAATTAAGAACTATATATTTAAAAAATAAAAAAGATAGTTTTATATATCTAAAATGTCTTCTCTCTTCTGCCTCTTTTGTTTCTTCTGCATTTGTATAGCTATATTCGTCTCCAATGTCAAAGTGAGTTAGATTTTGTGCAGTAAAATCAGATATGGGCCTCGAAATGCTGCTTTGGATTGGACATGCCAGACATGCCAGATGCAAGTGGTCCAACATGCATCCTATCATTGACTCCTAATGTTAATATTTTGAATTCCCAGCAATTTGCAGTTCTGATGGTCAATCCACTGGTCCAAACAAAATTAATTTGCCCAAATTGCTAATAATCCGAACAAAAGCAAGTAACCCGACCTTCCACAATTTGAATAATATATATATTAACTTTCTTATATTTACTGCTTGAATTGTTAATATTCGAATTCTTAGTAATTTGCAGTTCTAATGGTTAGTTGACCTGTCCAAACAAGTAAACTGACTGATCAAAATTTGTTTGGCTAGATAAACATTATATTTGCTCGGATTACTAGCAATTCAAACAAGAGCAAGTAAATCGACGGTTCAAATTTTGTTTGGGTAGATGAACACTATATATATTAACTTTATCATATTTACTACTCAAATCGTTAACAATCCAAACAAAAGCAAGTAAGCCGGCAGTCCAAAATTTGTTTTAGTAGTGGAACACTATATTAACTTTCTCATATTTACTGCTCGAAGTACTAATAATCTGAACAAAAGCAAGTAAGCTAACATTCCAAATTTTGTTTAGGTAGATGAATAACGTATTAATTTTCTCACATTTACTGCTAAAATTGCTAATGATCTAAATAACGACAAAATTGCTAAAACATTTTATTTTTTCTTTCAAACCAGCCACAAGTTGTGCCACAAGTTGCAAACACGTTTTCCAGCTTGATGTTATTTGATTACTTTTAGGAGGCAGAATTTTTGCACGCAACTTGTTGCCTATGCATTAGGAGTCATGTTATCTAATAAGAGCTTCCTCTTCACTTGATAATGATTCGATGAAATATTGTACGATGAGATAATGGTGTGAAGAAAATTCCTCTTTTCATCCCTACAATGTGACTCAATGCGCACTAGCCTCATGTAATGATCCCAAATCGGCACCTGGAAAGAGATTTGGGTAGGGGGCATTGAGGGTACTGTGCCCATTACAAAGCACCAATCAAAAAGATTTGGATCGGGCGCAATGAGATCCGTCTATTGCATATGTAATGANTTTGCAGTTCTAATGGTTAGTTGACCTGTCCAAACAAGTAAGCTGACTGATCAAAATTTGTTTGGCTAGATAAACATTATATTTGCTCGGATTACTAACAATTCAAACAAGAGCAAGTAAATCGACGGTTCAAATTTTTTTTGGGTAGATGAACACTATATATATTAACTTTATCATATTTACTACTCAAATCGTTAACAATCCAAACAAAAGCAAGTAAGCCGGCAGTCCAAAATTTGTTTTAGCAGTGGAACACTATATTAACTTTCTCATATTTATTGGTCGAAGTACTAATAATCTGAACAAAAGCAAGTAAGCTAACATTCCAAATTTTGTTTAGGTAGTAGATGAATAATATATTAATTTTCTCACATTTACTGCTAAAATTGCTAATGATCTGAATAACGACAAAATTGCTAAAACATTTTATTTTTTCTTTCAAACCAGCCACAAGTTGTGCCACAAGTTGCAAACACGTTTTCCAGCTTGATGTTATTTGATTACTTTTAGGAGGCAGAATTTTTGCACGCAACTTGTTGCCTATGCATTAGGAGTCATGTTATCTAATAAGAGCTTTCTCTTCACTTGATAATGATTCGATGAAATATTGTACGATGAGATAATGGTGTGAAGAAAATTCCTCTTTTCATCCATACAATGTGACTCAATGCGCACTAGCCTCATGTAATGATCCCAAATCAGCACCTGGAAAGAGATTTGGGTAGGGGGCATTGAGGGTACTGTGCCCATTACAAAGCACCAATCAAAAAGATTTGGATCGGGCGCAATGAGATCCGTCTATTGCATATGTAATGAATAGTTTATAATGAGATGACATTCGGGCTCTATTTTGTTTGGACAACAGTTTGAGCATATGTAAAACATGCTCGAGTATTTGCCCGAACGCGTTCGGTCTCAGATACCCTCTCAAGCAATAAATAGCGCTCATTGCACAAGATTCTCATCTTATCGCGTGACACTTCCCGTCCACAATTTATATGCTATTATACGGCTGTTATACAATATGAAAATCATATAATAATCAACAAAATATCATTACACATTTTCATGGGAGTTCTTGATAAAGATGTCAAATATTGCTTTGGAAGAAAAATGGAGGGACCATTTGTTTTCTGCACATGACGTGACTTAGAGAGGAGAACGACGTACTTTAGCAGAGCCCGGACTCTATTCTTTGCTTCATCCACAGGATACCTCGAGACAAAAGATACACAAACATTACACAAAGGATGTAAAAGAATCAAGATGTAGCAGAATCCTATGTAGATCTTTAATTATATATAATAAGGGAAACTTTTAAGTATATATAAAAGGTTTTGCTTGCAATTTTGTTGGTATTTCATGTTTTAAATTCATATCATTTTTTTTTTTTTTTAAAGAATATCAAAATTCTCTAGACCCATGGGACCAAGCCGTGACTGAAAAAAATGGGTGAAATTAATATGGATTGAAACATAAGATACCGACATTGTAAATTTTTAGATTTTAAAATTATAATTATAAAACCTCTTATACTTCAAGAAAAAGTAAGTAAAGTTTTTCTAGGGGTGAAATTTAAAACTGCCTAACTGCATCCGCTAACTGCTAACCACACTAATCGTTAACCGCTATCCGCACTAACCGCTAACCGCTTTGAAAGCGGTTAGTGGATTTTGAAAAACCGCTTAACCGCTAACCGCCTTTTTTTAAAATATAATATATATTTATATTATATATATTTCATATAATAAATAACAATAAGTTATTGTAACCTAGTGGTTATTGTGCGCATATTTTACTCAGGAGTCCTGATTTCGATTCCCCCCACCTTGTTTTTATTATTTATATAATATAGAAGTGCAAAATGACGTAGTTTTGCACTTCTATATATTCATTTCTTTCTAACCCAAAACGATAATTTTGTTGTAATTTTATTCGTATGTTATATGTTGTAGAAGGTGATCAACAAGATTTTGGTATAATGATCAAACATATAATGCTCACTTTAAACCAACAATTTTTAATGCTAAAATGGCCATGAAAGAGGAAAAAAAATGTTTAAAGTGAGCAAAACAAGGGTTTAAAGTGAGCCCAAAACCGGCAAAAAAAAAAAAAAAAACAATAAAAAGCGGTTAGTAGAAAAACGGTTAACTGCATTCAGTTAACCGTTAACCGGGTGGTTAATTGCCTAGGCGGTTAACCGCTAGCGGTTAGTAGATTCTACTAACCACCTAGGCGGTTAGCGGTTTTAGCCACTAACCGCTAACCACAACCGCTATTTCACCCTTAAAGTTTTCCCTTAAAATAAAATATAAAAACATAACTCTATTGTTGCTTGAAACAAGAAGCACGTTCACTTTAAAGCGTGTATGGACACTTTTTGAACCTAATTTTAGCATACAATATATCTATATATGTCACGCCTCTAATTTGGAAAAACAATAAGAAAGTGCAAACTCAAATATACATAATTGATTACGGGGCAATAAAAGTGTAGTGTGAAACTTAAAAGCTTCTATATTTATCAAAATATTTGTATTACAAAAAGAGAGTACGGTGGCCAACTGTAAGAGAACTACCTTGTATAGGGAGGTCAACACCGTCTCAATCCTTGGTCTAGCTAAACAAATGATTATATAGCAGATAATGCTTAATAATGTCTATGAAACTTAAAATGAGATTGTTGAGTCCTACATTTTAAAGGTTCCCTAAAATTGAAAGAGTTCACAAAAGTACAAACTTATGTGCTGAATATGGTGAAATGGGAGGCAATATTCCTATCTCCTAGCTTTTATGCTTCTTTCTATATGGCTAAACAGTGGAAATGATCCAATTATCCACTACTGTCCACTTCAAAAACATCCTATGAAATGGAAGACCCACAAAACTCTGTTCCAAGCATTGGACAAGACTGATGTCCTTTCGAAGTGCCATCTTTGTTTCACTTCTTCCATTTTTAGTGTCACTCACTATATATGTTTAATACTAATTAGAATGAGTTGGAAGATGAAATTTGTAGATCATTAATCCAATTAATTAATTTAAGACTAATTTTGTGTATGAAATGTCACTCAAAGATATTACCTAAAATCTAAGCTCTTTGTAATGCCCAATTTTCATCTTTCCTTTCCACACAATAACAAGTTTAACTCAATGTGACTAGCTAGTCACATATGATAAACCATATATACTTTGAATTAAAGCCTATAATTCCATGGGACATCCAAAAATGCTCTAAAAATAAAAATTAAAGATTCCAATAAGTAAATGTGACTATATATCCTCTTATTTTATACATAAAAAAGGGAAAAAATAAAGAAAAAGAAAAAGAAAAAGGGGGAAATACCTTTTCTTTTTGTATTTTGGCAAGTAGACCTTATCTTTTTCTAATAAAACACTCTCTTTCCAAAAATAAGCAAGTAGATAATTTTTTTTATATATATATAATAATGAAATAAATGTAGGGATGACCAAAGTCCACTTCTACCCACTACCAAACACACAACAATTTTTTTTATTTTTTTATTATTATTATTTAAAAAAAAAAAAAAAAAAACAGAGGAGAAAACTCCATGCCCACAACGCACCACAGCGCACATTAGCACCACCCCACCATTAAGTCCCCATTAACACACCGTGTTTACTCCCCACTGAAAAATCACCACTTTTATTATTACCCACTAAAATCACTTATTCGCCCTACACTACATTTTCCGATCGCCGATCCGACGGCACCTCCAATTCGTCGCCGGAATCGGATCCACGCTCCGACCCGGATCCGAGAACCATCAACCCGGTCTCACAGCCCCAATTTTT
Organism: Carpinus fangiana; assembly: GCA_006937295.1. Classification (NCBI taxonomy): domain Eukaryota; kingdom Viridiplantae; phylum Streptophyta; class Magnoliopsida; order Fagales; family Betulaceae; genus Carpinus; species Carpinus fangiana. Next base: position 707,750 of record CM017326.1, on the reverse strand, counting down.
CTATTACACAAAACCCTAACCTGTCCCATTTGGTACCCTCCACTTTGTGTGTGTCTGTTGTATAAAATAAAAAGGGGTTTCTCTGTATTTGTGTGAGTGTGTTTAGTACAGTGAGATTCACAAGCAGCTCATCTTGATTTTTGCTTTTGCTCGAGCTCCGAAGTACACGTGGCGATCTAGGTCGGCTTCGCATCCAATTGTTGCTCAAATTCCGGTGAGTTTTTTGAAATTTCATTTTTTATTTTTAACTTTTATTTTTAACTTTTTTTCTCTTAAATTTTTGTGCTATTTGTTACTGTACGTTTTAATTTTGTATTTGGTTTTTTTTTTTATTCTTGAGCTAAACATGGGTTTAATATGTAGTTTTCTAGGGTTTTTTCCGGTGTTGAATTCTGATCGGTGTGCATTGAATCTGGGTGGATTAAGTAAGATTTGGGTCTTGATTTGGGGAATTGAACTGGTTTTTGTGCTTCTAGGCGGGTTTAAAGAAATGGGTTCTCGGATTTTGGAGCTAAGAGTGTTTGGTAGGTGAAAAAATTGAGGAAAATGAATGAAAATGAAATTTTGAAGATATTTACTTTAATGTTGTGCACATGCTAAGAAAAATGAGTAAGTCGGCTCTGGAAAATGATTGTAGTGTGTTTAATTTAGTTGATCAATTCAAATGCTTGGATCAAAGAATAAGATATTTAAGGGTTCGATTTGATCTTTCTTTTCTTTCCCCCGGGTTTTTCAGTAGTTAAACAAAGCGTAAGTTTAAGTTGAGATCTAAATTTATTGGTATGATATGAAATCGTAAGAAATTGTCTCCAAATTATTGTCTTCGTTTTCTTAAAATGAACAATGTATGTCTTGATACACTGAAATTCTAATGTAGATAACGATTACGGTGGAAGCTTCCTATCAACGGAAACCTGAACATCTGTAGCAATTATTTGCAGACACGAAATTGATGTCGGATACGAGATCTTGGCTTTGCATTCAGTTAAGTATGTCGAGCAGGTCATAGCTTTTGTTTCAAGAGTTTGGTTTTGAAGTAATTTGAGTTCCTACATGGAAGCAAACCTAGAGGAGGCTCTTAAAGCCAAAGAGATAGCCGAGAAGCGATTTGTGGAGAAAGACTTTACAGGTGCGAAGAATTATGCATTAAAGGCTAAATCACTGTTTCCAGCACTGGAGGGTATATCTCAAATGGTCACCACATTTGAAGTTTATACCGCTTCTGAGGCTAAATGTAATGGTGAAGTGGATTATTATTCAATTCTTGGATTGAAACCCTTTTCTGATAAAGATGCAGTAAAGAAACAATACAAGAAGATGGCAGTGTTGCTCCACCCTGATAAGAACAAATGTGTGGGAGCTGATGGGGCATTCAGACTTGTTTCCGAAGCGTGGACATTATTGTCTGATAGTACTAAGAGAAGCTCTTATGATGTGAAGAGAAACAAGCAATCATCTTCTGGGGTTAACCAGACAAATTTATCTTCTGTTCATGCTACGGGGGTTACAGGTTTTAACAACGGTTCCAATTCGTCGAATTCTCAGGGTAGACTTGACACTTTCTGGACTGTTTGTACCTCTTGTAAAGTTCAGTATGAGTATCTGCGGAAGTATGTGAATAAAAGACTTTCTTGCAAGAATTGTCGTGGGATCTTCATTGCGGTGGAAACTGGGGCAGCCCCAGCAAATGGTTCTTTCCCTTATTGTCCTTGGTCACATGTGCCTGGTAATGGGTATGGAAGTCATGGATTCGATGGGGTTACTTATATTCCAGCGAATACTACCACCTATGTTGCAGGAAATGGGGTCTCAGGATTTCATTCTGGACATGGATATGAATATGTTTCAAATGTGTCGTTTCAGTGGAGCTCTTTCTCTGGAACTTCTTCTGGAATTGTGGGTCCGAATGGGCCATCTACCATATCCACTGATGTATATCAGGCCAATGGAAATGTTAACAGTGCAAGAGCCAAGGTTAAATCAGGATCCAGCAGAAAACATTTGATGGAAAACGCTGTTGCTAATATAAATTCACCCACTGGCTGCAGTGAACCTCCAGGGTCTAAGGCTGGTAGATCCGAAAAGAAAAGGAAGGTTATCGTGGCAACCAATTCTAGAAATGGGTGTGAAGACAAGGGATCAAAATCTGCTTCAGAAGCAAGAGTGGCTGATGGAAATGCAAGTAATGGACATGATCCCAAGCTTAGTAATCCAAGTGAACTTCCAAGTAGACGTTCTGTTGCACCTGCATTTGATGCTAGAAAGTTGTTGATTGAAAAGGCAAGGACAGAAATTCGGAAGAAATTGGAAGAGATGAAGTTGGTGTCAGAGGCAGCTGCTGCGGTTAAGCAGAATGCAAAAGCACAGGCAGGACTTGATCAATCGGGAGGAACTGAAGAGGCACCTAAAATAGCAGATTTGGGTGCTTCTGGTCATCAATTAGAGGCAAATAAAACCCGACCAATCTCACTTGCAGTCCCTGACCCTGATTTCCATGATTTTGACAAAGATAGATCAGAGCAATGCTTCAAGCCAAAACAAATATGGGCATTATATGATGAAGAAGATGGTATGCCTCGCTTGTACTGTCTTATCCGTGAGGTCATCTCGGTCGAACCATTCAAGATTCATATCACTTACTTGAACTCTAAAACTGATAGTGAGTTTGGGACAGTGAACTGGCTGGAATGTGGGTTTACCAAATCATGTGGAAATTTCAGAGCTTGGAACTCAGATGTTGTCGACCAAGTTAATGTTTTCTCTCATGTTCTTAGCCGGGAAAAAGCCGGTAGGGGAGGTTGTGTTCGAATATACCCCAGAAGCGGAGATATTTGGGCAGTATACCGGAATTGGTCACGAGATTGGAACAGATCAACCCCAGATGAAGTGAGGTACCAGTATGAAATGGTGGAGGTTCTCGATGATTACTCTGAAGAGCTTGGTGTTTGTGTAGCTCCCCTTGTCAAGTTGCCTGGATTTAAGACAGTATATCAAAGAAATACGGACAAAAGTGCTATTCGATGGATCCCACGAAGAGAGATGCTACGCTTTTCACACCAGGTGCCGGCTTGTCCACTCAAGGAAGAAGGAAGTAATTTGCCAGAGAAGTGCTGGGATTTGGATCCAGCTGCAACTCCAGACGAGCTGCTTCATGTTGCTACGGAAGCAGGCACATAACATACTAGTCAAGCGGGAAAGGAAGATCAGTTTGGAGTTCGTTTTAGCATTCTTTAGACAAATTTAGATTTAACTGTACAAATATGTCTCTCTCTCACACTTTGGTTAGAGGCCAATGTAACATTAACCCCATATCGTTTTAGGGGGTGCAATGTTTACGGAGTGAAACTTGTGTCTAGAATATTGTTAAAATTCTAATTACTGTTGTTTACAAACATTTCTTTTCAATGATAGCTGTAACACCTAATGACTAGTGCATTCTTCATGCTAAGAACTCAACCTGCCTGCAGATATCGTTTTAGGGGGTGCAATGTTTACGGAGTGAAACTTGTGTCTAGAATATTGTTAAAATTCTAATTACCGTTGTTTACAAACATTTCTTTTCAATGATAGCTGCAACACCTAATGACTAGTGCATTCTTCATGCCAAGAACTCAACCTGCCTGCGGACCGCAGATAAACATCCATTTAGGTATTTCGACCATCTTCTGCATCTGTCATCAGAAAGACGCAATCAACTTCCATATATAATCAGCAGCGAAAAAGCACCTGTTATCAGCACGGGTGGACAAACACCGACGATGTATAGGCTGTGGATTAAAATATCTATATATTATATATGTACATTGTATTAAGTACTTGGATATTGATAAATGAATGAAACCATAAAAAGAAAAATGAGTATTGTCCAATGTTAATAAGATAAAATAGACTGTCGAGTATGTCAAATTTGAAAGATAATAGAGAAACGATAAAAATTATTCTCACAACTATCTCCATCATGATATTCAAGAGTTAAAATTTAACCAAATCACTCTTAAAATACTTGCATGAAACAGAAGATCCCGTTTTCTCCGTTCTTGAGAAATGTTTTCTTGAATGTCTTTCAGAAAATCTGAGTACGGACAGAAAGCAAGACATCAGAGGACTTTTGAGGACGATATTATTGAAAAAAAAAAAAAAAAAAAAAAACCCTTCCGGGCGAAGGACTACTGCCTACTGGCCACTGGGTTACTTAGCCCAAAAAGTACAAATGCGCTACAAGTCGTTTAACGCCAACGAATTGGCCGACCAATTAACGCCTTGAACGATTATTTCTTCATTTCTTCATATGTTTTGTTATCAAACGACGTCGTTAGGAGAACTTTAGCCGTGACGGTGTATCCAAAGACCCAATCGAAACTGGAAAACTCAAAGCGAAAGCAAAGCAAGCTAGGGAAGAAGAATAATCAAATGAATCGTCAACACTGGCACAAAGTTGCTGCGATCTCTGGTAATATCGTACTACCTTCTTTCTCTCTCTCTCTTCCATACTTCGATTTTTTGTTTTTTTTTAGCTGTAAAATTTGTGCGATAAATACACACATTTATTGGTTTGTACTAATGGATTTTTCTGAGAAGATCCAGTTGTTTGATTGAGTGAAAACAGGGATGGCAGCTCTTGGTTTGGGCACGTATGGTGCTCATGTCTTCAAGCCCAAAAACCCAACTTACAAAGAGGTCATTTTTCCTCTTTCTATTGCTTTCTTGTTTATAAATTTCATTACCCATTTACTTGTAAAATAAAATTCATTACCTATTTTGATTTCAGTCTAATTTCATGGTAGATTTTGGTTGCCCTTTTTTCTTTGACGTTTTGTTTATCCTACTCTGGTTTTGATAGTTTGGTTTGTTGTGCTTGAATGTTTGAAAGGTCTGGCAAACAGCTTCCCTTTACCATTTGGTTCACACTGCTGCTTTGGTTGCTGCCCCTATTACCAAGAACCCCAACATTGTGAGTTTCCCTTTCCCAATTAAATGAATTAATATCCCATTGTTTTGTTTTTTGAATAGTATTTGATTAGGATAAGTGCAAGTATTGTTTCCTTCTCATGTCCAAAACATAAGCAATCATTTGGATTTGGTTCCAAATTTTGGTCAAATCTATATGTTATGATGTTAAATGTCACGCATGGCTTAGGTTCAATCTTAAGCGTGTGTATATAAGTTCTTGGTACTCTCCCTTGCAAGTTGGTTTGCAAGAGTTGGGTTCTACATGAGGTTTGTGTCATTTAATATCAGAGTAGACACCAGATCATGGGTTTGAATCATAGAGAGGGTGACTTATGGGATAAAGTGTGCAGCTGTAGACATCAGATTCGAAAGTGTGATGGTATGTTACGATTCTATGTGCCTCACATGGCTTAAGTACAATCTTAACTCTATGTATATAACTTGTTTGACACCCTCTCCTTTAGGTCGATTTTCAAAGATGAGTTCTACTAGAAGTTTGTATCACTGTGCGATGCAAATTTTGTTACATAGTATTTCACTTAACATTTTGTATCTGGTGTATATAAATAGTGTTTGTGTGTAAAAGTCTCAAATGGTTTAATTTTGTTCCCTTGTTGGCTGTTTCAGTTTGGAGGCCTTTTGACAACTGGAATTCTTGCATTCTCTGGGACGTAAGTGCCAATTCTACCCTTTGATACTCACATATGATGAAATGGTTTTGTTTTCATTCGACAAACCATGCTTTCATTAAGGATACTTGCCAGTGGAATCACAAATTAATCTAGTTATGTAGTATAATTCCCTTTGGTCTTCTCTAGGTTAATGATGTTACAAATTGGTGAAAAGGTACTTTAGACGTACAGATGGTTTATAGATCTGACATCCCAAAGAGGACTTGCTTTGAGACAACTCATGATAGTTTTTCAATATTAACACGCCATCATTATTAAGCAGAATCTTCTATTAAGCATCGTTTGCTGGGGTACAATTCAAGTTTTACTACAAAGGGTTTGTGAGTTTAACTGATTGTAGTTAATCCTTGGAATAATTTTACTTTTGAAGAGTTCTTCAAAAGATTTCTACTTCATCATCAAAATCCATGAGTTTCATTTGTTTTATGCTTTGGGTGATTTTGGCGATATTGTGTGGCTCTTCATTTTAATTTGCCAATATTTGTTATGCTCGAATCAAAACACTGATTCATCTGCTGCTAGGTATTCTTTGGGGTATTTGGGCGTAATTTCACGTTGAAATTAAAACTGATTACAAATAAAATTTGAAACCAATGACTAAAGGGATGGGTTCTACTGTTGTTTTAGGGTTGCTTATTCAAATGTCTATTTTATGGAAACATTCTTCAAATTAAATGTTCATACTGACTTGATATGATTTCAAGGTCAGTGCTGATTGTTGAAAAACACCTTGGGATTTTGTAGGTGTTATACTGTAGCACTCCTCGAGGACAGAAAGTATTCTACCTTAGCTCCATTTGGTGGTTTTGCATTTGTTGCTGCTTGGGCAAGCTTGCTTTTCTAGGGATTCAAACTTCCTTAGTTGGTACCATCGCTTAAGATGCTGCACTTATGATTTCATGCGCCTCTGAGATCTTGGAGAACATAACTCCCACATGCACTTTCTCTTGGGTTTTGATAGTTACTATTGAACTTTATTGTCATATACCTCTTTCCTGATTGTCTTGTCAATGTTTGGTGTTGTAAAGATCAATGTACTTATTCTGCTACTCAGTTTCTATTTCGGACAAAGATTCAGAACTCTCTGTCCTTACTGATAGTACGTTTCTGCAGAACTCTCTGTCCTTACTTGGAAGACACTGAAGATCAGCTAACTTAATTTATCAAAAATTAGAACAGATGCTAGTTTTTATGTTCATGTATATCTATCTCTATATCTGAGAAAACCAAATTGCCACAAATTGTAAAAGCACCAGCTCTTAGGTTGTGAATATATGATGATCATGCCTGCAAGCCCAAAATCCAATTCAGAGTGCTCCATTTCTATTTTTCATCTGTTCAGTCTCATTCCAGTTTCATCGGACAAACGTTCTGTCTGTTCCCCATCTTCAAAATATGTGACTTTTTGTTATTCAAGGTGCAGGTATTACTTGATTTGTTATCAACTGAATCTTTTGTGTATCAAGTTTTTTGGTGAGAACTGTATCATAAGATTGGGTTATCTAGAACTTCAAACCTCAACATGTTTGTTTTGGCTGCATTATCCAGGGGATTCAAATCACTAATCGGAAAAACAATTAGGGGGCAAAGACAAAATAGAATGCTTCCACTGTGATAGATATGCGGAGGCTAGTTGGCGTTGCGATGAACTTTCCGAAAAGACCAACCAAGAAGAAGATTCCAGAGCTGGCGAATCTCAAGAACTCACCAAGCTGTGTAATCTCTCTCTCTAGAACGTTGCAATGAAAGAAATTCCAGTTTTTCGAGAAGAAGGTGGGAAATACAAATGAGCATCGAAGGAGGTGAGCTAATACTGGTTCATTAGGAGCAAAAGCATTGGAGCTAATGCTGCATGGAGATTCACGTTGGCGCAATTCTTCAGTATGCTATGCCCCCTTAATAGAGAATGAAAATGCTTCAACCCAAAGAAAATATAGGCTTTCTATGATAATTACGCTTCGTGCTTAAGACTATGCTTCACTCCCCTTGTCACATGTGTTGGATTGAGATACCATTGGGTGGATTCCAAAGGCGAAGTTGATTTCTTATATTACTACAAGGATCCAACTTGGTCAATGAATTACTACTACCTTCTAGTGTAGATTGGGCAACATTGTAAATAAAAGTGTTTTTAAAGATACTACAATTGTTATAATAAGTCTCTTACAAATTGATATGACAATCCATAATGACCGCTTACTACATCAGGCATGGAAGTCTGTGTGATACTTATCAAGTCACCCATCTCTGGCAAGGATTTTCATTTTAACTACTCAAAATATAATCTTTTTTTTTTTAATTTTTCATTTTAGCTATTAGTTTTTCACTACTTACTCAAACAGAACATTTATTTTAACTATCTAATCTGATTAAATATTATTTTGTTATTTTTTTTTATCATTTCCTTGTCTTCCCCAAAAAGAGAGAGAAGAGAAAAAGAAACGATTAAAAAAAAATAGAAAGAGAGAGAATATAATAAAATATTACTTAAAAGTTGCTACAAGCAGTTATAGGAAAAACTTATATTTTACAAGGACTGCTGGAGCAAGGAAATAAGGCATAATAATTAAATATAGCTAAAAAACTAATTTACCCTTTCTGCTTACTTTTGGCTGATGTAACACTGCCGTATGAACTATTAAGTCAGCTGCCAAGAAAGTCGTAGTAAAAACCGTAATACTCCAAGAGTTTTCCTTGTAAACAAACATATATATTCTAGTTTTGAACTTAGGTTTTGCATAAACCATTATTGAGAAAATCAGAGAGCGAGGATCACATTGTCATTGTCAGAGGGCATATATGTATGCTGGTGATATGTGGCTCATAGGGTATATTTTGTATTTGTCATTACTGTCTACTTTCGCTATCATCCTCGGTAGAGTGTTTGGGGCTCAGCAATATGTGGTGAAGCATTGAGATTTAAAACACTTAGGACCACGTGACACAGACATAGGAAGTCAAAGTTTTCTTTTTCATAAGTTTCCCAAATGACAATCTTCCACAGACAGAAACATATTATTATTAGTCTATATAGAAGAGCGCAGAGGGTGAGGTGCTGTGACTGGCTTTGTTGTCTAATAATAATGGTCCTATTGTTATTTAATATGATGTCTTTGATGTCACTGTCTTTTCTTATGCTGGCACCGTCATGGGGCAATAACCTACTTAACCCGTCTCCTTTAATACATATTTATAAATAATTCTTTAGTCTTCAATTGCCAGCAAAATTCCCATGCTAAGTTGCTGATTTGATGGTGTATGCTGCCCAAATAATTTGGATTTTAAAAGTCTTGAGACTAGTGTTGGGTGGGAAGATTGATAGTTCGAGACACGTTGGGTTGGGATACAAGTCGATTGATCCAAAAGTTTAAGTTTATTAAGTTCGAGCCTAATTGTGCTATATTAATTACTCATTATTGTAACACCTTTTTATCATCTTTTTTATGCTCGCACGTACATATTTAATAATCTTTTCCTCATGTGTGAGTTTATCATCTTATTGTTACACTTGCCCTTAAACGGAAGATCTTTTTCAATCTTGTAGGCTGTCTCCAGAACCATTTGTGAGCGATGTGGATTTGCCCGCAGCATACACCTTTGCCCCTTCTTTAGGAACTCTTGTTTATGCCTATGCTATTAATCTTTGTCTCTTATTCCTAGAATCTCGTTTGAGTCTTTTAGCGAGACTAAAAGCTTTAACTATGGGCTTATACTTAACTATGTTATATTAACTACTTACTACTGTATCATATTTTTAATGTGAGATTCAATCTTTTTTGCACTCACGCTTGTATACTTAAAAAAGTACTAAACAACATACATTAAAGAAAAATAGATTTTTTCTCCAAATTAAGTAGAAAGAAATTTCTCTAATCTAACCTGACATATATCCTTAAAAAACTGTAATTCTTACATGCCATTTTAATTTCAAGTACATTTTTAATGGATCATTTAAACAAATCCATAAAACTGTGGAGGGCCTCTAGTAGCGGAGTGATGATGGCTTAAAAAGGCCTAAATTCACTAGTAAAAAGGCTCTGTTTCTTTCAACGTAAAATAGTTTCTAGAAAATATTTTTTGCATTATACGGTGCTTATTGTGACATAAAATAGTGGTCAACGGAAATCATTTTCATTTTCACACCGTAAACAATTTTTCGACTTTGAGCATCTCATTCTCAAATTGATGGACCCTGCCAAGACCTGCCAGGACTTAACCAGGACTCACTTGGGACCTCGCCAGGGACTTGACTGGGACCTGCCCGAGACTTGACCAAGACTTGCCCGGGACCCGCTCCAGACTTAATTGAGACACAATTTGACCTGCCTGATATCTTGCCGGGACCTGACTGGGACACGCCTAGGACCTACTCAGGACCCCACCGGGACCTAATTGGGACCCGCCCGAGACCTCGTCAGGACTTGATCGGGACTTGCCTGAAACCCACCTAGGACCCGTTCTGGACTTAATTGAGACACAATCAAACTTGCCTGATACCTCGCCGGGACTTGACTGGGACCTACTCGAGACTCCATCGGGACCCAATTGGGACCTACCCGGAACTCACCTGGGACTCGCCCCATGACCTCGTCGAGACTTGTCCGGAACTTGCCTGAAACCCACCCGGGATCCCGCTGGGATTTGACTAGGACTTGCCCAAGACCTGCAGTCCTCGAGACTCGTCGAAAAATAATTTTAGCGTAAAACATTTTCCTTGAAAATGATTTCTTAGAAAATATTTTCCGGTATTTGGCATGTAAAGAAAATCAAGCGGGTCCTGGTTAGGTACTCGACGTCAAAAAATGTTTTCAGCAGAAAACATTTTCCTAGAAAGCATTTTCTGGTATTTGGTGTGTATGCAAAATCATATTAAACACTAAATTACGAAAACGTCTCTGCTGCGTCTTGGGCAGGTCCTACCAGGGTTTCGGGTTAATCCTAATGGGGTCTTGATAGGGTCTAGGTGGGGTCTTGGAGAGTCCTAGGTGAATCGCATTAGGGTCCTTGCGGAACTCGGTTTGGACACCTTTAAGACTTGATCAAGACATTTTCATAATTTAGAGTTTAACATGATTTAATGAAAAATATATATTAAAAAAATAAAAAAATTGATTCTCCGTACGCACGCTAAACGCCATAAATTAATTTCTGTATAAAATATTTTCAGAGAAAATGACTTTCCTAAAAATATTTTTTGACGAAATTATTTTACATCGAAAGAAACGAACTTAACCAACTGGAGGATTTGATTTGGAGAAATGGGTTTCTGCACAAACTTAGCTGTAAAATTTCTCCTTTTCCCCCTCGAATAGAAAAAAGAAGAGGAGAAAAAGAAAAAAAAGAAGAAGAAAAGATAAAAAGGCTGTACAATACAAGTTGATGATCATATTAATTCGTTCACTACCTAACAGAGGAGAGAATGCCATCAGGGGTCCACAAATCTGGGACAAAATCAAAACCAGGTCCACAACTCTCATTATATTCATCAAATACCCACATCAAAGCGGCTTTAAGAACATGCATTTCCTGCCCTCACTTATTGAAAAGTACAATATCTTATTGGCTGTCAATGGACTTTATCATTATACAACAGCTAGACTATGATGGAGAGCCTTTGGTTGGAACAGACAGAATTATTGTATGCAAAAACAAACTAAAAAAAAAAAAAAAAATTAAAAAAAAAAAGGTGAATTAGACACACACACCACACAACATATAATAATTGTGCACCTTTGGTTCCAGCATTTCAGGTTCTCTAGTACATAAAATAGTTGGAGTTGATGGACCCTTACTGCCAAAATGATTTCTGTTCTACAAAATTGTTTCTGTAGAATGTATTTTGCATATGTTGGGATAGTTTCTCTGTTGATGAAGATTTTCAGAATAATTGCAGACATGATTTTTGAATCAAAATATCCCTTTTGAATCTGAGTGATAGAACTTATCCTAGCTTCGAACCAAAGTTGCTTTTCTTTAGGCTTATCGCTCAATATTTATGTCAAATCATTGGATGTTCTAAAAGTTTAAACTCCTTTTTTAAGCCGATAAAAAAGGGTAAAATTGAATGTGTACAAAAATTATAAAAAATCATGCTCCCCACGTCGGACATGCAAAAAGAATATTACCTGGTCGGTCGAAGAAATGAACAATATCCATGGCACACCAAAAACAAATCTGCTAATGTAAAAAGCTGAAACTATGTATAGATAAAATTTATTAGCATTTGTGTCCCAGTGTTGCAGAGATCTTTACACCTTTCTTCTTTCTCTAAACCCTGATTTTGTTTTTTATTTTTCTTTTTCTCTACTTCCTTTCTTCAGCTAAGGAGACTATTACATACTCTTCTAAAGACCCACATGCTCTCTTGCTTGCCTTTGTGACTACATTGAAAATAAAAATAAAAGAAACTTGTTTATATATTAGATTTTCTGTATCGATCTTTGCAATCTCCCCCACCAAGAGTTAAAATGGAGAAGACTTCTAACTGTGGCTCTCACTCTAATGGAGCTGATGGACCCATCAAAGTTGAAAAGAAAAAGTTAAGTCCTGTTGTATCAAACCCTTGAATTAGTCTTGGAACTCGTTCACTCTACTTCTATACTTCCTGTGTCTGAATCTCTATATAACTGCTGAAATGCCATTTCCTATAGCAGATGCAAAAGGGCTCTCCGGAAGGTTAAGTCCTTGGGTGCTGTAAGGGGTTAGTATAAACTTTCAGGTCCAATTACTTGAGCAATAAATTAATTTACCACTCTAACACTGAATAAATTGTTATAAACTGAGTGAAAATCAACCCTTAATTTTTCTTAGAATAATGCTACTCTTCACACCAATTAATCACACTCATTCCATACCAATTGTAATAGAGTGTTTTAAGTGGTTTCTCAAATCAGCCACTTAAAACACATTACATTAACTAGTGTGAAATGAGTGTGAATAGTAATATTACTCTTTTCTTTTTACAATCTCTTGTTGATTTAAAGGCTTATTTTTCACTGCCACATCATCTCAATTATATGGCAATAGTTTAACAGTTTATTAAATAGCATTACTCATCTAAATATAACCAAAAGAATACGTCTTCATACCTATCCTGGTCGTTGTAGTTGGTGTTTATATGCCTCCTTTTGTCCTCACTGGTAGAACCATTGTTCAAAACATTCAGCAAATAATTAAAATGTTCAGCAGATGGAAACTCTGCTTCTGCACAGGCAGCAGTGGTGCATAAGTGAGAGTTTTAGTCATCAAGAGAAAAACAGGAAAAGGAATTTGCTACATGGATTATGTACACAAAGAGATTAAACCTTCTGAGAGCTTCAATCCATCCATTGAGTAACCAAAATAAGAGTGATGGGACAAGGGTTTTGAAGTTAGTTGCAACTCTGAGAGACGCCTGCTCTCAAGTTCAAGCGCTTGCTGCTCATGTCCACCGATGAGCTGCTTTCTGAGTAGCCCTGAATTATCACAAACTCTCGCCACTAAACGGAACAGGGAAATTACACCAAACAAATTCTCTCAGACATAACACAAATAAAAACGGAATATAGATTACTGCACTTGTCTGATGGATTTACTCACTAGTGTTAAGCTCACCATCTCCATCTAGGAAATGTGGACTGCAATACACAGGCTGCTGCATTTTATCTGTGTACTTCCTGCAGAAAAAAACATCTTTCAGTACCATAGGTTGGCAAACTAAACTAGGAGATAACATGGAAAGTGCACCAGAAATGCAATTTAAAGTTAAATACCTCCGACACGTTACCACTAATGACACCAATAGAGCGTTACAATACATGTTATAAATTTTTAATTTCCAACTCAGCATTCAAAAACAATTATTAATTTCATAGGTTTCAAAAGCAGGAAGCCAGAGAAGGGATATTCTTTACATATAGACCTCCCTGAAATTGTAAAAAAGTCATAATTTTGTCATAAAAATACTGAGACAGAGAGAAGAAAATCAACGTTCAAACCAAAATAGCCTTATCCAATGATTTTTTAAAAACAGATCGGTATTGTTATTTCAACAGGTACCAACTACCAAGAGGAAGCAAATTGTTATTGTGAAGAAAGGGACACAAGCCAGCTGGAAACCCAAAATGATGTAAACTTCTCAAAGGTGAAGCTAGGAGCTTAGTCTATTATTGATGTTGATGACGACTGCAAGAAATGCAAAGGAATCAACATCGAAATAAACTATTAATTAGTGCAGGAGTGCCCAACATTTCTTTTTCCATAAAAGAAAGCTTTTACTTTGATGTTAGTCTACATTATCTGCCGATTTAAGCCAATACCGTAAGTGCTAAATATTAAAAGTAAGGGCCCTACCGCAATTGCAATACTACCAACTATAACAAAGATGCTGTTGAATGATGAGAAATTCAATGAAAGGCTAATTTAAAATCAGCAAATTCAGGAACCAATGTAAGTAGCCGACAAAGATTAAATGATAAACACCTATTTAGAAAAAAATTCAGAGGAATTCAATGGTACCAGCGGTGACACCTGTAAAACAGATGTCTTTACAACACAATAAAGGAGCTGAAGTTGGGAATAAAGATCGAAAACATGTCCATAATCATAGAGGAATTAAGGCTTCGGCAGGCCCCATGTGTTTATCAGAACTGATATTGCAGACCACAACCATCCATGAAAAATAAAGCAATAACTATTATGTTTGGCTGGATCAAAGGAAATGTTAAAATAGTAATTAAATTATTAAATCAACAATTTCTTATCGGCTCAAGTCTTTGGAATAAATGTGATTTAACATAGAATAAGGAAAAAAAAAAAAAGGTCGTGAGTTCGAGCCTTGTCTCTTACACTTTTGGAATAAATGGTAATTTAAGAGGAGATGATAATATAGACGTATAAAGAGCCAGGAAAATTGAAAAAATCTTATCACAATTAAAGACAGCTACTTCTTTAAACAAGCAAAAATGTTTTACCTGTCAAGCCTTGACTTTTCCCGGTAAGGTTTCACAAGAACACGAGCCCCACATACAAAATGAGGATTCCCCTTAGCTAAAATTTGCTTGACAGTCTCCGCATAAACAAAAGTGACAAAACCAAACATCCTCTTCTGCTGGCAAGGAATTCTAACATCTTGGACAGGCCCAAATTTGCTACAAATAGAATACCAAAACATATAAAAATTGATACAATGAAAAACCAAATTCCGAAAAGAAGTTCCCAAGTAACCAAACTTCCTTACTTGAAGTAGTTAGAAACATCTTGCTCTGTGAAAGTACTCTCAGCCGGAAAGGTAAGATAAATCTGTCGAGAACCGGCAACAATTCCACCAGGATCATTTCTCTCACCAATATACTCCAAGTATTTCGGGATATCTTCTGCCAAGATTACTGAGTGCTGCCCATGAGGCCTGTAACTCAAACAACAACACTTCAAAAGTTAAGAAATGAAGTAACTACGTGTGAATTAAGACATAAAAGTCGAAAAAAATTGACCTGTCAATGAGACGAATGCTGGTCTTCAACCGAGCAAGAAGCTTTGTCAGACTATACCCAGCCTTACCATGTCTCTGGCTTTCTGTAAGGTAACCCTCAGCCTGAAGGGTTCTCCCAAACTTCTCATAATAGATCATTGGCAGTGAAGCAATTGAAACAGGAAACCCTCTTCTTGATTTCAAAAGCTCAGTTAACTCCATTTCAAGCTTTTCAAGAGACCTAGGAGAGAAGACATTGTCTTCATGAGGAAGCTCATTTGAACTTGGACCTAGAATCTGAGAAAAGCTTTCTGAGATGGGATTGCCATGGAAATACCTACAGTTGTTTCCGTGTTTACAAAACCCCTTATTGAAGTAATGGCAGACCTTGACAGGAAATTCAGGCAAGCTCGGAGACCTTCGACTGTTTCTAACATCAAATGCAGGTTCTTGGTAATAATAATTGCTTGAAATATCTGAACCAACAGAATTGACGGGTTCTATTTGATCTTCCAAAGTCAAGAACTGCATTTGATTCTGAAGATGATAATCTTCAACACCAGAATCTGAGTACACCGGTGGGACAAAGTCTACATTATGCAATGGTTGCTGCTCTGCAGCCACTTGGGGATCCCAGTAGGAGTACTTTGCACCTCGGAGAGTTGCCGGAGTCGAAATTGGACGTGACAAAGCCGGCGAGTATGGTGTGAACTGTAAAGGCAGGTCCGAAATGAGTGCTTGGTTCACTGGAGATGGTGAGATGGGAGTAGAAACCGGGGGTTTGGATAAACCAAGCTCAGTTTTGGCTTTGTTGATCAAAGAGTGGATCAGATTATCAGGGCTGAAGGCCAACCGGATCATTTCGCGCTCACCATGATCTTGTAACATAAGATACCCGATAATCTTTGAGACGTTTTCAGGCTCTACTCTCTGAATTCTATTGTAAACAACTTTCGTGGACTCAGAAAAATCCATCTCAATCCACACCCCTGGAAATGCAAAACTACTTGTTACAGATCACTACGGAACATATATGGAAATTTGAGTTACACCCTGATGACAACCATAAAAGTAGATATTATTAAAAAAAAAAAAAGAACCCCCTACCCCTACATATATATATATATATATCTCAACAATATCTAAGAGGAAAAAAATCAAAACATAACCTTAATGGTTCTGACATTACTATACTTCTTTACATGCACTTCACTATCAAACAGCAAATGCATTAACAAAGATAAGACAATAATCTGCAACTCCATAGCCAAAAAAGGAGAGACATGATCTAAACAACATTTAAACCAAAAAGGGAAAGGGAAAACCGCAGAGCAAAGGCCTAATTCAGCATTAAAATAAAATAAAAAGGAAAACAGCAGGAAAATCACCAGTTCTAAAGCAGCAGCACAAGCAGTGGAAACAAACAGTTGTTTTTCGAGATAGCGAGAGAAGCAGAATGAATTATAGCCACAAAGAGCATAGACATAAACCATCAAACATTGTTAAATAAGACAAGTAAGTACCTTTCTGAGAGTTAGAACCAGAAAATAGTGATTGTGATCAAATTTGAGGGGAAAATGACCCACAGCGGACATTTTTTTTTTTTTTTATGTGAAGCAGAAAAGAGGTTTAAGTTTTCCCCAAACTCAACCTCAAAACAAAAGTTCATAATATATTCAGCCAAAAAACCATGTTAAACAGTTTCAAGCTTTTCATCCCAAATTTTTTGTTACATATATTATCTCCTCCTTGTTCCCAAAGAAGTAGCTAAGTTAATGAGATACAAAAGAATAAGCAAGGGAAACTAAATTTTGACATTTCAAAAAAAAATCTAAACAAACCACTTCTTAAGCACTGAATTAAATGCTTTAAAAGCATTATGAGGCAAACCTATATCCAATATTAAATTTTTTTATGAAAAAAATTAACTACTCAAAAGGCACAAGCAACATAATATCAAATTTGCACATAAGAATTAAAAAAAAAAAAAGATTCAAAATTCAAACTCAAAAAGCCATTTTTGACCACTGAACCAGAATTTGCAACATCTCTGACAAAACCCATCTTCCCAAAGTCAAAAAATTCACCACATTGACTACCATCACAAGGGAGTAAACACAACAAGAAAGGGACGTCCTAGCTATTATAGAGTAAAGATCTGAAATACCCACCAAATCCAACAGCACTCTGAAGATGAAACAAAGTCAGGCAAACCAATCCAAGGCGTCAAACTCCTCCATAGCTATGATTGATCTTTCACTCTCTTCCTTCCTCTCTCTATGCTTTTTTTGCTATTTTTATCCTCTCCTATGCCACTCAGTATCCTATTTCTCTCTCAAAAAACGACACCATTCTTAAAAAAGCAAAAATGACAGAAAGGATAGCTTTAAAGGGCGCCTTGTCTTTAGTTCAAATCAACTCACATTAATTTATGCGTACACATACAACACACCCTCCTCACTAAAAAATATTTTTATTTATTTATTTTTGAAAAAACCAAAAACATATATTTATTATATAATTGAACTCTTCTCACTCTCATCTTTGATTTCTTCAAAAAAAAAAAAAAAAAAACAATTGTAAAAAACGTGTTCCTAAAGATTAGAGCTTGGACTTCTTGTTACAGAAAATTGAGGGAGTTTTTATAGGCAACGTGAGCTATTTTCGAAATTATCCTTCAGTTTGAAGAAAAAGTCAATACTCAGTTCAGGTTTAGGATTGGCTTTACTATCTGACAAAATTAACCAAAATCACCCAGTTTCGACCGTTGGATCAAATGAAAGTTCTTTAGTCTGCATTATATGGGTCCATAGATACACATTCTGGGCCCACTAAAGGTGAAAGCTTGAGCGAACTGTGGAAGGGCACACTTCCATCAGAATAAACTTAGCGGTGGTGGTGGTTAGAGCAAAATCTATCTACGACTTTGCATGAAGGACACGTGTCAATTTGGCAGCGAGCTAACAAAATCTGTTTTTATTCCGGTGGGTGCTAATCCACGAAAAGATTGCAAATCATAACTGCAGTGAATGTAGTAGTGCTCTGCTACTACTACCATAATTATTCTCTCTTTTCTTATACTTTGGGGAAAATTAGAGTTTATCCTTTTTAAAGTTGAAAATGTTTTTTAATTTGAACACCAAAATTTTTATTTTTACAATTTATTTCCTCAAAGTTTTAATTTTTTTCAATTCCACAAATATTATCTCAAAATTCTTATATTGTTCCTACTTTTTATTTTTTATTTTTATTTTTTATTAAAAATTGAATAAATTTATGAGTACAAAAATAACCAGATGGCCAAAGGGGGTTAGCAGTAATTTTTTTTTTTTTTTTATAAAAAATAAAAAAATAAAAATTTGAAGCAATATGAGAAATTTTGGTTACAATTGGTCAAATTGCAAAAATTTAAAACTTTGGGGTTGGATTGCAAAAATTGCAACTTTAATGTTCAAATTAAAAAACGCAATCAACTTTGAGGGAGTAAATTGTAAACGCTGTCAATTTTGAGGGGGTAAACTGTAATTTTTCCTATATTCTCAAATGGATCCCACATCATCTGCACTCATATCCTATCTGGATTTTTGTGGGTCCCGATGACTAAAGGAATTAGTTAAGCTTCTTTCTAATTGGTGGTTGGAATAATTTTTAGATTTTTTTATTGTTATTTTAAATCAAGAATAGATTTTTTTTTTTTCAATCTATAGTACGAATATGTTGTTTTCTATTTTGAGAGTGCCCTTGGAATTTTAGATTTTACAATATATTATTTATAAATTGACCTAACAGTCATATTTTATCACACGGGTGAAACTAAAAATTTCAGTGTGGCAAAAAAATTAGAATTTTTTTTTTTTTTTTTTGGGGCAACTAGCTTAATTATTTATGGCTTTGGGGTTGAAAGCTTCGATATGAATTAATTAAAGAAATTCTCTCGACTCTAATCTATTAAATTGATATTTATTTTTAAAATATTTAATCCTTACATAATTTTTTTAATAAAATTAACTGAATGTGTCGTCTGTTCTTATAGTATTAGACTAAATTATAAGAATTTCCTTTATCTCAAATTTTTTTAAAAGAAAATAAAAAAACCCTAATTCATATATGGTTTGCTGAGCAAGTCAGCATGGTGTAGTTGTATTGACCGGTTCAACCGGCTGGAAATAGGAGATATCGCCGGTTACCGTAGTTTGCGTTGTAGTTGTTGATGTAGTTTGGAAGTGAAGTAATAAGACAAAATTAGCCAAATGTTAGGTACGATAGAGTGTTGACATTTGAGCTTATCGGGTTGTATATGATTTAATTTGATTGTTGTAAGCACGTAATTAATATTTTAATTAGATGATTAGATCCCACTAATTGAATTTAGGATACTGATAAGTACTCCTTTCAAGGACTAGTTATTAATTTTTTATTTATTTATTTTTTTTGGATATTTTTTTTAAAAAAATATTTTATACACTTGAATGCCAATAGGACTTAATTAAGTTGTATGTTGTTAATGTTGACATAGGAGCTATATGATTGGTGGGCCCTATTTTAGAGAAAACCATGTTTAAATGGACATTATAATAATTAAGAGATATGCTATAATGCAATATAATGCCAATATTTAAAGTGGCAAATGAACAATAAAATGAAAATGAGGATTTAAATTTGAAATTTGAATTTCAATTCTCTCTCTCACTAAATAATGTCCACATTTGACCCATATTTAGTGAGAGAGAGAATTGAAATTCAAATTTCAAATTTCAATCCTCATTTTCATTTTATTGTTTATCTGCCAAGTTACTAAATATGGGTTAAATGTGGACATTATATTGCATTGAAGCATTTCTTAATAATTAATTAATGTCCCTCATAGAGCTAATGAGGTGGCTGATAGATTAGCAAAATTTCCTACTAGCATTCTGCCACATGTACTTGCTGAGCCAAAGCTCTATTTAATCAAATATTGAGATTATAAAAAAAAATAATAATAAAAAAAAAATCACATTTTAAAGTTTTTTAGGGTGACAACTTGCTCTTTTTTTCTTTTCTTTTTTTTTTTTTTTAAAAAAAAAAAAAATATATTCTTCATTGATAACAGACACATAAATTAGAGGTAATTTGCTCTCTGATTACAATATCATAAATACAAGTTAGAATTTTTTTGAAAGGAATTTGTGTTCCTTTTAATATGGTGAATTGTACATGATCTCAACAAAAGCATCCGTTCTTGAATCCAGCTACAATATGCTCGAAACTACTCCAATTTTTCCGCTTCACTTGGACAACTTGTTCTTTTTGTATTTCTTTGCCAATAAAATTTTCCTCGGGCCATTTTTATTTGGAGGGAAAGGAGGTTAGTTTGAAAATCTTAGATATATGGACCTATTTATAATTTGAATTGGAAGGTTCATACAAAGGTATGGAGCTCAAAAAAAAAAAAAAAAAACTACCTTCTTCCTTTTTATCCAAAGTTTATTTGCATATATATATTAGAAAGAACATATATATATATAAAAGATCCTCCCAAAGCATTTTACATACATCTTAATGCCACATTAAACCAAAATACGCCAAAACAATAATGAAAAACAAAAGCAATACATTACACACAGACAAATGGATCAAGATCCCCATCAATTTTTTCAAAATTGCTAGCCAATTTTTTTGAAAATCTCAGCCATTAAAGAGATCTAATGGCTCAAAATTAAACACCCATTTAATATAGGAGTGATAAACTTAAAATTTTGAATTTTGAAATTCAACCTCGAAATATATGTTATCCACTAAAAAAAATGGGTGTTTTATTTTGAGCCATTAGATTACTTTAATGGCTGAAATTTTCAAAAAAACTGACTGACAATTTTGGAAAAATTGCTGGGATCTTATCCCAGACAAATAAGATGAAAAGTAGAAAACATGGGTATAATAATATATACAGTGCTTTGGGAAGGTATCTTGTCCATACCATTTTATTTAATTCCTTCGTCTCCTCCCATTCAATGGCCTTATTGTGAAAGTCTTCATAATTAAATCATGTTTTCTTGCAGTAACAATCTGCCCGATTATTACCCCAACAACAAATCCACATCCATATCCAATCACAACCATTTTTCAACCAAATTCAAATAGTGATTCAGAGTCTTGACTTGCTTCAAAGATTGAAGGTCAAGAAGGCGGCTCACTAGAATTTTCACATTTTCTTGTCATTGGGCTCCCACACAATCCTAGGTTCCCTTCAAATGAATTGCTATTGAATGTAGCAAATTGTTTCCCTTGTGGTATAGGTCCCGTGAGATTATTATGAGAAATATTGAAGATTTCCAAGAAAGTAAGTTGTGTTAGCTACTGTGGAATCTCCCCTGACAATTTGTTTTGTGAAAGGTCCACTGCTTGGAGCTCCGTAAGGTTTCCTAACCATGATGGGATGTGACCGGTGAGATAGTTATTAGAAAGATTGAGCAACTGAGCTCCCTTTAAATTTATAATAGATTTCGGATTCTCACCGACAAATCTATTGCTTGAAAAATCAATGGCAATGAGCAATTCTTGGACGTTCTCGTAGAACATATTCTTGCCTTTGTTTGTCATATTCATAGAGTAAGTATATGGATGAGGCCAATTGGAATACCCAAAACCATTAGCTTTTATTATTTCAAAGTCTGGGTTTTCATGAATATATGTTGATGAATGCACATTCTCAACTTTTCTGACCTTCCAATTTTCAAGGAGTCTTAATGGCAGCTTTCCTGTAAAATCGTTGTAAGAGATGTCAAGGATCCGCATGTTGGGAAACTTAACATACGTTTGGGGTATCTCCATTGGACCGTTGAATTTGTTTGACCTTAAAAATAGGACTTCTAAATTTTCAAGATGTCCCAACCAAAATGGAAATATATCAATGAATTGATTCTCACTAAGATCAAGAACCTTTAGCATCTCACATTTGGCCAGGGATCTTGGTAAGTGCCCTTGGAATTTGTTTTGACTGAAATTGATTATCCTTTTCATTGGCTTCCTCTTATCCAAGTTTCTGGAATGCTTCCTTGAAATTTGTCCCTTCTCATATCAAGTACTAATAGATAAGCACCAAAGTTGTCGTAACATCGAGGAAGTGAACAGCCTAGGGTGTTATTAGCCAAATCAAGGACTCGAAGAGAGCTCAAATTGCAAAACAATTCTGGTATATTTACAGTCAAAAAGTTGTTGGAAATATAATAAAGCAAAGTGGAGACTGGTGGAATAACAAGTGATCCTTGGAGCAAATTGGACCTGAGATTAAGAACTTGTGGACGAGTCCATGGAAGAAAAATTGGATGCTGACCAAAGCCTGTGAGAAAGTTGTAGGAAAGATCAAGAACTTCTAGACTTGTGGTACTTGTGTTCCACACCCATTCTGGGATTTGGCCATGAATCTTGTTGTTGGACAAGTTTAAATACTTCAATTCAAGTTGGTTTTTTAGGAAATTTGGAATCTCGCTCAAGTTGCACGAAGAAATTCCTAAAACTTGAAACTTTTGAAGAGTTGCATTGGCATTGGTTTCTTTATGAAGTAATGATAATTGATTGCCAGAAATATCCAATGCAGTTAAACGCTTGAGCTTAACAAACTCGTCAAACTCCACAATGCCATTAAGGTAGTTCTCAGAAAGATAGAGAACTTCCAAGATTCTTGATGTTGAAGACTAAGTTTGAAATTTGACTGTGAACCTTGTTGGCTGAAAGGTCCAAGAAACGTAGTTTTGTGTGGTTCATTGCCCCAAAAGTAATTGGACCAGTTAACTGATTGTTGCTCAAGTCAAGTATGTTCACCCGTGTCTCATTCATAAGCCCAAAATTCACTTCCCCACTCAAAAGATTATAGCCTAGAAGAACAATAGTGAGTTGTGGCAAGTTTACAAGCCTAAAAGGGATTGGACCTGTCAATTGATTGTATGAAACTTTTAAGTAAGAAAGTTGAAAAAGATTTTCAAGTGAAGGTGGGATATTACCCACAAAAGAGTTATAGGAAAGGTCAAGATAAGTGAGTTTAGTGAGATTTCCAAGTGAAGGCGGGATATGTTATCCACAAAAGCCCGATAAGAAAGGTCAAGATAAGTGAGCTTAGTGAGGTTACCAAGTGAAGATGGAAGAGAACCCGAGAAATTGCAATCCAGCATATACAACTCAGTTAGGAAGCCAGGGTTTCCCATGGAAGCTGGTAGCTCACCTGAGAAGCTCGTGCCTAAGAGGAACAATGTCTCAAGCGGACTGCTAGTCCATGTACAGTTAGGCAAAGAACCGGTGATGCCTCCATTGCCACCTACATAAAGAAATTGTAAATTTGGTAGCTTAAAGATGCCTATTAGAAATTCCCCATACAAACCACAAGCCTTGAGAGAGAGGAACGTTAAAGAAGACAGGTTTGCCAAAATATTAGGCACCGTGGAGCTAATGTCCACCCCACTCAAATCAAGCTTTTGTAGGAGGGTGAAATTTCCAACAAGTCTGCTTAGGCTGGGCTTTTTGCATTCCAAAGAGAAATAATAGTTATCATTATAAGACAAATCGAGAAATGACAAGAGCGACAATTGTGAAATTTCTAACGGAATTTGGCCTGAAAAGTGAGACCAAGAGAGATTGAAATCCGTTAGTTTTGAAAGATCACTTACTTGAGATGGGATCTGAGAGTAGTTGAAGTGATTAAAGGCAAGGTTAAGCCTTTGGAGGTGAACAAGGCGAAATAGGCTACTGGTGGATCGGAATTAATAGAACCATATAGACAACTGCTACTGAGGTCGAGGCCAATTACATGACCTGTGCTCTCATCGCACTCCACCCCATCCCATGAGCAGCAATCACTTTTGCCTTCTTCTATTGTCCAAGACGCAATCTTCTGACAATCTATCCTTCCACCACCAAAAGGATTATAAGATGCATATTCATTGTTGATAAAGCTTTCCTTAAATTGCAACAAGGCATTTCTCTCATCATGATGGCACAGGGTTTGCATAAAAGGAGAAGAATGAGAGACAAAAAGATGCAACTGTGAAAGTGAGAAAATCAAAGGCATGAAAATGAAGAGAGAAAGCGATCGAGAAACCCATAATGTTGTACTACGTACTCTTAGATATCGATATATGGTTGGTACTTAATTGGTAGTGAAGCTCATATGGAGAGCTTTAATTTATTTATAGGGACTAGGCTGGACACCAAGTCTTGTGCACTTAAATCTTAATATGAAAGCACACAAAGTCTTGTGCACGTTCTTGACTGCATGCAATCGAAACCTTACAAACGCAATGGACTCAAAGTCAAGACCTTAATTTGCGTGTATCACGGGATCTTAGATCACCAGGTGAGATTATAATTAAACAGTCTCATTATAAGATATTGCTGTTACCGTTTGTCCTCACCGTCTGATATTTTGAGATTTCTTACGCATGATGATCAGAGCTGGGGCCTCCAATCCAAATCAACGGTTGGAGGGATCAGAGATAAGTCATTTATGTAGTACTGTTTCACACTCAAATACAACTCCTTCTCATTGAAGTCTAGCTGTCACTCTCTCCCTCTTGCAAAATGATCCTTAATTATAGGCCCGTGAAGACTTTAACTTGCTTAATTAACAAATTAGATAGTGATCAGGACTAAATAATTGGTTGTCGGACAAAAGACGTGTACATATATAGAACCATAATAGTACTTGTGATGTGGTTATCTTTTTCTTCAAGTCTTCTCTTTGTAAACTACACGGATTAAATGACTCCTGTGCTAGCTTATCAATAATATATGTTAATGTATTGGGTTACATTAATGCAATTTTAGTACCCGTGGTTAAGGCCAAAGTCAACCAGACTCATCGATTTCAAGAAGTGTCACCATCATTAGGCGAAATAGCAACTTAATTGATACTTCTGTCCAATTTTTTACTAGTGCTCCATGTCACTATTTGTTAAAATGCGACACATGTCCCTTGGAAGACATGTCACTATATCACAAGCGATTCGTGTGTTTAGTTTTTTTAATTAATTTATTTATTTTTTCACTTGGCCCTTAGGAGTAGCCAAACTACCAGAACCTAGGGCCCCAAGGGCCATGGGGTGGTTCGGTCACCCCAATTTTGCAAGTTGGGGATGGCCGAACCACCCCCAAGAGCCTTGGGGGTGGCTTGTGACTCGACTACCCCCTTGTTGGCTAAGGGAGGTGGCTCAAGCCACCCCCTTAGCTAACATGGCTAAAATGAGGTAGCCAACCACCCATTTTCTACTAATTTTTGGTTCTTCTTTTATTTTTTTTATGTTTTACTTTTTACTTTTATTTTTTAAGTTACTAATTTTTTACTATTTTCTGCAATCCATGTGGCACCTAAAACATATGTATCACTTGTGATATACGGCCATGTCATACGATATGTTGATTTGGCTTAATTATGTGGCATTAAGGACATGTGTCAAGTTCTTAAGTATGTTGACATGGAGATACGTTAAAAATTTGGATGAAACCTGGACGGAAGTATGAAGTTAATTTGTATCTTCAATAATTACATGTACCAGTTGTGATACTTTTTGAAATCGAGGAATCTGTTTGATTTTGGCCATAATCACAAATACTAAAATTGTGTTTAATCCTAATATATTTCAAACACCTCAAACATCCGCAACAACCTAGTTAAACCTTATCTTAAGCAGTGAAGATTAATTACTAGGAGTTCTATCTGAATATTAATTACCGCAACGCATACCATGCCATGTACTTTGGAGTAATTTTTATTTGTAATGTTATAAAAGTATATTTAAGAAATAGAAATAAAGAAAAATATATATATATATCTTATTGCAAGTGCTACAACATATTTTTTAACGTCATCCTTCCTATGATGTTTGGAGGAAATGTTTGAGAGATCAGTGGCTCCTGAATCAGGCAGGAGGCAGCTTATCTGAGATTTGTAGTTGGCTTCTCCGGTGCGGAAAAATTCAAGAGGCAAAGATGTAACTGAGTATGAGAAGAAAGCATTTGGAGGTAAAGGTTGTATGCACCTTATTCTATCCATGTAACGTACGTATATATCAACGATCTATCCCATTCTTTTTTCCCGCGTCTGAACATAGAACTCAATAAGAAGTTCCAGGTTTTGCTTTTACTCTCTAATTCTTCATCTTCTTGGAGAAATGCAGTGCAATCTAAAGGGTGGAGCTTTTTATGTTATGCTGGATTATTTTTGTGATAATGCCTCGCTGAAGGGCCAGAGCTCAGAAGCATAGCCAAATGAGCTCGAGAGCTCCATTTTCTTTAGTCTCTGCTTTCGATGAAGGTTGGTACCATTAATTTCATTGAGACCCACTTCCATTTGGCTGAATATGAAGTCAATAATGTGATATAAATGCTAGAAGAATAACACTTTCATTTATTTTCTTTGCAAACATTTTATCGAAATAACTCGAATTCTATTACATCCTCTGATTCACCCTTCCTGGAGTTTGTTGCCTCTTTACAAAAGTCTTCATGAACTTCCTTATAGTCACAAATTTTCCTATAACAGCTCCCACTACCAAGCCACATCCATATCCCATCACAGCTACTTTCCAATCAAATACAAATGAAGACTCTGAACCTTGATTCTCTTCAGAGGTTGAAAGTGGCAACGGGTCACATTGCTTTGATAATGGTTTTCCATACAATCCCAGATTACCACTGATTGAACTATTCTCAAATGTATCAAATTGTTCTCCATGTGGTATAGGTCCAGTAAGCTGATTGTTCGAAAGATAAAAGAAAATTGAGTTTCGCTAGTTGTGGAGGTATAATTCTGGATAACTTGTTTCGAGAAAGGTCCATTGATTCTAGTTGTGTCAAGTTCACCAAGGACGATGGGATATGACCAGTAAGAGCATTGTTGGAATTAAAGATTGAGCAAATAAAGTCCTTTCAGACGCCCTAAGAGATATGGAATTTCTCCTTTAAATCTATTGCTTGAGAAATCAATGACTGTGAAGACATCTTGGATCTTTTGATACTATCTCTATGCCTTTGTTTGCTATTGCAATTGAGTAAGCGAAATCTGAATGCCACCAATCTCCAGTAGTCCTCACAATCATGTACTTTAATTGATTCGCATCAACAACTTTCATGGCAGTCCAATTTAGGAAGTACTTTGCAGGCAAATTTCCAAAAATATTGTTGCAATAGAGGTCAATGATACGCAACTTGGGGAATGTAGAATTTGACTCAGAACTTCTTATTGCTCCATAGAATCCATTGGAATGAAGAACAAGAACCTTCAAATGGGGAAGGGTTCCCAACCAAAAGGGGAAAGTACCAACGATCTTATTGTTACCAACATGAAGATACTCTAGCATTGTTTATTTGCTAGTGATCTTGGTAGAGGACCCTGTAATTGGTTTTGACTTAAATCAATAACCCTTGAGCTACTCCTGTTTGCCCATATTTTGGGGATCGTGCCATGAAAGTTGTTACTTCCTAGTTCAAGTATTGACAAAAAAGGACTAAAATTTCCTAAGCATGGATGGAGAATGCCTCTCAAGTTGTTGTGGGACAAATCAAGTTCAGAAAGTGAACTCAGATTGCCAATCAATGGTGAAATTTCACTAACCTTGTTCCACCCTACTTGATAAATCTTTGTAGATGGTGGTGGAATCGGGAGTGCACGTTACAGTATGTTAACGTCAAGTGATAAAACTTCTAGCTTAGACCATGGGAGAACAACTGGAGATTGTTCAAAACCTATTAGAAAATTAGAAGAAAGGATTATAACCCGTAGAGTTTCTGTACTGGTATTATACAACCATTTGGGTATTAGGCATTGAAAATTGTTGTCTGGCAGCTCAAGCCAACTCAATTTGTTTTGGCTGCGTAGGAAATCTGGGAACTTCTGTAAGTTGCAAGAACCCAATGTTAGAGTGTGAAACTGTGTGAAACTGTGGAAAAGTGTCATTTGAACTGATCCTCGTTAGCAATTTCAAAAAGTTGGATGATAGCACAAGCACACTTAAACTTTTGATCTTAAAAAACATGTCTAACTCCAACATCCCACTCAATTTATTGTAGGGGTGAAATACAGTTGCAGTTAGCGGTTAGTGACTAAAACCGCTAACCGCAACCGCCTAGGCAGTTAGTAAAAATTTTACTAACCGCTTCCGCTAACCAAATAGTGGTTAACCGCCCGGTTAGCGGTTAACCGCTTTTTCACTAACCGCTTTTTTTGGGCCTTTTATTAGGTTTTTTTTTTTTTTTGCCGGTTTTGGGCTTACTTTAAACCTTTTTTTTGCTCACTTTAAACATTTTTTTTTTTCCTTTTCATGGCCATTTTAGCATTAAAAATTGCTATATACCAAAATCTTGTTGGTCACCTTCTACAAATCTACACAACATATAATATACCAATAAAATTACAAATCTAGACAACATATAATATACCAATAAAATTACAAATCTAGACAACATATAATATACCAATAAAATTACAAATCTACACAACATATAATACACCGACAAAATTACAAATCTACATAACATATACTATACTACAACAACTTATTGTTATATATTATATGAAATTTATATATATAATATAAATATATATTATATTTAAAAAAAAGCGGTTAGTGGTTTTCAAAAACCCAATTTATTGTACGAAAGATCTACAAAAGTTAGTTGAGTTAGGTTAGCTAACAAGGCAGGGATGTGACCTATAAGAGTGTTCCCTGACATATCTAGATAAGTGAGTTGGGTAAAATTGCTCAATGAAGCTGGGATAGATCCAGAGAAATGGCAATTCCTAAAATTGAAAACATGTAAAGAACTTAAGTTTCCAATTGAGGTCGGTAGTTTACCATAAAAACTTGTGCCCTCAAGTGTCAAAACCTGAAGAAAGCTGCTAGAGTAAAATTCAGGCAAATGACCAATGAGGTCTTGATTGTACGCTACTCTAAGTAACCATAGGTTTGGTAGCAGAAAAATTTCGGTTCGAAATTCTCCATGTAACCAGCAGTTTAGTAGATCCAGAGTTGCCAAAGAAGATAAATTTGCCAAGCCTTTAGGAATTTGTCCCAAGAACATAGAATTAGAGAGGTTGAGATATGTAGGCGTTGAAAGATGGCCAACTCCAAATGGGATTTGAGAGTGATTGAAGTTGTTAAATGCAAGATTAAGCCTTTGAAGTTGAAGAAGGTGGAAAAGGCTGGTGTTAGAGTTGATAGAACCATAGAGACAGCTACTACTAAGATTTCTCAAGGCCCATCCCATGAGCAGCATTCACTATGCTCTGCTTCTGGAGTCCATGATGCAACCTTAAGATATGCAAAAGGATCAAAAGAAGCAGAGCAGTCAATGATAAGACTATTCTTGAATTGCAACAAGGCTGATCTCTCATCTTCACGAACAAAGGGGCTGCAGAGGAGACAGAGAAACTGTGAGTAAAACAAGGACCAATGACAGAAGAAAAAGTAAGCGAATGAACATGAACTGATACAAATAGTTATCCATCATCTTTCACTCTGTATTTCGCCATTTTGATAAGCCAGAACTACAAGTGAAGGGCTTCATATATATATAAAAGCCAAATCACTCTCAGAAGTGACATAATATTACGATATGTGGCATAAACCCTTTTTTATTTGAATGTTAAACCGGTTTTTTAGTGCATAATTTGTGAACCAGTTTTTACTTAAAAAATCAGTCATTAAATTAGCATAATTAATGCGTTTAATTATATTTCAATAGTTTTTCATATATAAATTATTCAATAAATTAAGTATTATTAATGTCAAAATCAAATAAGGAAACAAATAATACAAATCAAATTATTATGTTTAATCACTTTAATATGTATATAACATAATATTATATGTTATAGTTGAACCCTTTTTATTTTAATGCTATACCGGTTTTTTATGATATAATTTGTGAACTAGTTTTTAAAAAGTGAACTGGTTTTTACTTAAAAAATTGATTATTAAATTAACATAATTAATGCGTTTAATTATATTTCAAGAGTTTTTCATATATAAATTATTCAATAAATTAAGTATTATTAATGTCAAAATCAAATAAGGAAACAAATAATACAAATCAAATTATTATGTNTGATAATAATTGATGTTATTTTGTTGTGTTTGTAATGCCATAAGATTAAGATTTTGAATAAATATTTACATATTTACTGTATTTTAATGTAAAAAAATTATACAAGTTTTGTTTTTTTAGCTTTCATAGTCGGTTAATTTGATGGGTTTTAAACTTTTAATTAATTTATTTATTTGGCATTTTTTCACTTGTTAGTAGTAATAAGAATTATAATAAAATTTTAACAAAAATCTTAAATTTCTGGATATTTTTCAGGTTAGTTCTTGATCCCTAAGTATTGAAAAATGGGCAAGACAAAAAACACTTGATTCATTCTTTAAGAAAAAAAAAAATGTAAGTCAATCAGAGGTCAATACACATTTAGATAGACCTTTAGTAACAAATATTGATAAGCATCCTTCTAAATGTCCAAAAATCGAACTTGAAAAATTTGTCCCCCCATACTTAAAATCCTGGTTCCGCCCCTATTCCTTGCAAAAGTTAACTCGTTACAGACAGATCGAACAAATGTTTACAACTTACAGATTGTAATCAAGACATTAGTGGAGGCTTCGACATGAGTTGTTTGAAGGTTCTTTTTTGTTCAAGAAACGGTTGAGATCAGTATGGAAAACATCCAATTAATACAGGCCTCGGCGGAGCACTGGCTTTTGGGGTGCAACTGAAGGGGAAAAAGGATGGGGTTTGTGACGTTTGTCTATGAATTACTTGGGGAGAATGGATATAATCGCGTGTTTCTGTTCTTATTTGATTTTGTGTAATATTCTGATGTGTCTAATTTTTATTGGAGGGGTGTCAGGTCTTCTAACATCACAGACACATACACAGACAGACAACATTAGAACCTAAAATAATTTGTACCTTAAAACGCCATTGTTGAGACAGGATTCAACATATTTGTAAAAAACAAAAAAAAAAACAAGCTAGTTCTCAGGCTATAGGTTTCTAAGCATAACCTCAAGCGAGTGGCAAGCCTCATCAACCTTCCTCTCCGTGATGTACGTGGTCAAACAAGTCTCCATCACAATCTGCACATCCAAGCTGCATGCCAAGCTGGGATCCTCATGATAACCAGTTAAACCACCCTTTTGTGGTTTGCCACATTCGGCGCAACCGTCTGATAAGAAGTGAACTTCTCTTGTCAGAAGAAGGGCTAACGAAGGGTTCTTCCTCGGTGGGAGTAATGGCAGCCGGTGAATTCCCAACAAGTTGCTGGGAATTCAAGTTGGAACTGGAGTGGTCAACTGAATCGGTGTTGCGCCGACAACATTTCCCCTTGATAGATTCGCGGATGCCCATGTATCCAATCGACACAGCCTTTGAAATATATGTGCGCAGTAACCGTGCCGATTAGCTGCAAGTGTTGGGTTGTGAAACAGCCTTAATTTGTAAGCCTGCTGATCATGTACAGAAACTCCCATGAAAAGTGCAGCACGTGATAAAATAACACAAGTCTACTACAATGCTACGCTTACCAGTTGTCAAGGCACGTGGCACCATATAATTAATTCAAAATTTAAACAATCCAATTATATTGTGCCACGATGACCAAAAACCTTTGTCACCACTCTTACATTCCCTAGTCAGCAGAAAACGATATGCTTGAATGCATTCTCCCATCATTCTACTCAACATCTCTGTGTCTTAATTATATTTTTTTATATATTTTTTTTAGTGTTGAAAAGTCAACACACTCACGTCAGATGGTGAGTAAAATGATGGGAGAATGCATTCAAGCATATCGTTTTCTGCTGACTAGGGAATGTAAGAGTGGTGACAAAGGTTCTACTCACCATCACTGTGTCTTAATTTTATTTTTTTATATTTTTTTTTTTAGTGTTGAAAAGTCAACATACTCACATCAGATGGTGAGTAAAATGATGGGAGAATGCATTCAAGCATATCTCGTAGAAAATGGCTGTGCGTGGGCACGCAGGATAAAGAGTGGTAGAAAGAAATGCTTCTCTTCTTTCTCAAGACCATCTACTCACCATTTCCTGCGAGTGTCTTAACTTTTTAAAAATAAAATAAAATAAAAAAATTTAAGACAGAGATTGTGAGTAGATGATGCAGGAATGAAGAAAAGCATATATCGTAGTTCAAATGTCCTCCTCAACTCTTCAACAATTTTTCTTTACTCTCTAGTAAGATATTTTCCACGTAAGAAATTCTAAATAAAGATTATTTTATGGAATCAAATATTTTGAATTGATTTTTATTTTTTAATGGGATAAATAAATAAGATAATAATTTTGATTAAAGTTCTTGACCTACTTATAAATAAAGTTTGTGTATTCAATCTATGGGCACTGATAACCATAAGTTAGAAGCTCTCTCTTTCTTTGTTGCAAGAATTCCGCTCTGCATTTTATAGTATTTAAATTTATATGCCCACCAGAAAATTTTGGCCGAGGTTGTGAAACAGCCTTTGTAAGTTTATTGATCATGTATAGAAACACCCACTAAAAGTCAGCAGGCGACCAAATAACACAAGTCCCACTACAATGCTACGCAGCCTACGCTTACCAGTTGCCAAGGCACGTGGCACCTTATAATTAATTCAAATTTTAAATAATCCAATTATATTGTGCTGACTTTAAAAAAAGTCGTTTTTTTTTTTAAACATCCGTAATCCTAACATTCTTCTTAACGTTAACAAATCCGCAAACTTTCCAACACGTGTCTAAATATAATTAGTTCAAATTCTGATTGAAATATGACCAATATGTCACGTATATTTACCGTAATATATGTGGAATCAAATATGCCACCTATATTTACTGCAATAATGTAAATTCTAATCAGTGATTTAAGATTACTTTGTAGAATCAAATATTTTGAATTGATTATTTATTTGATTCGTATTTCTTGATGGGAGGAATACATAAAGTAACAACCTACTTATAAATAAAGTCTGTGCATTTCATTTATCGGCACTTATAAACATATGTTAGAAAATATCTATTTCTTTGTTGCATGGTTTAATTTCTAATTTGCTTGAGCAAACATAACTGGAGGTAATTCTGAATCCTTATTTCCGGTGCCTAATTTATAGCATTCAATTTTGTATGCCCACCAGAAAAGGATAAAATTTTCCTCTATTAATGTGTTTTTTAAATATTTTATACATACTTAACATTATTTTTCATATTGACTTGGAGAAAAATTCTGTCCTTCAAAGATTGCCTTGCGTTTTGTAATTCCCTTTGGATTTTGTGTTAGCATAATATATGTCCGGCTGTAATTCCGTTAGAATCTTTTACACTAGATCGAATTGGCTTTATATGCAATGGGTCAGTGAGGGAAAAGGACAGAATTTGAGAATATTGCAAATTAATAGTACACCCGCACAAGTCGACAAACAATAGTACGCTAAATTACCAGTTGCCAAGGCCTGTGGCACAATATAATTAATTCAATTTTTTAAATTCCAATTATATTGTGCCACGGTGACCCAAAAAAAAGTCTTTTATGTAAAACTTTGGCAACTGTTATATTCCCTAGTTGGCAGCAATCAACCGTGTCACGGTCACCCAACGTTGCATGGAGTCATGGATGGCAACTGTTACATACCCTAGTTGGCAGCAAACAACCGTGTCACCCAAGAATGCATGGGACTAATGTGTACACGTTGTGGTGACCAGGTAGCAGGTCGAGGCGTAGAATTTCAACAAAGATAAAGACACGAAAAAGATTGCCTTTGGATATTTCCCATCCTCAAATAAGGTCGTAGCTAATTTATACAAATCAATTTAATAAAGTGGTGACCTTAAAATATGTGATAATCACATACTTTTTTATAAGAAATGATTGGGGTCAATAATTTGACCATATTTTTTTCATATTCTTTTACAAAT
The DNA here is from genome assembly GCA_006937295.1 of Carpinus fangiana. Taxonomy (NCBI): domain Eukaryota; kingdom Viridiplantae; phylum Streptophyta; class Magnoliopsida; order Fagales; family Betulaceae; genus Carpinus; species Carpinus fangiana. The sequence continues at coordinate 673,728 of CM017326.1, read as the reverse complement.
TTAATAAATCAATTATTAGATTTGTAGGGTTTACTATTCACAAATCTAATGGTTAATTTATAAGATGATATAGAAAAATATGAGCAAAATATTAACACCAATTTCTATTCTTTTTTTTTTCCTTTTTTATTAATGCTATTAAAAAAAAAAACATATTAAAAACACATGCTATTAAAATACATGTGCATCTCATATGCTTTGGGGACACATGTCACTTTATTAGAGTGGTTTGTATGAATTAAGTACAAACCAGTTTGGAAGCTAATTGCTATTTATCTGTATTATCTATGGGTTTACTTGCGAGATTCGGTGTTTCTATGCTCATTCTATTTAATATTTGAAGTTGCTGTATTAAACTTCTATTAGAGGATGTAAAATAATGGGTTTATACTAAAGCTTGATAGAAGAAGTTATTCTCTTACGGGTCGTATCCGTTAGTGGATTTAGGCTTGTTAAGCCAAATCACTTAAATATTGGTGTCTTGTATGATTGGTTTTTTTTTTATTATACTTTTTTCTGGTTCTTTTGAATCCTGAATTTAGTTCCGTGTACAACAGTAAAATCATCTAAATTTGTTCTCTTTAAGCATATCGAGAACCTTATGTCAACAAAAGTTTATGCACTCTAACATAATTATATACCTGAACAAATACGATTTGAATCAAAGCTAGAAGAAAATTAGTGATAAAGCTTTGAGAAACAATTTCAATTCCTTGGTTTGAAAACCTTATCTTGTGTACGTATATATGAGCTTTATATACAGTACTTCCAAGACTGAAGTTTTACAGCTTTTCAAGTTGCTAAATTATTCATTGCTGTTTTCATTTGGAGGAAAAAAGGATAATGCATGTCTCTTTGCTTTGATTCTCTTTTTTCTTCCTATTTTCTGAATGCATTGAGGAGTGAAGAAATTGGTCGAATGGAATGAAACCTGAAAATTGACTGATTGATAGTGAAAAATGGGCTGTCCTTACATTTAGGCCCATGGGCCTTTTATAGCTCATTTCCAACCATTTCAACAGCCAGTCTAGCAAGCTAGCTAACAACTCCGACAACTAAAATGGGCCTTACTATTACTAGAATGGGCTTATCTATTCAAAACTAAACTAATTATGAAAAATGGATTACGATTATTAATCCTAATTACCCATTTTAGACGAAAAAAATTTCCCATATTAGACCTTTTGACATGTACGTGTATAATGGTTGTGAGCCTACTGTTGGCGAAGGAGTGTAGCTTCAGTGAAACAAGGAGCAGTTCTAATATGCAGGCCACGAAAGCACTTTGGCAGGGGATTTGAAATACTAGCGGGGCCAGAGTGGTGAAAATGTTTCACTGGTAGGCATGTAATAATATACTGCCTACTAAGAAAAAACTGTATAATAAGTGCATTACTGCAGACCCTTTATGCCCAGTGTGTGGACGAGAAACGGAAACGTCAGCTCATGCCTCTCGTGGAGCTGCACGTCCGCAAGAGATGTTTGGCTCCACTGCAATCCGAGAATCCAGAAAGGCACAAGTGATGAACTAGATTTCAGCCAGATATTTGAGAAGTTAAATGGGAAGATTGGAGGCGAATGATCTACGTACAGCTTGTGGCGACTCTGGCAAGGCAAATCTGGCATTTTCAGTGGAGAGTTTCTCGCCGCCGCAGCGCTGCTCCTCCAACGAGCAAAAGATCAGCTGGAGGAAACTGCGAAAGCGGACGACCAGGAAATGAAATCACGGAAGAACATTCACCAAGTTGAGGACGTGATTGCTTGGCAGAAACCTCCGGTAGGCAAAATCAAGATTAATTGGGATGCGGCTGTTGATTGTCTCAATAATAAGATGGGTATATATAGGGGTAATTGAAGAGACCATAATGATTAATGGGAGTAAATGCTCTCTGCTTCTAAGGAATATATCTCTGATCCTGCAATGGCTGAAGGAAGCGGTTGGAGAGCGGTGGAGTTAGCATGCAGCTTGGATTTTAGAGAATATTATGCTAGAAGGTGACTCCCTAGAGGTAGTACAAGCCTTGAAAAAGAATGGGAGCTGTTGGAGCTTATATATATTGGTCAAGTAGTGGTGAAGGAAATGAAGATGCAACTGGAACATTTCCAGGTTTGGGAAGTAAAACATGTGAGACGTACGTGTGGCAAACAATGCTGCTCATTGCTTGGCTAAGTTGGCACTTGTCCAAGGTGAGGAGAGAATATGGCCACACGATTTTCCTCCGTGTATGACTCAGATTGTAATGGCTGATTTATGAGTTTTATGAAATGCATATCTGAAGTTTAATTAAAAATAAAAAAATAAAAAAAATAAGCCTCTCAATTTGCCCAAACCCAAAAATTGATAATAATAATAATATTAGAGTTTAACTTCAATGCGGTTGGGGCTGCAAAAGACCACTTTTGCAGCCACCAATAGAAAAAAACCACATCATATAAAGCACAAAAAATGCATAAAATTAATCTACAACCTAAAACACTAGAATTTGAAGCCTTTCTTCTTCTCCATGCCGACAACTCCTCTCCCTCTGCTACAAATAAAAAAACCTCCTCTCCCTTAACAGAGAAAGAGAGACCCAGAGATTGTGAGAGAGAACCCGAACTACGGCTGGGTCACGACATGCAGCATTAGAAACAGATTAACCTTCCTCCTAAAGGGTTAACCTTCCCCTCTAGGATTTAGTTTTGAACCCAAAAATGAATTTTGAGGCATTAGAAACAAGTTTGAGAGATTAGAATCGAGTTTTGAGGCATTAGAATCTGATTTTGAGGCTAGGTTTCGTCGGATTTCTGATTGGGTTGATTATAATTTCTGATTGCAGATTTTTTTTTTTTTTTTTTTGGTTGAGTTTGGCGATGCTGGGTTTGGGAGAAAGAAAAGGAGAAAAGAGGGTTTGGGATGCTGGCCGGTGGTGGGTGGGCGTCTCCGGTGTGGTGGGCTGGGGGGAAAAAATGAAGAAAAGATGGCCGGCGGTGGGTTTGATTTTTTTTGTCTTTTGGGTTGATTTTTGTTTGGTTAACTACAACCAAATGGGTGTTTGTTTTGCAATAGAAATTATGGGTTAGATTTTTTGTGGCCGATTGTGGAGGGGTTGGGAGGGGTGGGCGGAATTTGGGGAGCGAGCGAACCGGCGCCGATGGTTTGGTTTTGGGTTTGCTGGCGCCGGCACCGGTGGTTTGGTTGGGTGGTTGCTGTTATACGGTGTTTTGATTTTATTTTAACAAAATAAGATGGTTGATGTGTCAACAAATGACTGGATGCTGCAAAACATCATTTTTACGGAGGTACCGCATGGTAGGGGCTCTCTATTACGATATGTGGCATAAACCATTTTTTATTTGAATGTTAAACCGGTTTTTTAGTGCATAATTTGTGAATCAGTTTTTACTTAAAAAACCAGTCATTAAATTAGCATAATTAATGCGTTTAATTATATTTCAAGAGTTTTTCATATATAAATTATTCAATAAATTAAGTATTATTAATGTCAAAATCAAATAAGAGAACAAATAATACAAATCAAATTATTATGTATTATTATGTTTAATCACTTTAATATGTATATAACATAATATTATATGTTATAGTTGAACCCTTTTTATTTTAATGCTAAACCAATTTTTTATGATATAATTTGTGAACTAGTTTTTAAAAAGTGAACTGGTTTTTACTTAAAAAATTGATTATTAAATTAACATAATTAATGCATTTAATTAAGAGACAATGTTTTGGTAGTTTGAGACAACATTGTCACAATTGAAAGTTTGGAAAAACATTGTCAATTGAGTGGTAGTCTGAGAGGGTACGTGAATTTTCCCTATAATTTATGTTTTTCCTCATATTTTCTTATGGGAGATTATTTTTAAATTTTTTTAGGGTTGTTTGCACTATAAAACGCCCCCATATATATCAAGCGTTAGTAAACCTTGTTATTTTTGTAGTGGCACCATCATTTTACTGAATCATTCCTGGCCTCTGGATGATCCATTGCTAATCCAAGACAACATGCCAAATTGGAGTACCAATGTCCCCTCTATATATATCATAATTTGAATTGGAACCGTATCAGGTTTTCCGTCAATAACAAAAAAAGACCTTCCACTCTTGAGCCGTAACCTATCGGTAATCAAGTAGCCATAAAGCTTTATATTTTTCATAAACCTGTCAGTAAAAAATTCAATTCATTCACATAAGCTTCAAAATTACCCACAAACAAAAGCTTCAATTCATTTACTTTTGGCTTTTGTTTAGTGGGTGGAGCTCGATCCCTTGTCCATGAAGGATATTGTCACAAAGAGAGAGAGATAGGGATGAGAGATAAAAACAGAGAAAGATGCACACAAAGAGAGATTGAGAAATAGAGGAAGAGGGATGAGAGAGAAGCAGTCGTGCGTTTGTTTTTGTTTTTGTTTTGTTTTTTTTTTTAATTTTTAAAAAAGAAGTTTCCAATAGGAAAAGACGATGAAGAATAACAAGGTTGGCGAGAGTGTTTCTCAGACGTGGGTTCTCAGCTTGTTGAAGGTTTACCTTTACACACTTTGCTGATTCATTCATCAATGGTTTCTAATTTACACGACAGAAACTAGGAATTGAGCCAACAAACAAACAAGATTCTTTAATATAAGGAAAACACACACACAAGCACAACAGATGCAAACTCACACACGACATTACATTGACATTACAATTCCATCAAGCATCCTATAATAATGCTAGAAACATAGACATTTAAATTTATGGCCTTCTCCAAATCACCATTCTTCGAGTTTGCTACATCTTTTCAAAAATCTTCACAAACCAACCATACTTCCTTGTAATAACAATTTGCCCAATAACAACTCCTATGACAAATCCACATCCATACCCTATGGCGACTACTTTCCACCCAAATTCAAATGGAGACTCTGAGCTTTGATTCTCTTCAAAGGGATAAGGTGGAGTTGGAGTGTAATTGAAATCTCCACATTTCTTTGACAGTAGGCTTCCACACAATCCTGAATTACCTCCAAATGAGCTATTCTGAAATGTGTCAAATTGATGTCCATGTGGTATAAGTCCTGTGAGATTGTTGTTGGAGACATTAAAGTATGCAAGGAAAAAGAGTTGGGTTAGTTGAGCAGGTATCTCTCCAACTAACTTGTTTTGGGAAAGGTCCATTGATTCTAGATTTGTCAAGTTCCCTAAAGATGGTGGGATATGACCTGTGAGAGCATTTTTGGAAAGATTTAATGAGTAAAGTCCTTTAAGACTCCCCACAACTTCTGGAATTTCTCCTTCAAATCTATTGCTTGAGAAATCAATGACCCTAAACACATCTGGGATTTTCTCATACTTTAACTTTGTGCCTTTGTTCGTAATTGTGATTGTGCATTGGCCAGAACTACCCAACCCATCTCCTGTAGAATTCACTTCCATGTAATTCAATTTGTTTGCACCAACAACTTTCATGGCATTCCAATGTTGGAAATACTCTGTGGGCAAAATTCCAGAGAAACTATTTTGAGAGAGATCAAGGATATACAACTCAGGGAAAGTGTTATTGATTTCAGGACTATTTATTGCACCATGGAATGCATTAGAACGGAGGACGATAACCTTCAACCTAGAAAGAGTTCCCAACCAAAAAGGAAAGGTATCATTGATTTGATTGTTACCAACATGAAGAAACTCAAGCATGAGACAGTTGGACATGGATCTTGGTAGCTCACCTTGGAACTGGTTTTCACTTAAGTCAATCACCGTTAAGTTGTTCCCCACTGCCCATGTTTTTGGGATGGTGCCATGGAAGTTGTTGCCTTGTAGAATAAGTATTGACAAAGTAGAACTAAAGTTTCCTAAACATGAATGAAGCTTGCCACTCAAGTTGTTATAGGAAAGATCAAGTAGTTCAAGTGAACGCAGATTGCAAACCAACCAAAGGGGAAATATGTCATTGATTTGATTGTTACTAACATTAAGATACTCTAACATCATACTGTTAGCCATTGATCTGGGTAACTGACCTTGTAATTGGTTTTCACTTAAATCAATCACCGTTAATCTGCTTCCCTTTTCCCATGTTCTTGGGATGGTGCCACAAAAGTTGTTGCTTCGTATTTGAAGTACTGACAAATGAGAACTGAAGTTTCCTAAACATGGATAAAGCTTGCCACTCAATTTGTTATAGGATAAATCAAGTTCATAAAGTGAACTGAGATTGCAAATCAATGGCGACATTTCTCTTATCAAGTTCCTTTGGACTCGATAAGTATTGATAGATGGTTGTGGAATGGGGAGTGATCCTTGCAGCATGTTATTGTCTAGATATAAACTAGCTAGATTAGACCATGGGAGAACAGCCGGAGATTGTTCAAAGCCTATTAGAAAATTTTTAGAAAGGCTTATAGTCACAAGAGATTCTCTACTTGCATTATACATCCATCTAGGTACTAGGCCTTCAAGATTGTTGTCTCGCAGATCAAGCCAACTCAATTTGTTTTGGCTGCGTAAGAAATCTGGGAACTTTTGTAAGTTGCAAGAACCCAATCTTAGAGTGTGAAACTGTGGAAGAGTATCATTTGAATTGGCCTTGGCTAGCAATGTCAAATTGTTGGATGATAGATCAAGCACACTTAAACTTTTGATCTTAAGAAACATGTCAAACTCCAGGTTCCCACTCAATTTATTGTGTGAAAGGTATAAATAACGTAGTCGAGTCAGGTTAGCAAAGAAGGAAGAAGGGATGTGACCCGTAAGAATGTTCCATGACAAATCTAGAAAAGTGAGCTTGGTGAGATGTGAAAGCTCTGAGGGGATTTGTCCAGAAAACATAGAGTTTGAGAGATTTAGATAGGTTAACCTCAAAAGATTGCCAACTCCAGGTGGGATTTGAGAGCCATTGAAGTGATTATCAGCAAGATTAAGCCTTTGAAGTTGAAGAAGGCGGAAGAGGCTGTTGCTGGAATTAAAAGAACCATAGAGAAAGCTGCTACTGAGGTCAAGGCCAATCACATGACCTGTGTCCCCATTGCAATCAACCCCGTCCCATGAGCAGCAATCACTATTCCCTCCTTCTAGAGTCCATGATGCAACGTCCTTAGGATACCCAGAAGGATCAGCAGAAGCAGACTTGTCTATGATAAAGCTATCCTTGAATTGCAACAAGGCTGACCTCTCATCATCGTGACAAAGCGGCTGCTGCAGAGAAGACAAAGAGGCAGTGAGTAAAATAAGGAACAATATCGAGAGAAGAAAAAGGAAGCGCATGAAGATGAAGCGATACAAATAGGTATCCATGATGTTTTAGTATGTTTTTGGCTGTTTAATTTGATGAGGCCAGCTGAAGTACAAGTAAAGGGGGTTTTATAGGGTAGGAAGTATATGCGTACGCTTTAAAATAAGTTTGGAGACTATGTACAAATGGGATTTGAAAAAAGGGTGACTCAGATGCATCCATTATTGAGTACTGCAATATGATTTCAATCACGTCACTAGCAATTGTGCTGGTTTCACTTTCACACTTTAATTTATCAACTCTTGTTTTCCCATTGCTTTTGCTTTTCTATTTCTTCCACTTGCTACTTGGTTAATTAGGTGGGCACAGTGTGTGGGTTAGAGGAAATATTGTGTGAGGGCCAAGTCAAGTCAAGCAATTAGTTCCTTCCTATGAAAATACTTTTACTCGAAACAAACGGGCTAATTAAGATCACAAGTGATTTTGTTCACGAATCATATTGAAGAAAATATGGTTTGTGAGGGCCAAGTCATGTATGCTAACTTGAAGAAAATATTGTCTGATGGCCAAGTCAAGTACGTTTCACATGCTTTCCTACGCCCAAATAGAAAATCTGATGAAAATGATAATTAAATGTAAAGATAAAGATACTAGCGAAAATAATAAAATAGACAAATAAATTTTTAGGTGGTTCGGTTTATGACTTAAGCTTACATAATAAAGTCTTAAGCGTATGAATATGAACAAACACAAATATGTCTCCATCATTTTTTATAAATGTTTTTGTTTCACTACTCTTTACATTATTAGGGAAGAACTGCAAGTCTTATAAACACATAAGCATTGCATAAGTTAGACCAACGTGAATGATGATCAATAAAGACACTGTTCTTATGACGTATGGCAATTACAACACTAATTATAAAGCAATTAAAGCACTTTATATATATATATATATATATATATAAATGTATTTCTTTTGCACTTCAATTAAAGCACTTTTTATAATATCTTATTTTCGCATTTCCTAATGCTTTTGTGAAAGGAGCAATGTTATCTCCAGCCACTCATTTATCATACATATTTTATCATTGACATAATATGTTATAAGTAGTTTAATTTTTTAATTTTTTTGTGTTTGACATAAAAAGCTACTTAAAATACATAACATTAACCGGTTTAACTGAGTGTGAACAATAACATTAACCAGGTTTTTGGTATTAGAAGCATTACCAGGTCCTGTTTTTTGGAAGCTAGGAGCAATCTTTGAAGAACCAAATGTTCTTTCACTCTGTTAATATGTTCACATTCTATGGAAATAATGGCTAGTGGAAAATAGTATGCAACCAAACAAATGAATTGTTATTCTATATGAATAATCATTATAATACAAGTGTTTATATATATACTAAGAGTAATGTTAGATACTATAATTTTATCCTACCATCATCCAACAGTGTTGATATGACACTCCTAATTAACCCTTTCATTAATCCTTGTTAAATAAAGATAAACCCATTCTATCCCGTAGAGTATAAAGCTAAATAATCCTAAGAAAAATGATGTCGCTTCATTAAGGTTATGTGGCCGACCACGCGGTTGTAGAAAAAAGAAAAAGGAATTGCAGTAGTTCATAAACATAACACGTTGTGGAAAAATTATAAAAAGTAAAGTTAAAAGTATACATACAATCAGACTATCTAAAACAAAGTTGCATTCAATTGTCCATGAAGATAACACGTTGTGGAAAAATTATATAAAGTAAAGTTAAAAGTTTATATACAAGATGCGACTAAAACAGAGTTGCATGCAATTGTTCATAAAGATAACGCGTTGTGGAAAAATTATAAAAAGTAAAGTTGAAAGTATACAAGATTTGACTAAACAACGTGGAGAACGTTGTCAAAAAATTAGAAAGTGCTTCATTATTGAGATGTGACTAAAACAAAGTTGCATGGATTAATTGTTAATAAAGATAACGCGGTGTGGAAATATTATAAAAAGTAAAGTTGAAAGTATACAAGATCTGACTAAACAACGTGGAGAACGTTGTCCAAAAATTAGAAAGTGCTTTCATTATTGGATTGCATTGTTTGTTGCAAAACCAACGATAAAAAAGTTATAAATAGAAATACATAATATTAATTACAAGCTGACTAATTGGATCGCTGTTATTATAGGGTACATAGAACTCGATCATTTATATATATATGAGGTCCTTATAACACAAAAAGGGCACTATCTTATGCTCGTAAAGGATAATCATTTGCAAGGATTTTGTTAAATTAAAACTTTCTTTTTTTAATAAATGGCGTTCAAGTCGTATTAGCATGTAGCAAGTATATACGTCTTATTATGAGAGAACCTTTTGATCAACTTGAGAGCCATGCTTCATCATATGCCAAAATAATAATAATAATAATAATAAAACTAAATTTATACTAAAATGTACATAAAAATAAAATAAAATAAAATAAAAACAAAACAAAACCTTAAAGTATATATATATATATATATAAGTACAAAAATGGGGTTCGCTGGCCACCCTATTGTGGCCATAGGATTGGCCGGTTAGTCCGGGCGTGACCAAACCACACTTAAGGGCCAATCCTAATTTTATTTTATTTTATTTTTTTCACTTAGCCTTTGGAGGTGGCTGAACTATTCCCAAGTGCCATGGGGATGGTTCGGCCACCCCCATTTTGCAAATTAGGGGTGGTTGAACCACCCCAAGAACCTTGGGGGTGGCTTGAATAAAACTTTGACTGTAAAGTTACAGAGAGACCTACTTGAAGCTTGAATAAAACTTAAGGACTTTATTCTTTAAATTGAAAACATGCATGTTGATTGCTTTGACGGTGAATGATGATGATTGTCGGGAACATGCATGTTGATTGCTTCTCAATTAGAAACTTCCTCACATTTGTGGCTGTGAAAACTAGACCCAATTGGAGACTTCCCCATATATTCTAAAATGGTTTGGCATTTTTATTCATTTATGTATTTATTTATTTATTAAGCTACTTTTTCAGGGAGCAGAATCAGGGAATAGAAGATAGAGTTGTTTGGTGAGATGCACGACCAGCTAAAGGATGTGCTTAAGTGCTAACACATTGGTCCCTTCCTGTTGTACTGCTCAAATGATTGCATGAAAGTCCAACTATTCTCATGGTTGGAGTACAGTGAAGTTTTATAGGAGTACATGTTTTCTAAAACAATTTCAAGTAATCTTTTGAGCAGGGGAACCTCTCTGGCTGAAAGCAATCAGCATCGATCCAACATTCAGCCTGTGCCTTCTTCATTACTCTTGAGTTTCTTATCAGCTCAGACATTGCCCATTGCCCATTCTAAGGTAGTTGCTGAACTCTCACCCGTTCCAATATAGATGTCCTGAAAAAGATTTAACTAACATTAAGCCATATCAACATCATCGAGTTGGTATGCCCATTCCGTTTTGTTGACTCTTTTGGGTGTGGCTGCTGTTATTTGGGCAGTGTGGTTGATAACATTGTACTTATATTGTTTCTGTTTTTGTGCAGATTTGTTTGTAATAGACGAGTGGTATAGTTTGCTCTAATGGTATAGATTGGGAAGATTTTTGTATATATGTTGTTTCGCTTTAGTTCTTTGTAAGTTTGTTCCAGTGAGTTTTGCTTGCCGGAGAGAGTTTTTGTTCCGTTGTGGAATGGAAAATCTCATATGTATTCATTTTGACTTCTGCACTTTTCTCCAAAGTCGGGGACAATAACTTGTTGCTGAGATTAATGCGAAGTCCCTGAGATGAGGAAATGGATTCGGTAAGATTCCATACCTCTTCTTCTCTTATTGATTCATCTAAATAAGTACCGGTGAATGCAGAGGTAGACCTACCTAAAGTAATGAATACAACGATATGATTTTTTCAATGTTTTAATGAACATCAAAATAGGTAATCACCTTAAATAGACAACCTACTGTAAAGTTGTGGTCTTCCAAAATTAAAAACCTCTAAATTCATGTGAGAATTATTAAAATAATGAAAAGAAAATACAAGGGGTTTGCTAGGAGTTCTTCCAATAATGTTCTTTTCGCGTTCTCTTAGTTTTACGTAGAACATGATTTAAAAATAAAAAAAAAAAAATTGTAGTACCTTTTTTTTTTTTTTTTTGCTAACAGATTAATTTTTATGAGTTAATATTTAGGTTCTAATGCTTTAAAATTTGTTTTTGGATTCAAAACTAAAACCTAGGGATGGAAGGTTAATCCTTTAGGGATGATATCACCCAAAATAGATTTGATCATCCTAAATTTAATGTTAATGCCTCAATTTTGGTGCTAATGCCTCAAATTTGGTGCTAATGCCTAAAAAAACGGATGGTGGAGGTTACTACAATTTTATTTTTTCTTAAATTATGTTTTACATAAGACTGTTAGAACGTTAGGATAACATTAGGGGGAGAACCCCTATCATTTTCCAAAATACAAACACGCACAAACTCACACACAAATAGTAAGATATTACATTGAAATTTTTACGGGCTTATAATTCCATCAAACACCATATAATAATGCAAGAAACATAAACATTTATACTTTTCCTAAAACATTTTATTTAACTAAATTTAAATTTGAGACTTCCTTCTATTCACCATTCTTCTAGTTTGCTACATCCTTTCAAAAATCTTTACAAACCAATCATACTTCCTTGCAATCACAATTTGCCCCATAACAACTCTTATCATAAATCCACATCCATACCCTGTGTCAACTACTTTCCAACCAAATTCAAATGGAGATTCTGAGCTTTGATTCTCTTCTAAGGGAGAAGGTGGTGAGTACTCGAAATCTCCACATTTCTTTGATAATGGGCTTCCACACAATCCTGAATTACCTTCAAATGAGCTATTTTGAAATGTGTCAAATTGATGCCCATGTGGTATAAGTCCTGTGAAATTGTTGTTGGAGACATTAAAGTATGCAAGGGAAAAGAGTTGCATTAGTTGTTGAGGTATCTCTCCAAACAACTTGCTTTTCGAAAGATCCATTGATTCTATATTTGTCAAGTTCCCTAATGGCAGGATATAACCGGTGAGATATAACCGGTGAGAGCATTATTGGAAAGATTTAGTGAATGAATTATTAAAATAATGAAAAGAAAATACAAACACCTGCAAACTCACACACACAAATAGTAAGATATTGCAATGAAATTTTTACAGGCTTACAATTCCATCAAGCACCATATAATAATGCAAGAAACATAAACATTTATGTTTGACTCTGAGCTTTGATTCTCTTCTAAGAGAGAAGGTGGAGAGTACTCAAAATATCCAAATTTTTTTGATAATGGGCTTCCACACAATTCTGAATTACCTCCAAATGAGCTATTATGAAATGTGTCAAATTGATGTCCATGTGGTATAAGTCATGTGAGATTGTTGTTGGAGACATCAAAGTATGCAAGGGAAAAAAGTTGTGTTAGTTGTGGAGGTATCTCTCCAAACAACTTGTTTTTGGAAAGATCCATTGATTCTATATCTGTCAATTTCCCCAAGGATGGCGGGATATAACCGGTGAAAGCATTATTGGAAAGATTTAATGAATTAAGTCCTTTAAGATTTCCCACGAGTTCTGGAATTTCTCCTTCAAATTTATTGCTTGAGAAATCAATGATCGTGAACACAGCTTGGATTTTATCATACTCCAAATTGATGTCGTTGTTTGCCACTGTAACTGTGCAAAGGACAGTATCATCGATGGAGTCGTCTGTGCTAGTAATACGTAGCTCCATGTATATAAAATGATTTGCACCAACAACTTTCATGGCATTCCAATGTAGAAAAAACTTGGTAGGCAAATTTCCAGAGAAACTATTTTGAGAGAGATCAATGATATGCAACTCAGAGAATGTATAATTGAATTGAGGACTCTGTATTGCACCTTGGAATGCATTAGAACGGAGGACGAGAACCTTCAACTGAGAAAGATTTCCCAACCAAAAGGGAAAGCCAGGGGTGTAAAGGCGGGCGGTTCCGCTAACCGCTATAACCGCTAACCGTTTAACCGCTTAACCGCTAACCGTTATAACTGCTAACCGCTAACCGTTATAACTGCCTAACGGTTAGCGGTTATTGGGTTTAATAACCGTAACCGCTAACCGCTTTTTATATAATATATTTGGATAATTATAATAATATTTATACATATAACTTAATCAATTGATCATTAATGATTAAATCACATTTTTGTTTTCAATAATTAAATCACAAATTGAGTATTAATATATTATATTATCACTATAATTTATATGATTATATCACATGATCAATTGATCATTAAATCATTTGATTATATAATAACAAATTATATATATATATATGACTCATAAGTCATAAGTCTACAAGTTAATCATATGATTCATATTATTCATGTATAATGATAGTATGATACTTACAATTAAATTAAACAATGTGTTACCTATAGTCACAATTGAATCAAAGTATTATTAGATACTTTATACTTAGAAAACATATATCACATTATCTTAGATTCTTAGATCTAAGATAATTTTATTATATTAATATGAATTGTGATTTATGAGATAATATAATCATATAATTTAAGTATGAGTGTATGACCATTAGATTATTATGAATTTAGGACTTAGGAGTTTGAGCATTATCATTAGATAATAAGTTCAATTAAAAAATTTAAAAAAAAACTATAAGTAAATATGATAATAATTTAAATCATTAATCATATAATCTAATTTAATGAGATCATATGATTATATAATATCAAAGACATAAGTTTGTAATGGAATAAAATATTTTTGAAACTATATATATTTATATCTTCTAGCATTTATTTATTTAATTTTTTCATATATATAGTCTATTTTATATTAATAATAATAAGAATGAATTTCACATCAAAACGACGTCAGTTTTGGAAAGAAAAACGCATTAAGGGTTAAAGTAGGGATTTTCATCTTATTCTCTTCTCCTTCCCTATCTCACTGACGTTGTCGTCTGTCCCTCTCTACAGACTCTACCTCTGGACCATCTCTCTCTCGTCGCCTCTTTCTCTCTGACTCTCTCTATCTCGCAGTTTTAATGTTTTATTTGTATTATTTAATGTTTTATTTGAACATTTGTTATTATTATTTTTTTTTNTTCCTAAACATGGAGGAAGCATGCCACTCAATTTGTTATAAGACAAATCAAGTACATAAAGTGAACTCAGATTGCAAATCAACGGTGACATTTCTCTTATGAAGTTCCTTTGGACTCGATAAATCCTGGTAGATGGTGGTGGAATTGGGAGTGATCCTTGCAGGGTGTTATTGCTAAGATCTAAACTTAATAGTTTAGACCATGGGAGAACCATTGGTGATTGTTCAAAGCCTACTAGAAAATTGTCAGAAAGGTTTATAAACTCCAGAGATTCTATACTTACATTATAAAACCATTTGGGTATTAGGCCTTGAAGATTGTTGCCCGAAAGATTAAGAAACATCAATTTGTTTTGATTGCGTAAGAAATTTGGGAATTTTCGCAAGTTGCAAGAACCCAAATTTAGACTTTCAAACTGTGAAAGAGTGTCATTTGAATTGGCCTTGGTTAGCAATGTCAAATTGTTGGATGAAAGGTCCAACAAAGTTAAACTTTTGAAATTAAGAAACATGTCAAAATCCTGCATCCCACTCAATTTATTTTCATATAAGGAAAGAGACACAATGCTCTTGAGTGCAGAGAATGAGCTCAAAATGGTACCTTCCAAGTTATTTCCTCTTAAGTAAAGAACCTCAATACTCTTGAGTTTAGAGAATGACCTCGGAATAGTACCTTCCAAGTTATTTTCAAAAAGGCCGAGATGAGTTAGTTGGGTCATGTTACTTGGCAAGGAAGAAGGGATGTGCCTGCAAGATTGTTCAATGACAAATCCAGATAAGTGAGTTGGGTGAGGTTACTCAATGAATGTGGGATAGATCCAGAGAAATGGCAAAGTGGAAAATCTAAAACACATAAAGACCTTAGGTTTCCGATTGAAGTTGGTAGTTTACCATAAAAACCTGTGTACCTGAGGATCAAATTCTTAAGAGAACTGTTAGAGTGAAATTCGGGCAATTGACCATTGAGATTCCCATTGAATGCTATGCTAGGATCCTGTAGGTTTGGTAGCTGAAAAAGTCTGGTTGGGAATTCCCCAATCAACCCACAAGATTCTAGATCTAGTGATGAGAATCAATAAGCATCATTAAAGGATCAATTGCTGGCTGATTGATGGTTGATTAGAAGGATTAAATGACTGATTGGCATCCCTATTTCAGACCTTTCCAATTCCATACCAATTGATTGGCTTATTGATATATTTATTGAATACATTCCATAGGTGATTTCTTTTCTTGGAGGAGCTGCTAATTTAAGACGAAATCAGCCTTAATTTTAGGATTCTTTTCTTTAGTTTTTTATTATTTTCCTTTAGTAATTTGTATTCCTATTTCAACCATGCATTATAAATAGCATGGACTCATTGTATTGAAGGAGATGAATTGAAATGAAATATTTAAAAAGGTGAGGTTTGCTTCTTCTATTGGTTCTTCAAAGAACTGCTGAACTTATCAAGGATTCTTCCTTGTGGCGTTCAAACTTTATACCTTCGATTCATGATTCTTTCATAATCATTGGGTCAGGGTTTTACTTCTTTATACCTTTGGTTCGCGTTTCAATTATAAACGTTCGGTCAAGGTTTGCTATCAAATCTGAATTTTAGCTTTCTTGGGTCTATATTCCAATATTGTTATTGGGTCTCAACGGCATATCATTGAGGTTCGCATCATTTGGTATCAGAGCCAATAGAAGAAGCCTTAATTTAAGACGAAATCAACCTTAATTTTAAGATTCTTTAATAATGCTTATTGATTCTCATCGTGAAGGAATTTGTCCTGAAAACATGGAGCTGGAAAGGTTCAGATGGGTTAGCCTTGGAAGATTGCCAACTACAAATGGGATTTGAGAGTAGTTAAAGTGATTGTAGGCAACGTTAGAGGTGAACAAGGCGAAAAAGGCTACTGCTGGAGTTGAAAGGACCGTAGAGACAGCTGTCACTGAGGTCGAGGCCAATTACATGACCCGTGGCCTCATCGCACTCCACCCCATCCCATGTGCAGCAATCACTTTTGCCTCCTCCTACTGTCCATGACCTAACCTTTTCACAATAAGTAGGATCATAATAGTCATCATTGAAGATAAAGCTTTCCTTGAATTGGAACAAGGCAGAGCTTTCATCATGATTTGCACAAAAGGAGAAGAAAGAGGGAGTATAAGATTCAACTGTGAAAGCAAGAAAAGCAAGCGCATGAAAATGAAGAGAGAAAGCGATAAGAAACCCCGGGCCCCCATTATGTTGGATTTAGTGTTTTAATGGATATGCTTGGAGCCTGGAGGTGAAGGTAGGAGAGAGCTTCAATTTATAGGCTGCACTGCACACAGAGTCTTTAGTCTTGTGCACTTAAAAATATGAAAGCTCGATCAGGAGTACTCGCAAGCTAATTACAAAGCTTGCAATGGAACACACCACGTGGCACTCACTTGATGAAGTCAAGTCATTTGCGTGTGCCTCCAATCCAAAATGAACGGTTGGATTGGATGAGAGACAAGTCATTCACATGCACTCAAATGCAACTCGTCATCGTTTAAGTCAAGCTTTCATGAATTCATGTGGTTCGAGTCTTGTGCAGTTAATATGAACGATTGGGGAGATGAGAGATAAAATCATTTATGTGGCGTTTCTTTCACACTCGAATACAACTCACGGCCATTGGTCAAACTAGCTATCACTCTCTCTTCTCTGCCAATTAATTTCTTTCAACTCTTTTTCCCCCTAATTAATTGAAGAACACAAATTTTTTCTGAATGAGTTCGGAGGAAATTTCTTCAACTCACTCTAACAAATGTCACATAAAGTCTTGTGCACTTAATATGAAAGCAGCTACAGCACATGCTTGACTTTAAAGTCAATTGTGTTAATTCTCAAGTCTTCACTTGATGACCACAAGTAATACAACATCTTAATGTCTACTTCCAAGTCTTCTCTTCGTACTCTTTTTCCAAGTCTTCTCTACATAAACTACAGGAATTAAATGACTCCTATGCTGCTTCCAAGAAGAAGAAGAAGAAGAAAAAGACTCCTCCTCTATGGTGATCAATAATGTCGGGGACAGAAATTTCAAGGGTCTTGCTAGAATGCAATCAAAAGTTCATATTTTCTCTATAAATGCTGAGGTTGGCAAGTCTACTTGTTATTATTTTATTATTTTTAAAAAATAAATTTAAATCAAAATAAAAATAAAGAAAACTTTAAAAAAAAAAACTTAAAAAAATATAAGGGGTAGCCGGCCACCCCATTATAGCACAGGGGTGGCTTCGGCCACCCCAGACCNACCCTCAAGGGCCAAAAAGAATAATTTTTTTTTTTTTTAAAAAAAAAAAATGGGTTTGGCACTTGGGGGTGGCTGATCCACCCCCAAGGGCCAAGGGGTGGCTTCGACCACCCCAGACCGACGGTTTGGGGTGGCCGAAGCCACCCTTGTGCTATAAAGGGGTGACCGGCCACCCCCTTTGGGGTGGCCGGCCACCCCTTATATTATTTTAAGTTTTTTAAAAAAAAAAAAAATTCTTTAT
The DNA here is from genome assembly GCA_006937295.1 of Carpinus fangiana. Taxonomy (NCBI): domain Eukaryota; kingdom Viridiplantae; phylum Streptophyta; class Magnoliopsida; order Fagales; family Betulaceae; genus Carpinus; species Carpinus fangiana. The sequence goes on along the minus strand of CM017326.1, from coordinate 655,853 downwards.
TTTTATTTTGATTTAAGTTTATTTTTAAAAAATAAAGACAAGTGGTTGCCCTCTCAGCATTTATGGTGAAAATATGGACTTTTGATTGCAAAGAAGCATTTCTCAAATTTCAAACATCGATCTCAAGCACCCACAACCACCCAAACCTTAATTATCTCAAGAAGTGAAGATGATGACTTGGACTTCTATCCGAATATTCACCGCAAACAGCACGCACGTGATATCTACTTCGGATAATTTTAATTTAATTTTATTTTTTTGTCTATTCGGAGTAATTTTAATTTTGTAATCTTATAATTACTATCAAGAAATAAAGACAAAGCTGTTCTAAAAACTTGTTAATATGACAAACATGTTAATGCTATTGTATCATTTCTTGGCTAACTAATTAACTAACGGTCTCACGGAATCTTCTTAATTGATTAGTAAATGGACTTATATTGTGCGTCCAAATTAATTTGAATCCTTCAACTTATATATCTTAAATTATGGTCTTCCAAAATTGAAAACCTTCATAATTGATGTGAGAATTATTAAAACGAAGAGTTTCGTTGTTGGTGCTATTCATAGGTTGAGTTGGCAATAATATGGCATCAGAGCATGATATCATTCAGGACGTAATATGATATCCTTCGGCCAATATATATATATATATATATATATATTCCTTTTTTGGTGTGAATTGAAGCTTATTTAGCTTTTTTTTTTTCTTTTTTTTTTTTTAACATGTCCGCACCAGAGGAGGGGGGGAGATTCAAACTAGTAACTTCCGTTTCATTAAACAATATTGTTTTTATTTACGTACGTATTCAATTATCTGGCAAAATGAGGGGTTGAGATTATTTGTTGGAAACCAAAGCAGCGCTATAACTAGTAGATCAAGAATATGAGTATGTTTGGGATTGCATTTGAAAAATAGAGCTTTTAAGTCAAAAAGAGCTTTTTGACAAAAGCTTCATTTTTAAACTTTTGCCAAAGTGTCTTTTGATAATTTTTAGGCTTTTTGAATCTTTAAAAGCATTTTTAATTTTTTTATCAAACGACTATTTTTTTTTTTTTGTAAACAGACTTTTTGAGTGTTTAAAGAGCTTTTAGATCTCTTAAACGCAATTCTAAATATGCCCTATATATAGTGTAACACGTAACTCGTTAACATCGAGTGCTCGATCTTTGGGCTCCCCAGGCCATGAATGGCCGACAGGAAGGCTCATGGACCTTAGGCCTTTTCCAACTTAAAGGTAATTGGTTGGCTTCTTTTTTGCCAAGAAATAGTCTAAAACGAAGGCTCGGCTAAGTTTCGACGAAATCTTACTTTGCCCAGCTAGGTTCAAAAGTCAAAAAGCGAAAACTCTGACTTTGATGTTGTGTGAAGGAGCCAACTAGTCTTGATGAGGAAGGCTCCGCTTACTTTCGACGAAATCTCCCTTACTTGGTGGGCACGCTGGGCTAAAGGGGATTAAAGATTATTATTCAATCTCTGCACAAGTCAAAGGTAGTTGCCATCAAGCGTTGATGGATGGAAGTTGGTGCATGCCTAATCAATGAAGATGCCTAATCAATGAGGGAGGATAGAAGTTGGGGGCCAAATATTAAAGCCACTATAAGTTTTTCAGCCCACTTGATGAACTAAGTTGTCCATTTGCACCATCCTTTTCGCCTATAAAAGGCACCCTTCGTAAGCTTGCAAAACACACCAAAAGTTGAGAGCAATAGAAGAAGGCTTGAGAAAAGAAAGAGTTTTTTCAAGGAGAGGGCACGAAAAATACAACTGTAGTATTTTGTTAAGAGTGAACAAAACACTGAGAATGTAATTTTTTTTAACAACTCTTGTTGTACTGTTCAAACTCAATATTGGTAATTTTGTCATATGAGATTTGGAATATTGCGGGTTTATTTTTTTATTTTTAATATCACACAGACAAACAGTTAGCATCATATAATGTCATGGCATAAATGATTAGCAAATTTATATTGTTGTAATAAGTCAAATTTGGATGTTAATAAACAAGTGATATGTTCTTAGGGTAAGTGACACAAATGACAAGCATTTGATAATGATTCCCTACCTAATAACGTGTATATAACATATTATACAAAAAGATCGTAAATGCCCTTAGTTTTTTCTAATTGTAAATGCCCTTAGTTTATTACCATATAATTGCTGCTAAGTTATTTTAAGGATTGGTAAACTAATTGTTCTGCGCAGTTTGTAGATTAAACTAATTATATGATGCTAGGCTGACACACGACCAAGCTGTGGGTTTTAATTTTCTTTTTGGATTTAATTATTTAAAAACTAAATACATGGGTATAAGAGACATTTCATAAATCCACATCCATACCCTATAGCAACTACTTTCCAACCAAATTCAAATAGAGGCTTCGAGCTTTGATTGTCTTCAAAGGGAGAAGGTGGAGTTGGTGTGTACTTGAAATCTCTACATTTTTTTGATAATGGGCTTCAACACAATCTTGGATTACCTCCAAATGAACCATTTTAAAATGTTTCAAATTGATTTCCATATGGTATAAGTCTTGTGAGACGGTTGTTGAAGACATATATTAAAGAACGCAAGGAAAAAGAGTTGTATTAATTGTTGAGGTATTTCTCCAAACAACTGTTTTGAGAAAGGTCCATTGATTCCATACATGTCAAGTTCCTTGAGGATGATGGGATAAGAGCAGTGAGAGCATTATTTCTTGGAAACATTTAGCAAAAGAAGTCCTTTAAGACTCCCCACAAGTTTTGAAATTTCTCCTTCAAATCTATTGCTTAAGAAATCAATGACCATGAACACATCTTGGATTTTCTCATGAACATAATACCGTCAGTAAGCCCGGCCGTCGTGATGGAGAGAGTTTCAAAAGAGCCATAGAGAGCTCCGTCAGCAAGACGTCTAGACATTGACATAAGTACTTCTAGAGAGCACCGTTAATAAAGCCGCCAGCAATAGTCTATAGAGGCAATCGGGAAGACCACCCACCCAGCAGTTTCAGTTTCAAAATATTCGTAACTTTGATAACACCCGACACCTAATTGACGCTCCAAAAATCTTGAATATATACAATATCACAGCAAAAAAAAATAAAACAATATTCACCCACAAAGCTGAACCTCCACGCGGCCACGCCTACGAAAGTTTGAATTTTTTATTTATTTCTTTTAGCTTCAATTCAAGGGCTTTGCTTCTCTCTCTTGAAATCGGGTCAATTATCTGGCAAAATGAGGGGGTTGAAATTATTTGTTGGAAACCAAAGCGACGCTGTAACTAGTAGATCAAGAGTGTGCATGTATGGTTTACTCGATCGTTAATATCGAGTGCTCTTTGGGCTCCCCAGTCCATGAACGGCCGACGGGATGGCCCATGGGTCTTCGGCCTTTTCCAATATAAGGTAATTGGTTGGTTTCTTTTTTCTTTTTCCAAAAAAAAAAAAAAAAAAAAAAAAGTAGATTATAATCATTATATTGAAACTTATCAACAAATTCGAGCCTGTTTGGGATCATATTGGCAGAGTGGAGAGAGAGTGACACCTTCGCTTGCTTCAACCACGACCACTTGTATTTGAGTGGCTGGTGAAAGAAAAGAACAAAAAAAAAAGGTAGTCTTGATGAGAAAGGCTCCGTTTACTTTCGACGAAATCCCCCTTTACTTTGGTGGGCTAAAGGGGATTAAAGAGATTAATTAGGCCACATTATTAAATCTCTGCAGAGTGTGGAAGGAGATCATTTGTTAAGAATGCTTAGAATGGGCAGGAAGAGAGAGAAAAAGAGAGAGCAAGAGAGAGCATTCCAGAAGAATGGAGGCATGCTACTGGAGAAGCTGGTCGCCACTTGTAATGGCAAGCCTCCTATTCCCATCCGCAACTTCTCCGAGAAAGACCTTATCTCTGCCACCAATAACTATGATCCTCGCCTTGTTTTACATGATTATCGATTCTGCAAATGGTATAAGGGTTCTCTTGAAGGCCGAACTATTTCCATTAGGAAGACTAAAGGCAAACTAGATCTGGATCACGTCTTCACTGAAATAGCTATTTCTGCAAAGATGAGTGCTCACAAGAATGTTCTACGGCTTGTGGGATGCTGCCTGGAGACTCAAGTTCCTATTGTGGTGTATGAATCTATTGAGAAAGGAACCCTTGACAATCGAATTCTTGGCTCCAATTCTAACACATTTCCACATCAGAGAATGGTGTGGCAGAGTAAGTTAAAGGTTGCAAGCGAAATTTCTCACGCAGTTGCGTATCTTCACACTGCCTTCTCCAGACCCATCCTTCATAGGTGTATAAATCTTACAAATATTTTTTTTACCGAACATGAGGTCCCCAAACTGTCCTTTTTTTTATTTTCCATCACAATTCCCAAGGGTGAAACTCACGCAAATGATGAAACACTGTGCGGGACTCCTGGATTTATGTGCCCTAACTATGATGCAACATTCCAAGTAACGGAGAAAAGTGATGTCTATAGCTTTGGTGCACTTCTATTAGTGCTTTTAACTGAATTACCAGCCTATGACACCTGTCGGGGAGCAGAAGATTTGGACTTAGTAAAATATGTAAGAAAGCATGGTATACATGAGATTGTGGATCCTGTGGTCATCGCAAGGGAAGGAGCAGCTGTGTTAGACCTTGCCTTCGCATGCATGAAAGACAATCCAGAGGATCGCCCCACAATGGTCGATGTTACGAAAGAACTTAGACGGATTGAGAGGATTGTCCGGCCATGATTATTAATATTTCCTCACTTGCTGCATCCAAGTGCCTTTGTAAGCATCAATTTTATCAAATAAGGGAGAATGTATGGCTCCCCCTAGTCCTTCCCTCTAGTTATTTTCCCTGGTTAGTCCAAGAAATTTCCTATGTAAACATCAATTATCAAATAATTAAGTATCATTTTTATGGCTCTCCAATTTTCGGCTAATAATACTTGTAATTCTGTCTTCCTTTATGAAGATGGTACTTAATTAAAGATGGCAATTGGGACGTTAGTTGTAGCCCTTACAGTACTGGAGCCGGCAAATGATTTATATGCAATACCTTTTGATTCTGTTGAAAGTTAGAGAACTCACACACATCAAGAGAGAAAGTTCTACAAAAGAAAAACTTTAAGATGATACAGGTTGGGCACATTAGTCAATTGAAGGAGCTAATAAGCGAAGCCCAAATAGGCCCTGTACATAATGAAAACCATGTGGCTCGCACAACAAAAAACTGGGCCATTTTTTGGTCCATTTTCTATTTGTTTTTATTTTTTGCATTGTATTGCCATTTTAGGTTTGTTGTTGAGGAGCCCAACCCTTTTTTAGTTTTTTTATTCCTTGTACCCAATCCTTATTTGCTCATCAAAAAAAAAAAAAAAAAAAAAAAATCACCTCTCACACCTTAACCAAACTCCAAATCTAATATTGCCTATGATATTTCATAAAGAATCATTTTTTTTTTTTTTACTTCCTAATTGAATAAGAAAAAAAGTTACAGGAGAATAAAGAATCATGTTGGAATCGATGAGAATGTTCTATACTTTACCTAGCACAGCATCAAGCGACATTTAATGCCACCTAAATTGTACGTGCATGTTATTAGAAGGACTATCAGGGACATGCCTTAGTAGAGTCGGTGTCCAAACGTTATGAGCGATCCATGTACAACTAAATTGGAAGATGAAACCTAGCTAACAAGGTCATGCTGAGAAAAAGATCTTGGCCAACAAAAGAAAAAGGCTCCAAGCACAAGGTATTCATTCATTTCTTTTACAATAGATTAGCCGTTCTTTCTAATTTCGAGAGTTCTCAGCCCACTTTGTAGGTTCACTCGACTGACTTAAGCATCGAAAGCATTTTTCACCGACACACCCTACAAGACTTCGTTCCGACTCTTCTTTTTATCGTAGGTATCACAAGTGTTCTTTGAATTTGATTCGGTAGGGAGGATTTCAACATCATCAAGCATCAACAGCAAACAAATGCTATATACGAATGTTGTTGATAAAGATAAGATGCAGACGCAAGGAGAGAGGATTATACAAACGCAATCATTGCTTGACTAAAATTTAAATCATAAACAAATAATTGTATATGCAATTTGATGGTGTAAAACGTGGCAATTTCGAAGCTTGGGGAATTAATCCTCACCCAAAATAGGGCACCAGCATACTTTTATGTGCTTGGATTTGTGATCGACAGAAGGATAAACATGTTTTACTCCCTGATATCAAAAGTAGGCATGGGTTTGGGTTCAAACAGTGGTAACACGTTGTCGTTTGCAGTAAAGAAGGCCTCCAACAACTGCACAGTAAATTTGAAGGCAGGCTTTCTGCATTTTACTATGTGTTCTAATCATTTCTTGTGCGTTGCTTTTTGACCAACCCACGTGGTTAATAAAAGAAAAAGCAAGGAGCAATAAGGCTCAATTTGTTCATGTGTTTAATTAAGAGCAAGGTTTTTTTTTTTTTTTTTTT
>CM017326.1:581476-649267 GCA_006937295.1 Carpinus fangiana | reverse complement strand
AATCTGAATAGGGAAAAAAGGTTGGCATTTTTGTGAGCCAAATGAAAATTAAAATAGGAGTGTCACACACACAAATAAGATATTACATTAAAATTTTTACAGGCTTACAATTCCATCAAGCACCATATAATAATGCAAGAAGCATAAATATTTATACTTTTCCTAAAACATTTTATTTAACTAAATTTAAATTTGAGATTTTCTTCAATTCACAATTCTTCTAGTTTATTACATCCTTCCAAAAATCTTCACAAACCAATTATACTTCTTTGCAATCACAATTTGCCCTATAACAACTCTTATCATAAATCCACATCCATACTCTATGGCAACTACTTTCCAATTAAATTCAAATAGTTATCCATGATCTTTTACTGTGTTTATTGCTCTTTTGGTAAAGAAAGAACTACAAGTGAAGGGCTTTTATAAGCGTTACGTAAGTTAGTACACCCAAGAAAGACGACTCATTCAAAACAACCATGTAATCTAATCTTATTCTACTTGTTTTTCACTTATTGAGAGAATTAATGAAAATCATGTGTAGACTAGGGAAACACGATTTGAAGCGAAAGCACCTTGTTCCTTCCTACGAAAATATCTTTCAAAGAGACAAACGAGCAGATGAGACCCCTTGTGATTTTGTTCATGGATTCAGAATGCCTTGTAATTTCGAGAAAATATTGTCTGAGGGCCAAGTCAAGTCAAGCACCTTTCGTATGCTTTCCTAACCCCCCCAAATAGACAAACAAGAGAAGAGAGAGGCCGAGAGCCATTTCTGTTATCTTGTAAATAAATGATGATTATATGGTAATTATAAATAGGTATTATTGGGAAGGAAAATGGTTGGAATTAATGACCATCTCTTATTCTTTGTTTGGTGCATGTGCAACCAAACAAATGAATGGTTATTTCATATGAATAACCATTCAATTCTTGATACTATATATAATTTTATCAAATCATTATCCAAAAATGATGACGTGGCACTCTCAATTAATTATTGTTAAATAATAATTAAAAAAAAAAGTATTTAACAATTGGTTATGAGTGCCATGTCAGCATATTGTTAGCTGAATGTTGTATAAAATTATATAATATTTAGCATCACTCAAATACCAAATGTTCCCAAATTTTGTGGTTTTCAACTGAAGTTGGTTTTGTGAAGATATGTGCTACTATGCTAAAGTCAACAAATGTGTCGACAAAGGTGTCAAGACATGGTCACCTTAAAAGGAGAACCTTTTATGGTGACACAATTAGGGCTATAAATAATTCAGTTCGTTCGACAACTCTCTTGATATTCATTCAATTTAACTTGACTCAAACTCGATATTGTAAAAATTCGCTTATTGGTGTAAAATCTCGTATAATTAGTAGGTGATAAATACCTGACATAAGTAAAAAGAAAAAATTATGTTTTTTTTATCAATTAGTCCTTCCCAAAAAAATGTTCGCCCTTGGTCCCTTCACAAATTGAAACCTAGATCTGTCACGAACAACAACTTGTTTGTCACACGTCAAGCTTATACGACTTGTGGTTTGTCAAGTATTGAGAGCACCGAATAAACCAACCCTAGTCGTTTACTCAATCAATAGCAAGAAATGACTTTCCTCGACTACGTGGCATTGTGCCAATACGATGGGTTAGTTGGTATATATCAACGACAGTCACGAATCTCGATGATGAGTTTATTGTCTTTCCTATTAGAGTTTGTTTCTTACCTTAATTAGTCTAGGATTTCTTGTCTATCACTCTTAACCTCTCTATATATTGAGGTCTATGTAATCATCTTAATATACAATCAATATAGAAGAGATGTGTAGTCTATTATATGCTTCCGCTCTCTCTCTTCTCTCTCTCCGCTTCGGCTCTCTTTTCTTTTCTTTCTTTTCTCTCTCTCTCTCTTTTTTTTTTTTTTCAATATACTCGGTACAAAAAACTGAAATAAGGGCTATCCTAAGCCAAACGGCCAAACAGCTAGCATTTCTACACCAAAACAAGAATAGGAGAAAACCTATAACGGAATAGACTTATCCGTGAAGTAGAATAGGCACTCCTATTAATAGTGCTACCAAACAGAGTCCTTCTTTCACAATTAAACCTAACGCACACTCACCAATTCACAACCCAGTTGCAGTGCCACAAAATTTCTTCACATTTGCACACTGCCGAGCTCCTCATTTTGTCGCTGTCAATGGAGAAACAGCACCCACGACGCTACCGGCGTAAGAGATGAATAGCCGAACCTGGTAGCGGGCAGAGACTGCGAGGAGATGGACGACAATGGGCGGAGAGTAAGACTGGATGACACGAATCTCGGTGATAAGGGCCGTCGGTGGCAGGGATGACCGCCGGCGCCGTCTGTCTAACAGGGAATAATACAGTGCAATTTAAAGGCCGTTTCTTTGTTTTTTTATGCCTCAGTGAAGGTTCAGAGGTCGGAAGCAAAGCAAAGCAAAGTGAGCTCAAAAGCTCCATTTTCTTCGCTCTCTGCTTCCAAAGAAGGTTAGTCCCTTTGTTTTCATCAAGACCCACTTCAATTTTATTTACATTTCGTTGAATTAGGACGAAATAATTTGAGTCAAACAATCGCTTTGCTTATACACCAAAGTTGTTCGGCTTGTTCGCTTACCAAAAGGAAAACCCATTTTATCTGTTTTATGAAGAAATTATGAATAAAAGTTTTCCACTCCGTCGATTTTCGACTTTGCTGAATTCCTCTGTGAGACCCTCGATCCGTGGGAATTTTGGAGAAAGGAAGTGGAAACCAATTCCAATACCCCACCGAACAGTCCCTGAGCCCAGAGGTCAAGACCTTGATTTCATAAACGTTGCACACAGCCACCTAATTCACTCTGATTGGGCTAAGCTCAGTTCGTTGTCAACCGATCTAACACCCCTCAGAGTGAAACATGTATTGCTCAAGATTCAGAAGGACCATGTTCTTTCCCTTGAGTTTTTCAACTGGGCTGGGATTCAAAAACCCAGTTGCAATTCCCTCGAAATTCATTCCATAATTCTCCACATTCTCACAAAAAACCGGAAATTCAAAACTGCAGAGTCCATTTTGAATAACGTTATAGAATCTTGTTCGATAGATGTACCCTCCAATCTGTTTGAAGAAATGCTACACTTGTACCGCTTGTGTGATTCTTCGCCTCTTGTTTTTGACTCACTTTTCAAGACTTTTGCGCATATGAAGAAGTTTAGGTATGCCACTGATACTTTTTGTCGAATGAAGGATTATGGATTTTTCCCTACTATTGAGTCGTGTAATGCCTACATGAGCTCTCTGCTTGATTTGCACAGGATGGATATTACTTTGGCATTCTATAGAGAAATGCAGCGTCATAGGATTTCACCAAATGCTTTTACTCTTAATATGGTCATGCGCGCTAACTGTAAATTGGGAAAACTGGAGAAGGCCCTTGAGGCGTTTAGGGAGATGGAGAGCATGGGTTTTAGACCGAATACGGCATCTTATACACATTGATTGCAGGACATTGCAGTAAGGGTCTATTGAGCTTTGCAATAAAGCTTAAAAACTCAATGGAAAGGAGTGGGGTGCACCAGGATGTGGTTACATTTAACACGCTTATCCATGGATTTTGCAAGGAAGGGAAATTACATGAAGCTAATAAGATTTTCATTGGGATGAAGGGCGCGAATGTTACTCCTAATACTGTGACCTACAATACCTTGATAAATGGGTATAGCCAAGTGGGTAATAGTGAGATGGGCAGCAAGCTTTATGAGGAGATGTTGAGGAATCAAGTTAAGGCTGATATTTTAACGTATAATGCCTTGATATTTGGACTATGCAAGGAGGGTAAGACAAAGAAAGCGGCATATCTGGTTAAGGAACTTGATAACCATAACTTAGTGCCAAATGCCTCAACATTTTCTGCCCTTATTTGTGGTCAGTGCCTGAGAAAGAACTCCGAGCGTGCCTTTCAAATATATAAAAGCATGTTAAGGAGTGGTTGTCATCCTAATGAACTTATTTTCAAAATGTTGGTATCAACTTTCTGCAAAAATGAGGACTTTGATGGAGCAGTCCAAGTCTTGAAGGAAATGTTTGAGAGATCAATGGCTCCTGATTCAGGCACCTTATCTGAGATTTGCAGTGGGCTTTGCCTGTGTGGAAAAATTGAAGAGGCAAAGATGTTATGTAGTGAGATGGAAGCTAGAGGTCTTATGCCAGCAGGCTTTGACAAATCCAAAACCACCAATTTTGGTGCCTAGTATGACAAGAAAGCATTTGGAGATAAATGCTACGGTTGTATGCACCTAAGCTTTCCATGTAACTTATAAAGGTTGTGTTGTTGTAAATTGACCTCTTCTGGCAACTGATCTCACCTTGTAACTTTCAAATCTTAGATTTTAGTGGGAAATACACCTACTTTGAGAGCAAAACTAAAGCAAGTTGTATAATACTCCATTGTTTTATTTTTACAGAGAAAATAAAGTATAACAATTTCTTACATTAAAGGTTTCAAATTTGGTGCCATGCTTCCTAAGATTATTGTGTTCTTTATTTACCTTTAGGCTTTTACCAATTAAGGAGAAGGTACTAGGACCATTTTTTCTGAATGGCACTAGATGAACGGACCACTTTTTTTTTCGATGTATATGTATAGAATACTAGAAATGCCTCTAAATTCATGCAAGGTGATGGTGGTGGTTTCTCATCTTCCCCATGGGAGCGTGCTTGTCATTGCTTCTCGATTGGAGACTTCCCCTCAACAAGATGGATGGTGGCGGTCCCTATTAAGCCTAAATAGAAACAAATGAAAACAAGAGCTAATCTATTATTTGAAAATAAAAAAGAAGAGAGCAAATGTGAGAAGGAGAACGAGTACACTACAAGAGATTTCTTCGGCTGTTGCTCTGTCTCTTTCTCCTCCTTGGGCGAATGTTTGCTCTCTTCCTCCATCTCACAATTTCTGAAAATGGAAATTGCGTTTTTACTCTCAGACCTTTTTTATTTCTTTATTTGGGTTTATTCAGTTGGGTTCTTCAAGTTGGAAATGGTAAGAGATCTCGCGATGGGCTACCTTCATTTCCGTTTTTTGCGAGTCCTACGATTGGATTCAATGTAACGCAAAATCAAGTTATAGAAACGATGTTGTTTCGATTGTTGTGAACAATTCACATTCACAAATCACATTGTCCATCGGTACTCCAAAAACAGAGGCTGGCAGCGATATCAGGGCAAGGTATTTCTACAACTACTCTCATAAACATGCTATAAAACTGTTGGTTCTCAGATCCAAGCGCAATGGGGCAAGGACTCATTGTTTTGAGTACTAGAGTAATGGGGCATTTGTTTCTCGAGTTGGGTCTTCTTCTTTTTTTTTTAATATATGATTTGGCATTTGTTGACATGGTATTGACATTGGATGTTGATATGAATGCTGACACATCAAATAAGACACACAAGACATATGACAATCCGTTAACTTTGACGGTAAAGTAATAGAGAGACCTATTTAAAGTTTGAATAAAAAGTAAGGACCTTATTCTTGAAATTGGAAACCCAAAGAGTAAATCCAACTCAGGTAAAACCTAGGGGCTAAATATAATTTTTCCTTAAAATTTTTAAGAAGCTAGAACTAGAAGGATTTGTTTTTTTATTTTTTATTTTTAAGAGAAGTAAGGGATAATTACAAATTTTTTAATGGACCGAGGAGTGTATTTTTTCACTTCTTCTGGGGGGTGGGGGGGAGATTTTTCTGGGATAGCTAGGTCCTCTTCCCTTCGCTACTGGCATGGTAGATGATGATGGTCTCCTATTTTCCAAATGAACGTCCATGTCTATTGCTTCTCAATTAGAGACTTCCTAACATATGTAGTAATTAAAACAAGCCACAATTGGAGATTTTGCGGAAGTGAATGATGATTGTCGGGAAGATGCATGTTGATTGCTTCTCAATTAGACACTTCCTCACAATTTTGTAGCTGTGAAAACAAGACCCAATTGGAGACTTCCCCATATATTTATCTCTCGATTCTCTCCAACATTTTAAACTCTAAAATGGTTATGCATTTTTATTCATTTATGTATTTATTTATTTATTAAGCTACCTTTCCAGAGAGCAGAATCAGGGAATAGAAGATGGAGTTGTTTGCTGACAGTGGTAGAAGGGAAAGGCACGACCAGTTAAAGCATGTGCTTAAGTGCTAACACGTCGGCCCCTTCCTGTTGTACTGCTCAAATGATTGCATGAAAGTTCAACAATTCTCATGCTTGGAGCACAGTGAAATTTTATAGGAGTACATGTTTTCTAAAAATATTTCAAGTAATCTTGTGATCAGGAAATAAGGTATTTATTTTCAAGGAAAAAGGCCTTCATATTCATGCAAATCATCACTGACAGAGGAGTGTAACACCTGAACTGACATTCAAAGTAGCATAAAAAGTTTATTAATGTCTACCATGCACGCTATGTCTCAACAAGGAAAGGCGGTACGAGGGGTGGCAATCAAATACAAATCATTCCTTCTCCTGCAGACTGCTCCGAAAGCCTCTGTCGTGTCAAGTCCTTCTGGTTTCATTCCATTTGGAGGTTTCCAGTCAAAGTGGCAGAGCAATTGAGCAAGTGCAAACTCAACAGTTGCAGTACCGAATGGTAAGCCAGGTCACGTACATCCTCCTCCCAGCGCCGAAGGGAATAAATTCAAAGTCTGTTCCTTCAAAATCAACAGAAGAACCCTGGAACCTCTCTGGCTGAAAGCAATCAGCATTGATCCAACACTCTGGGTCTCTCCCTATTGCCCCCAAATTAACGAAGACTTTCGTCTTTGTTGGTATGTCATATTCACTAATTTTGCATCTTTTTTTGCATTCTCTTATTAGTAAGGGAACAGAAGGATGTAATCTTAAAGTTTCTTTGATGACTGATTTCACATAATCTAAGGGCACCTCAGCTTGTGCCTTCTCCAGTACTCTTGGGTTTCGTATCAGCTCAGACATTGCCCATTCTAAGGTAGTTGCTGAACTCTCACCTGCTCCAATGTAGATATCCTGAAAAAGATTAAATTAACAGTGAGTTATATATATCAACGGATCAACCACAATATCAACATCATCTAGTTAGTATGTCAATAAGACTGTAAAAATCATACCATACTGATTCCTTTAATGTATTCCGCTGTTATATCCAGTTTCAGCTCACTCGACTCCTGAACTTTTAGAAGCGCATGAATAAGATCTTCCTTACACGCTGGGTAGTCTTTGCTAGTCCCATTGGTCATCATCTCCATCTTGTGATCGTCGATTATTTCCTGTAGAATTTTGTCAATCCTTAGGTACACTCTCTTTAATGCAGGCTTTAACCCACTGATGAAACCAAGAAATCTAAGTGAAGGGAACAAATCAGCTACATTAAAGCCAGAACAAATCGTCATCATTTCCTTAACCAGTGATATGTATTCATTTTGACTTCTGCACTTTTCTCCAAATGTTGCCCTCGAAATTGAAGTATTTGTCAGGGACAATAACTTCTCGCTGAGATTAATGGGAAGTCCCTGAGACGAGGAAATGGATTCGATAAGATTCCATACCTCTTTTTCTCTTATTGATCTAAATAGGTGGTTGCGTTGCACACCCAGGAGTTCCTGGGTACAAATCTTTCTTATTTGCCTGTAGTAATCGCTAAAGGGACAGGCAAAAAGACCTGAATGAGCAAATGGGAAAACTTCAGCAGTAAGAACGTCAGGCCTTTGTGCGAAAGAAAGATCATGTGTCTTCATCACCTCACTAGCTGCTTTTGGCGATGAAATGATTACAAAGGAAACCTCACCCAACTTTAGGTGCATAACAGGTCCATATTTCTTGGCTAAATCTCAAGGAATGATTTGGTACTGAACTTGAGCCAATCAACTGAAGCAAGTTTCCTAGAAGAGGAAGCTTCCTCGGCCCTGGTGGCAACTTCAGGATTGGACCGAGGGCTTTATATCTCTTCCAACATATCACCATTAAAAGAAGGAGAAAGAGGCAAGGAAAGAGAGAAGGAGAAGAGGGCAATGGGATCATTATGGAACTTGGAGAAGCTTGCACAATAAGGTTCAGGTTTGTATGCAAACTTCTGGTTTCCTTAAAATTTATAATGCCAGAGATGCGATTTCTTAGCTTAATTAATATCACAAGCAGACAAACAGGTAGTAATAGATAATATCATTGCATAAGTGATTAGCATCAGATATCCTGATAATTCCCTTTTTCTTTTGAAAAAAATATCACAAACAGTTAGCATCAGATAATGTCATATGATGCATGGCATATATGATTAGCATCAAACACTCTGATTCTTTTAATTTGTTGAAATAAGCAATCAGATAAGTCAATTTTCTTGATGCCGTCGTTGATTTTTGTGAACTAGTGATGTTTTATAGGCTACATGATACAAATGACAAGCATTTGAATCTGATGGTGATATCTTACCTCATAACATGTACAAAGTCGTATATATATATATACACACACACAAACAAAACAAAAACAATACAAAAAAGATGTTTAATGCTGTTTACTTATTAATTACCAAATAATTGTTTTATGTTCGTTGACTATCTCGATGGAGAGAGGTTCAGGCTCTTTAAAGAATCCTGTCACTTTCCTGTCTCTATCTATTCTATGAAATTAGTTGTTTTTGTTAGTAGATTATTTGGATGGATGGAAAAGTTGAGTAACTTGATAGACAGGGAATTGGGTACAACAGAGCTGTCTTATTGTATGCTTAAAATAAAACAATCTTTTTAAATCCACTTAGTTTGACACAGTCCAAGTGAAGTTAATTACCTTGTGAGCATGACTTCATATTCAAAAATGGCCAGCTATGTAGACGTTCATGATCATGGAGCAAATGAATTTATATTCACATCCTATTATTTCATATGCGCCTCCGTCATTTTGTAACGTCTCCATTAGAGCCTCCATGAAGCCGCTGCTAGGGGTTAGAGGCCATTGCGTGTCGGTGAGAGAGGGAGAGAAAGAGTGGACCAGGGGAGCGAAGCTTCAGGACTTCAGATCAGATATAATGGTTGGGGGAACTACCGAAGAATGGCAACACAAGGAGTTGGCAGCGCTCAGCCGTGGACAGTGAAGGTGTCGGTGGCACTAAGCCTGGACGCCTGGTGAAGGAACCGATGGTGCTAGGCTGTATCACTGAGAACTGGGCCATGACTGGCTATTCACATGGGCAAGTTTGGGCCCCTTCATGAGCTGTTGAATGGGTTGGCTTGGGTCGATAAGTGTGCATTTGACTAGGCCAAGTTGGCCCGAAACCCGTGGGTTGAATTGTAAACTAGGTCGAAGAATCAGATCCGATAAAAACTTGAGTCCGATGAACACGCGTGAGCACATGAAAACATGTGCAAGAAAGAAAAGCTCGTTGGAATAACCGTCGAAAAACAAGTACAAGAATAACGTAACTGTGATTTTACAGAGCTTTATATTTTGTGCTGTAAGAGCTTTTTGCTTCATTCTGTAAGAGCTTCATATTTTGTGCCATAAAAGTTTTTTGTTCTACTATGTAAAAGCTTTTTTAATCAATAAAATCCTCATATTTCTGTAAAAACAAATAACATAACATAACTCGCAATACAAACCTATAGACCACTCAAATCCCTTGACAATTCTTGTTGTACCGTTCAAACTCAGTATTGATAATTTTATCATATGAGATTTGGAATATTGCGGGTTTATTTTTTTATTTTTAATATCTCATAGACAAACTGTTAGCATCATATAATGTCATGGCATAAATGATTAGGAAATTTATATTGTTGTAATAATTCACATTTTGGATGTTAATAACCAAGTGATATTTTTTAGGGTAAGTGACACAAATGACAAGCATTTGATAATGATTCCCTACCTAATATCATGTATATAACATATTATACAAAAGATCGTAAATGCCCTTAGTTTATTACCATATAATTGCTGCTAAGTTAATTTGAGGATTAGTAAACTAATTGTTCTGCACAGTTTGTAGATTAAACTAATTATTTGATGCTAGGTTGACACACGACCAAGCTGTGGATTTTAATTTTCTTTTTGGATTTAATTATTTAAAAATTAAATACATGGGTATAAGAGATATTTCACATGTACTCCATCCGATATAACTCCACACCTTAACGATAGAGAGTAACATTACACACTTTTTAAAGTTAAAGACACTAAATTGTGAATTCTTAAAATTTTAGAAAACGATGGCAAAAACACTAAAAGTTTATAATGGTTAAGGGAAGTTTCTCCTAAAAAAACGCAGACTTTGTAAATTTAAAATATAATCACTTGGCCATGATTATTATATGCCATATGGCATATAATAAATAAACCCATGTGTCAATATAATACCAAACTCAATTGGAAAGAAAAAAAAAAAAGGGTTTATTTATTTATTTATGAATGGATCTCTCATAAAATCTACTCGCTGGTCAACCTTTCTGCTATAGTGGACATTGTAGAAGCCCTTTACAGATTTGTGTGCAATGCTTTTGATTCTTAAATATAAAGCCTACAATTGGCCACCACATTAAGAGAACTCACTCACACACATTAAGAGAGAGAGCAAAGGGTGGAAGAGAAACAAAAGAAAAACTTGTAGAATGGGACAATGCCAAGCCCAAATAGGCCCTGTAATGCTACGCATGTGTCTGCAAAGGAATAGGGGGAACATGTGCAGTATCATATCACCTCCCACACTTGCACCAAACTTCAAATCGAAATACTGTCACTGATATTGCAAGAAGAATCACGTTGAAATGGGTAAGAATGTGTCATACTCCGCTTGGCACAATACCTCTTCTTCTTGAAATGCTGCCCTCGAAAATGAAGTGTTTGTGAGGGACAATAACTTGTCGCTGAGATTAATGGGAAGTCCCCTAAGATGGGGAAATGGATTAGGTAAGATTCCATACCTCTTCTTCTCTTATTGATCTAAATAAGTGGCGAATGCAAAGGTACTCTTCCTAAAACAATTTATTTAACTAAATTTAAATTTGAAACTTTCTTCAATTCACCATTCTTTGAGTTTACTACATCCTTTCAAAAATCTTCACAAACCAATCATACTTCCTTGCAATCACAATTTGCCCCATAACAACTCTTATCATAAATCCACATCCATACCCTATGACAACTACTTTCCAACCAAATTCAAATGGAGACTCTGAACTTTGATTCTCTTCTAAGGGAGAAGGTGGTAAGTACTCGAAATCTCCACATTTCTTTGATAACATGCTTCCACACAATCCTGAATTACCTCCAAATGAACTATTCTGAAATGTGTCAAATTGATTTTCATGTGGTATAGGTCCTGTGAGACAGTTGTTGGAGACGTTAAAGTATTCAAGGGCAAAGAGTTGTTTTTGGGATGGTGTTATAGAAGTTGTTGCTTTGTAGTTAAAGTACTACCAAAGGAGAACTGAAGTTTTCTAAACATGGATGAAGCTTGCCTTTCAAGTTGTTATTGGACAAATCAAGTTCTTCAAGTGAACTCAAATTGCGAATCAACGGTGACATTCCTCTTATCAAGTTCCTTTTGACTTGATAAATCTTGGTAGATGGTGGTGGAATCGGGAGTGATCCTTGCAGCATGTTACGTTCAAGTAATAAAACTTCTAACTTAGACCATGGGAGAACAATCGGAAATTGTTCAAAGCCTATTAGAGATGAATATAGCTAAAAGAGCTTCTACACTTGCACTATACATCCATTTGGGTACTAAGCCTGTAAGATTGTTGTGTTGCAACTCAAACCAAGTCAATTTGTTTTGGTTACGTAAGAAATTTGGAAACTTTCGTAAGTTGCAAGAAACCCAATCCTAGAGTGTGAAACTGTGAAAGAGTATCATTTGAATTGGCCTTGGTCAACAATGTCAAATTGTTGGATGATAGAATAAGCACACTTAAACTTTTGATCTTAAGAAACACGTCAAACTCTAGCATCCCACTCAATTTATTTAATGAAAGGTGTAGATAAGTTAGTTGAGTCAGGTTAGTGAAATGTGACTTGTATGAGTATTCTTTGATAGATCTAGATCGGTTAGTTGAATGAGATTACTCAATGAAAGTGGGATATATCCAAATAAATGACATTTCCGAAAATCTAAAAAATATAAATAAAAGTTAGCTTTCCAATTTAATTGTTAGAATATTTGATATTATTATGTTGCCTTATTTAGTCTAGGGTTTAGTCTAGGGTTTCTTGCCCACTACTTCTTCCCTCTCTATAAATAAAAAGCTATGTATATCAATCACATCAATCATAATCAATAGATTCAATACAATGTAGTCCATTGTTTCATTCCGCTCTGTTTCTCTTCTCTCTCTCATTCTTTTGCTCCAATATATTCAATAATATATTTAATATGTACAATTGAAGCCAGTAGTGTACCAAAAAAACATGTGCCCCTGAGTGTCAAAACCTCAAGAGAATTGTTGGAGTGAAATTCGGCAAATGACCAATGAGATCTTCATTGTATGCTACAATAAAAAACAGTAGGTTTGGTAAAAATAAAATTTCGGTCGGAACTTCTCCATGTAACAAGGAGTATGTTGAGAAATAGTCTTATATTGCCTGTAGATAAGACCTTGTGCATGTTTATAAAGAATGGGCAACCCTCTCTTGTGAGACCGGTTTTATGAGATGAGTAAGGCCCACGAATTTCTTCATAGTATCAAAGTCTACCACAAAACGAATATGGCCCACACTACTTACCCCGTGATAAGGACCAGGAAAATACAGGTCTGCACATGAGGGAGGGTGTTGAGAAATAGTCACACATTGTCTGTGTACAAGACCTTGGGCATGTTTATAAAGAATGGGCGATCCTCTCTTGTAAGACCAGTTTTATGAGATGAGTAAAGCCCACGAATTTCTTCATAGTATTGTAGATCCAAAGTTGCCAAACAAGATAAATTTGCCAAGCTTTTAGGCATTTTTCCATAAAAAAAAAAAAAAAAAAAAAATAGTTAGAGAGATTGAGATAGGTTAACCTCGAAAGATTGCCAAATCCAAATGGGATTTGAGAGTCGTTGAAGTCATTATCACTTTGCAGTTGAAGAAGGGGGAAAAGGCTGCTGCTGGAGTTGATAGACCCATAGAGACAGCTGCTACTAAGATTAAGGCTAATTACACACTACAAAAATTCAAGGGTTTTGTGACTCACATATAATGACGTTTTTTGCCGAAAAAAAATCATTATATGGTTTGTGACATTTAAATTGTGTCTTTTTCAAAATGGTAAAAAGTGCCTAGACTAGAAAAGGGGATAGTGCCCCTTAAACAGTAAAAACGGCACTATTTGCATTTGGTGCCATTTTCACAAAGAAAGTGCCCTTTGAACAGTGCATGGCATCTTCTAAAAGGTGCCCTTTTCTCTATTCAAACGTCACTAGACTCACTACCCTTTAAAAAAATAATATTTACCAAAATAATATTTATAATAATAAATATTTAAATTTTTTCAAATAAAATTTAAATTAAAAAAAATAGAGGGGTGGGGGAAGGGTGGCCCACGAGCCACCCCCAGAGGTTTTTGTACTGGAAGCATATGTTGGCTTTGTTATAGAATTCTGGTTTACTCAAATATGTGAATTTACTTATCAGAAATAGAGAAGAGGAATGATTATGGAAAGTTTAATCATTATTAATACTGTGGTTTCTGTGCTTACGTAAGGTATTATGTTTCAGTTTTTGGCATTAATTAATGTTGTTTGCCCGGTTAATGTTATTGTGTTGATGGGGTGATAGTAAAGAAAGTAACCGACTGGTTTCTGAGCCTGAAAATTTTGAAATTCTTTTTAAGGAGTTGTCTAATTTCATTAAATCTAAAACATGTCTGATTTCATTGAAAAAATAAAAAATAAAAAAACGAATGTTCTTTACTCTGATAATATGTTCGACAGCCAATTCGATAACTATTATAAAAAATGGCCAAACAAAAAAATGACTACTCTATATGAATAATTATTCAATTCTAGATACTATAATTCTATCAAATCATTATTCAAAAGTTCTAACGTGGTCACATGGCACTCTCAATTAAGCATTGATTTAATAGTTGGTTCTAAGTGTAATGTCAGCATTGTTGAATCAATGTTGTATAAGATTATAGCATTTAGCATTACTCATATACATATCAAACTTTATTTTTAAGTTTTTGTTAAAAGTACGTTTTAACAATTTGTTTTTTTTAATTTTTTTTACCTTTAAAAGTGCTACCAAATGATAAGTTCTTTTTTCAAACGGACTTCTTAGTGTTAAACGCACTTTTTGGTCATTCAAACGCATACCAAAATAGACTTAAAGAAAGCCTTATCAACAAATCTGTTAAGAGTGTCCTAAACTATCTTTCAAGTATACTCTATTTATAGCCACACAATTAGGGCTACAACTAATTTAGTGTGTTCAGCAACTCACTTAATACTTGCTTAATTCAACTTTTTTAAAAATAAAAAAATAAAATAAAATAAAAAAATTTCCTAAGCATCAAACTCGAATTTAGGATAATTTTTTCTAGTAAGTTATCCTTAGTAGAAACTCGCAGGATTAATAGGAGATATGCACCTGACACAACACACGAATAACAACTTCTTGTCACACGTCAAACTTATACGACTTATGGTTTGTTGAGTACTGAGAGCACCGAATACATACCATATACTGATGTGTTCATCCACAAAAAAAATGTTCATCCACAAAAAATAATAATAATAAAATAAGACTGTATATCATTCCATATACTGATGTGTTCGGCTGTTATACCCAGTCTGAGCTCACTCGACTCATGAACTTTTAGAAGCACATAAATAAGATCTTCCTTGACATTTAGAAGCAACATTAAAGCTTGAAGAAATCCTCATCATTTCCTTGACCAGTAACATGTTTTCATTTTGACTTTCTGCACTTTTCTCCAAATGCTGCCCTCGAAATTGAGGTGTTTATCAAGGACAAAAACTTGTTGCTGAGATTAGTGGGAAGTCCCTGAGATGAGGAAATGGATTCGGTAAGATTCCATACCTCTGCTTCTCTTATTGATCAATCCAAATAAGTGGTGAATGCAGAGGTAGACCTACCTAAAATAATGAATGCAACGATATGGTTCTTTCAATGTTTTAATGAACATCTAAGTTATGTTTTTTCCTCTTATTTTCTTGTGGGTGAATAGATGATCACCTTAAATGAACAACCTAATGGAAAGTTGTGGTCTTCCAAAATTACAAAACCTCTAAATTCATGTAAGAATTAGACTCATGCAAACTCACACACACAAATAGTAAGATATTGCATTGAAATTTTTACAAGCTTACAATTCCATCAACCACCATATAATAATGCAAGAAACTTAAACATTTCTACTTTTCCTAAAACATTTTTTTAACTAAATTTAAATTTGAGACTTTCTTCAATTCACCATTCTTCAAATTTACTACATCCTTCCAAAAATCTTCACAAACCAATCATACTTCCTTGCAATCACAATTTGCCCCATAACAACTCCTATCACAAATCCACATCCATGCCCTACGGCAACTACTTTCCAACCAAATTCAAATGGAGACTCTAAGCTTTGATTCTCTTCTAAGGGAGAAGGTGGTGTGTACTCGAAATCTCCACATTTCTTTGATAACGGGATTCCACATAATCCTGAATTACCTCCAAATGAACTATTCTGAAATGTGTCAAATTGACTTCCATGCGGTATAGGTCCTGTGAGATTGTTGTTCGAGACATTAAAGTATGCAAGGAAAAAAAGTTGCGTTAGTTGTTGAGGTATCTCTCCAAACAACTTGTTTTTGGAAAGATCAATTGATTCTATATTTGTCAAGTTCCCCAAGGATGGCGGGATATAACCGGCGAGAGCATTATTGGAAAGATTTAGTAAATGAAGTCCTTTAAGATTTCCCACGAGTTCTGGAATTCCTCCTTCAAATTTATTGCTTGAGAAATCAATGACTGTGAACACATCTTCGATTTTATCATACTCCAAATTTATACCTTTGTTTGTCACTGTAACTGTGTAAAGGAAAGTAGCATCACCCCAATTGTAATTGGAAATATTTACCTCCATGTATATTAACCGATTTGCACCAACAACTTTCATAGCATTCCAATGTAGGAAATACATGGCGGGCAAATTTCCAGAGAAATTATTTTGAGAAAGATCAATGATATGCAGCTCAGAGAATGTATAATTGATTTGAGGACTCTTTATTGCACCTCGAAATGCATTAGAACGGAGAACGAGAACCTTCAACCAAGAAAGATTTCCCAACCAAAAGGGAAACGTATCATTGATTTGATTGTTACCAACATGAAGGTACTCTAGCATCGTGCAGTTAGCCATGGATCTAGGTAGCTGACCTTGCAATTGATTTTCACTTAAGTCAATCATCTTTAAGTTGTTTCCCTTTGACCATGTTTTAGGGATGGTGCCATGGAAGTTGTTGCTTCGTAGTTGAAGTACTAACAAAAGAGAACTGAAGTTTCCTAAACATGGAGGAAGCATGCCACTCAAATTGTTATAGGACAAATCAAGTACTTCAAGTGAACTCAGATTGCAAATCAACGGTGACATTTCTCTTATGAAGTTCCTTTGGACTCGATAAATCCTGGTAGATGGTGGTGGAATTGGGAGTGATCCTTGCAGGGTGTTATTGCTAAGATCTAAACTTGATAGTTTAGACCATGGGAGAACCATTGGTGATAGTTCAAAGCCTACTAGAAAATTGTCAGAAAGTTTTATATACTCAAGAGATTTTATACTTACATTATAAAACCATTTGGGTACTAGGCCTTGAAGATTGTTGTCTGAGAGATTAAGAAAACTCAATTTGTTTTGATTGCGTAAGAAATTTGGGAATTTTCGCAAGTTGCAAGAACCCAATTCAAGATATTCAAACTGTGAAAGAGTATCATTTGAATTGGCCTTGGTTAGCAATGTCAAATTGTTGGATGAAAGGTACAACCAAGTCAAACTTTTGAAATTAAGAAACATGTCAAAATCCTGCATCCCACTCAAGTTATTTTCATCAAAGTAAAGATTCACAATACTCTTGAGTTCAGAGAATGAGCTCGGAATGGTACCTTCCAAGTTATTTCTTCCTAAGTCAAGAGACTCAATACTCTTGAGTTCAGAGAATGAGTTCGGAATGGTACCTTCCAAGTTATTTTCATAAAGGTTGAGACGAGTGAATTGGGTGAGGTTACTCAGTGAATGTGGGATAGATCCAGAGAAATGGCAATTTTGAAAATCTAAAATACGTAAAGACCTTAGGTTTCCGATTGAAGTCGGTAATTTACCATAAAAACCTGTGTACCTGAGGATCAAACTCTCAAGAGAACTATTAGAGTGAAATTCGGGCAATTGACCATTGAGATTCCCATTGAATGCTATGCTAAGATCCCGCAGGTTTGGTAGCTGAAAAATTCTGGTTGGGAATTCCCCAAGCAATCCACAAGATCCTAGATCTAGAGTTTTCAAAGAAGATAAATTTGCCAAACTTTCAGGCACAACGGATGAGATATTGACATCAGAGAGTAAAAGTTCTTCTAGGCTTGTGAAGTTTTGGACGAAACTTCTCAGATCACTTCCAGTATATAAACCACCATAGAAAGACGACAGATCAAGGGAAGACAACTTGGAGAGATGTGAAACTCCTGAAGGGATTTGTCCTGAAAACACGGAGCGGGAGAGGTTGAGATGGGTTAGCCTTGAAAGATTGCCAACTGCAAATGGGATTTGAGAGTAGTGAAAGTCATTGTATGCAAGGTTAAGACTTTGAAGGTGAACAAGGCGAAAAAGGCTACTGCTGGAGTTGAGAGGACCGTCGAGACAGCTGTCACTGAGATCGAGGCCAATCACATGACCTGTGGCCTCATCGCACTCCACCCCATACCATAAGCAGCAATCACTTTTGTCTCCGTCTACTGCCCAAGTCGACGCAAGCTTTTGACAATTAGGATCATAATAAGAGGCATCTCCTTTGATGAGCAAGCTTTCCTTGAATTGCAACAAGGCAGAGCTTTCATCATGATGGCACAGGGGGGGTTGCACAAAAGGAGAAGAAAGAGGGAGTATAAGATGCAACTGTGAAAGTAAGAAAAGCAAGCGCATGAAAATGAAGAGAGAAAGCGATAAGAAACCCCGGGCACCCATTAATAGATAGATATGGTTGGAGCGTGGAGGTGAAGGTAGGAGACAACTTCAATTTATAGGCAGCAACAGAGTGTGTTGTGCACTTCAGATCATAATATGAAAGCTCGCTCGATCCATCAGAGGATTCAGGAGTACTCTGCAAGCTAATTACAAAGCGCATTAATGGACCACACCACGTGGCACTCACTTGATGAAGTCAAGTAGTCATTTGCGTGTGCCTCACTGCCTCCGATCCAAAATGAACGGTTGGATTGGATGAGAGGCAAGTCATTCATGCCTCAATAATTTAAAGTATATAAGTTGAAGGATTCAAATTAATTTGGACCCACAATATACATAAGAACTATATCCATTTACTAATCAATTAAGACGATTCCGTGAGACCGTTGATGAANAATGACTCCAATAACTCCTATGTTGCCTTGGAGAAGAAAAAGAAGAAAAGAGAAAATTACAATTTATCTCTTTAAAGTTGATAGAGTTTTTCAATTTGAACACTAAAACTTTAATTTATGCAATCTATCCCCTAAAGTTTCAAATTTTTCTTATAGGGATGGCCATGGCCTCTCCCCAATTCCCCCCAAAAAGAAATTTTAGGTGTTAAAAAAAAAAAAATTATAGATCATGGCCATGCCCCAAAAAAATTTATATATCTTGGTCCCTCCCCATCTAACTTTCTAGATCCATCCTTGCTTCCTTGCAATCACAATTTGCCCACAATAACTCCTATCATAAATCCACATACATATCCTATGACAATTACTTTCCAACCAAATTCAAATAGAGGCTTTGAGCTTTGATTGTCTTTAAAAGGAGAAGGTAGAGTTGGTGTGTACTTGAAATCTCTACATTTTTTTTGATAATGGGCTTTGTCACAATCTTGGATTACCTCCAAATAAACTATTTAAAAATGTTTCAAATTGATTTTCATGTGGTATAGGTCCTGTGAGACGGTTGTTGGAGACATATATTAAAGGACACAAGAAAAAAGAGTTGTGTTAGTTATGGAGGTATTTTTCTCCAAACAATTGTTTTGAGAAAGGTCCATTGATTCCATATATGTGAAGTTCCCTAAGGATGATGGGATAAGAGCAGTGAGAGCATTATTTCTTGGAAACGTTTAGCAAATGAAGTCCTTTAAGACTCCCCACAAGTTTTGAAATTTCTCCTTCAAATCTATTGCTTGAGAAATCAATAACCATGAACACATCTCGGATTTTCTCATACTCCAAATTTATGACTTTGTTTGTCATTGTGATTGTGTATTGGAAAGTCGAATTCCACTGGACTACGA
Organism: Carpinus fangiana; assembly: GCA_006937295.1. Lineage (NCBI taxonomy): Eukaryota > Viridiplantae > Streptophyta > Magnoliopsida > Fagales > Betulaceae > Carpinus > Carpinus fangiana. Next base: position 629,796 of record CM017326.1, on the reverse strand, counting down.
AGTTAAAATGTGCCACCATGTATTCCAATTTATTTGGACCAACAACTTTGAAACGGTTAAAGTAATAATGTGTTGTAGTTCATGAGGCAAAGTGACAATGCGATGTAGTTTATGGGGGCAAAGTAACGGGTTAACCATCTAAGTTAACACTTTCAACAGATGGAATGGGGGTTTTGGGCACAAAATGGTACTTTGATGGGGTTTGGACAATAGGTTTGTCAGTTAATGGGAGAAAAGTGACAATATGTTATAGTTCATGACAGCAAAATATAATTACTCTAAAAAAAAATACTAAAAAATAGACAATTAAAAAAACTGAATAACATTTCAATTTTATAGGCTGTCACATAAAGTCTTGTGCACTTATTATGAAAGTCAATTGTGTTAATTCTCAAGTCTTCACTTGATGCCCACAAGTCCACAAGTAATACAACATCTTAATTTCTTGTTCCACGTCTTCTCTTCATATTCTTGTTCCAAGTCTTCTCTACGTAAACTACACGGAGTATTAATTGACTCCTTTATGGTGATCAATAATGTCAGGGACAGAAATTTCAAACATCTCAATTCTCAAGCACCCACAACCAATCAAACCTTAATTATCTCAAAAAGTGAAGATGACTCGGACTTCTATCCGAATATTCACCGCAACTGGCCGACAACCCATAACGTACGTGATATATACTTTGTAATCTTATCAAGAAATAAAGATAAAGTTGTTCTAAAAAATTAAAATAAAAAAATAACGATAAAGAAAAAAAATAAAAAACATTTTCTTATTGCAAGTACAATAACATTTTCTTTTTAACATCCCTTCTAGGTTTTGGTCTATTCAATAATTGATCACTTACAGAGGAAAATCTGACAAACTTTTTTTTTGTTGGCAAAATATGACAAACTTGTTAATCCTATTGTATCATTTCTTGGCAACTAATAAATGGTCTCACGGAATCGTCTTAGTAAATGAATATTGTGGGTCCAAATTAATTTGAATGGCCTTCAACTTAATAAGCTTTATAATTGAGGTAAGAATTATTAAGATGGAGAGTTTCGTCGTTGGTGCTTCATAGGTTGAGTTGGCAATTTTCTCCTACGACTTCTTGTGCATAATCGTTAAGAATAATAAATCTTCCTACAGTAGTGTCGATGCAACAACTAAGACAACCTTTACATACTTTGTTGGTTCATTAATGAATGGTTTTCAATGGAAGGACACAAATTTCTTTCAAATTCTCTTCCCTCCTAATTAATTGAAGAACACAAATTTTTTCTGAATCAGTTTGGAAGAAAACTCACTTTAATAAAGTCTTGTGCACTTAATATGAAAGCAGCTAGAGCACGTAATTGACTTGAAGTCAGTTGTGTTAATTCTCAAGTCTTCACTTGATGACCTCAAGTAATACAACATCTTTAATTTCTTCTTCCAAGTCTTCTCTACGTAAACTACACGGATAAAATGACTCCTATGCTTCTTCGAAGAAGAAAAAGAAGGAAAAGACTCCTCTATGGTGATCAATAATGTCGGGGACAGAAATTTCAAACATCAATCTCAAGCACCCACAACCACCCAAACCTTAATTATCTCAAGAAATGAAGATGACTCGGACTTCTCTCAGACTATTCACTGCAACTGGCAACCCATATATAACGTACGTACGTGATAGCTACTTCGGATTTTTTTTTTTTTTTTTTTTCTATTCGGAGTAATTTTAATTTTGTAATCTTATAATTATTATCAAGAAATAAAGATAAATCTGCTCTAAAAAATCAAAAATAAATAAATAAATAAAGATAAAGAAAAAAAAAAGAAATGTTTTTCTTATTGCAAGTACAATAACAATTTTTTTTAACGTCCCTTCCAGGTTCTGGTCTATTCAATAATTGATCACTTACAGAGGAAAATCTGACAAACTTGTTTTTGTTTTTGTTGGCAAAATCCACATCTATACCCTATGGCAATTACTTTCCAACCAAATTCAAATGGAGGCTTTGAGCTTTGATTGTCTTCGAAAGGAGAAGGGAGAGCTGGTGTGTACTTGAAATATTCTCTACATTTCTTTAATAATGCTTCCAGACAATCTTGGATTACCTCCAAATTAACTATTCTGAAATGTTTCAAATTGATTTCCATGTGGTATAGGTCTCTAGTGAGACGGTTGTTGGAGACATATATTAAAGGACGCAAGGAAAAAGAGTAGTGTTAGTTGTGGAGGTATTTCTCCAAACAACATATTTTGAGAAAGGTCCATTAATTCCATACATGTCAATTTCCCCAAGAATGATGGGATAAGAGCAGTGATCAAGAGCATTATTAATTGAAAATATTTAGCAAATGAAATCCTTTAAGACTCCCCATAAGTTTTGAAATTTCTCCTTCAAATCTATTGCTTGAGTAAGTAATGACCGTGAACACATCTTGGATTTTGTCATAGTCCAAATGTATGTCTTTGTTTGTCATTGTGACTGTGTATGGAAAGTTGAATCCCACTGGACTATGTTTAAATGTGTCGCCATGTATTCCAATTGATTTGGACCAACAACTTTCATGAAATTCCAATGTAAGAAATACATTGCGGGCAAATTTTCAGAAAAGCTATTATGAGAGAGATCAATAATAATATGCAATCTTCTAATGGGTAATTTCTGGACATGATTGAATAGCTAAACAGCATTCATGTGCCCAATCTCAAGTAACGTTATCCTGTCGGTAGCACTCCAAATGGTGTGACGTCCCACATTGCCTGGGTATGGAGATGGAGATGTGCTTATATGTATACTTTCACCCTTAATGACAACAACGCGTTTTAAAGCTGTGATGGTAATGATCCCATTAGAACTCCGCAGTTAAGCGTGCTTATGCGAGAGTAGTACCAGGATGGGTGACCCCCTGGGAAGTCTAGTTTAGGGGAGCCAAAAGCGGACAATATTGTACCATTGGGGTGGGATGTTACATATGGTATCAGATAATCTCACTTATGGCTTGTTTAGCTGGCCAGGGCGTTACAGAGTGGTATCAGAGCCATTGCCCAGCCTGAGATGTGAGGGAGCGTGCACAAGCCCATGAAGGTCGCGTTACAGAGTGGTATCAGAGCCATTGCCCAGCCTGAGATGTGAGGGAGCGTGCACAAGCCCATGAAGGTCTCTAGCAGATGCTCGCTGAGACGGATGCCAAGAGTGGGCTAATCCCATGAGGCCACCAGCGAGGACGCTGGGTCCTAAGAGGGGGTGATTGTGACGTCCCACATCGCCTGGGCATGGAGATGGAGATGTGCTTATATGTATACTTTCACCCTTAATGACAACAACGCGTTTTAAAGCCGTGATGGTAATGATCCCATCAGAACTCCGCAGTTAAGCGTGCTTATGCGAGAGTAGTACCAGGATGGGTGACCCATTGGGAAGTCTGGTTTAGGGAAGCCAAAAGCGGACAATATTGTACCATTGGGGTGGGATGTTACAAATGGCCTCATCAACAATACCGTCAGTAAGCCCATCGTGATGAGATATTTTCAAAAGAGACAGAGAGCTCCGTCAACAAGACCTCTAGACACCAACATGAGTACTTTTAGAGAGCACCATTAATATACACAATCACTGCAAAAAATAAAAACTTTGATAACCCGACACATAATTATCTAGGAAAATGAGGGGTTGAGATTATTTGTTGGAAACCAAAGCAACGCTATAACTAGTAGATCAAGAGTGTGTATGGTGTACTCGTTAACATGAAGTGCTCTTTGGGCTCCCCAGTCCATGAATGGCCGACGGGAAGGCTCATGGACCTTTGGCCTTTTCCACGAAAAAAGTAATTGGTTGGTTTCTTTTTCCTTTTTCCGAAAAAAGTAGATTATATTATTGAAACTCATCAACACTTAATAATCTAAAATGAAGACTCCGCTANAATACATTGCGGGCAAATTTTCAGAAAAGCTATTATGAGAGAGATCAATGATAATATGCAATCTTCTAATGGGTAATTTCTGGACATGATTGAATAGCTAAACAACATTCATGTGCCCAATCTCAAGTAACGTTATCCTGTCGGTAGCACTCCAAATGGCCTCGTCAACAATACCGTTAGTAAGCCCATCGTGATGAGATATTTTCAAAAGAGACAGAGAGCTCCGTCAACAAGACCTCTAGACACCGACATGAGTACTTTTAGAGAGCACCGTTAATGTACACAATCACTGCAAAAAATAAAAACTTTGATAACCCGACACATAATTATCTAGGAAAATGAGGGGTTGAGATTATTTGTTGGAAACCAAAGCAACGCTATAACTAGTAGATCAAGAGTGTGTATGGTGTACTCGTTAACATGAAGTGCTCTTTGGGCTCCCCAGTCCATGAATGGCCGACGGGAAGGCTCATGGACCTTTGGCCTTTTCCACGAAAAAAGTAATTGGTTGGTTTCTTTTTCCTTTTTCCGAAAAAAGTAGATTATATTATTGAAACTCATCAACACTTAATAATCTAAAACGAAGACTCCACTAAGTTTCGACGAAATCTTCCTCTGCCCTGCCCAGGTTCAAAAGTCAAAATAAGCGAAAACTCACATTACTTTGATGGTGTGTGAAGGAAGCAACTAGTCTTGATGAGGAAGGCTCCGCTTACTTTCAACGAAATCTCCGTTTACTTTGGTGGGCTAAAGGGGATTAAAGAGATTAATTAGGCCACATTATTCAATCTCTGCAGAGTGTGGAGAGAGATCATTTGTTAGGAATATTGCTTAGAAAGAGAGAGAGAAAAAGAGAGAAAGAGAGAACATTCCAAGAGAATGGAGGCAGGCTACTGGAGAAGTGAAGAAGTGAAACTCACGTAAATGAGTCGACATGGTGATGTACGCTTGGATTCATGTGCCCTAATTACAATGATGCAACAGCCCGGATAACAGAGAAAATTGATGTTTCTAGCTTTGGTGTGCTTCTATTAGTGCTTTTAATTGAATTGCTAGCCATTCACAACCTTCGAGGAATAGAAGATTTGGAGATAGTAAAATATGTGAGAAAGCGTAGTATAAATGACATTGTGACTCCTACAATCAAGGTGGCATGCACAAGAGACAGTCCAGAGGATCGCCCCACAATGGTCGGTGTTACAAAAGAACTAAAAGAACTTAGGCAGATTGAGAGGCTTGTCGAACCATGATTATTAATATTTTCTCACTTGGTGCATCAATGATCCAAGTGCCTTTGTAAGCATCAATTTTATCAAATAAAGGAGAATGTATGGCTCCCCCCCCCCCACCAGTCTTTCCCTCTGGTTATTTCCATGTTAGTCCATCAAATTTCCTAGGTAAACATTAGTTATCAAATAATTAAGTATCATTTTTATGGCTATCCAATTTTTAGTTAATAATTTGTAATTCTATCTTCCTTTGCGAAGATGGTACTTGATTAAAGATGGCAATTGGGACATTAATTGCATGTAGAAGCCCTTACAGTATTGGAGCTGGCAGATGATTTGTATGCAATACATTTTGATTCTGTTGAAAGTTAGAGAATTCACACACATCAATCGAGAGGGTTCTACAAAAGAAAAACTTCAATTGGACTTTGATTTTTTTGTTCAACTTTATTGAGCTTGGGCTGATTAGTCAATTGAAAGAGCTAACAAACCTAAGCCCAAGCCCAAATAGGCCTTGTAATGATACCCACGTGGCTGCCGAGGGATACGGGAACTCGCAAAATATAATATCACCTCTCACACCTTAACCAAACTCCAAATCTAATATTGTCTGTGATATTTCATAAAGAATCACGTTGGAATCGATAAGAATGTGTCATACTTTGCCTAGCACAGTATCAGGTGACATCCACCCCGTATAAATTTTTAGTTGAATAATAGTAAAATATGAATAATTTGATATAAAAGTGAGAATGTTTTTATATTGATTTTTTTGAAAAAAATAAAGAGAATAGAGTTTAGGAATGGATGATGTTTAACAAACAGGTCCTTAATGTCAGCTAAATTATAGGTGCACATTAGCAGAAGGACTATCAAGGAGATGCCTTATCAAAGTCGGTGTCCAAACATTATGGGCAATTTGCGTACAACCCAATTGGAAGACGACACCTAGCAAGGTCCTGCTGAGAAAAAGGTCTCGGCCAACTAAAGAAGAACAAGGATCCAAGCACAAGGTATTAATTCACTCATTCCTTTTACAATAGATTAGCCATTCTTTTTAATTTCGAGAGTTTTCAGCCTGCTTCATAGGTTCACTCAACTGACTTAAGCATCGAAAGCATTTTTCACCGACACACCCTACAAGACTTCGTTCTGACTCTTCTTCTTATCGTAGGTATGACAAGTGTTCTTTGACTTTGATTCGGTAGGGCAAATTTCAACATCATCAAGCATCAACAGCAAACAGAGGCTATATATGAATGTTGTTGATAAAGATAAGATGCAGATGCAAGCAGAGAGGATTATACAGATGCTACCATTGCTTGACTACAATTTAAATCATAAACAAATAATTGTATATGCAATTTGTTGGTGTAAAACGTGGCAATTTTGAAACTTGGGGAATTAATCCTCACCCAAAATAGGTCGTCAGCATACTTTTATGTGCTTGGATTTGTGATCGACAGAAGGATAAACATGTTTTACTCCCTGATATCAAAAGTAGGCACGGGTTTGGGTTCAAATAGTGGTAACACGTTGTCGTTTGCAGTAAAGAAGGCCTCCAACAACTGCACAGTAAATTTGAAGGCAGGCTTTTTTTCATTTTACTATGTGTTCTAATCATTTCTTGTGCGCTGCTTTTTGACCAACCCACGTGATTAATAAAAGAAAAAGCAAGGAGCAATAAGGCTCAATTTGTTCATGTGTTTAATTAAGAGCAAGGTTTTTTTTTTTTTTTTGGAAAGTGGTGAATATGATATAAATATATAAATTTTTTTTTTTTTAGTATTTTATGTTTTAGGCCTTTGTTAATGTTTTTGTTTTGAAAATAGAAAACAATAACAAACAAAGCTTGTCTTCTTCTTCCTTTTTTTTTTTTGTTTTTTTTTGAAAAAAAAAACACCTATCCATTTATTTTTCTATAAATGGATACCAAGATCATTCGCATTCACCATTCAAATTAGTTTTTTTTTTTTTTAATACTATAATACTCTCAAAAATGCCCAAAAAAAAAAGAATAAAAAAATATTTAAATAAAATAGAGGAGGGAGAAATGAGTTAAAAGAAAGCTCTACGTACCAGTGGCACAGTGGCAGTACAAATCTGAATAGGGAAAAAAGGTTGGCATTTTTGTGAGCCAAATGAAAATTAAAATAGGAGTGTCACACACACAAATAAGATATTACATTAAAATTTTTACAGGCTTACAATTCCATCAAGCACCATATAATAATGCAAGAAGCATAAATATTTATACTTTTCCTAAAACATTTTATTTAACTAAATTTAAATTTGAGATTTTCTTCGATTCACAATTCTTCGAGTTTATTACATCCTTCCAAAAATCTTCATAAACTAATTATACTTCTTTGCAATAACAATTTGCCCTATAACAACTCTTATCATAAATCCACATCCATTCTCTATGGCAACTACTTTCCAACCAAATTCAAATAGTTATCCATGATCTTTTACGGTGTTTATTGCTCTTTTGGTAAAGAAAGAACTACAAGTGAAGGGCTTTTATAAGCGTTACGTAAGTTTGTACACCCAAGAAAGACGACTCATTCAAAACAACCGTGTAATCTAATCTTATTCTACTTGTTTTTCACTTATTGTTGAGAGAATTAATGAAAATCATGTGTAGAAGAGGGAAACACGATTTGAAGCGAAAGCACCTTGTTCCTTCCTATGAAAATATCTTTTAAAGAGACAAACGAGCCGATGAGACCCCTTGTCATTTTGTTCATGGCTTCAGAATGCCTTGTAATTTCAAGAAAATATTGTCTGAGGGCCAAGTCAAGTCACCCCCCCCCCCCCACCCCAAATAGACAAACAAGAGAAGAGAGAGGCCGAGAGCCATTTCTGTTATCTAAATAAATGATGATTATATGGTAATTATAAATAGGTATTATTGGGAATATAAGTGGTTGGAATTAATGACCATCTCTTATTCTTTGTTTGGTGCATGTGCAACCAAACAAATGAATGGTTATTTCATATGAATAACCATTCAATTCTAGATACCATATATAATTTTATCAAATCATTATCCAAAAATGATAACATTGCACTCTCAATTAATTATTGTTAAATAATAATTAAAAAAAAAGTATTTAACAATTGGTTATGAGTGCCGTGTCAGCATATTGTTAGCTGAATGTTGTATAAAAATTATATAATATTTAGCATCACTCATATACCAAATGTGCCCAAATTTTGTGGTTTTCAACTTAAGTTGGTTTTGTGGAGATATGTGCTACTGAGCTAGAGTCAACAAATGTGTCGACAAAGGTGTCAAGACATGGTCACCTTAAAAGGAGAACCTTTTATGGTGACACAATTAAGGCTATAAATAATTCAGTTCGTTCGACAACTTTCTCGATATTCATTCAATTTAACTTGACTCAAACTCGATATTGTAAAAATTCGCTTATTGGTGTAAAATCTCGTATAATTAGTAGGTGATAAATACTTGACACAAGTAAAAAGAAAATTTTATGTTTTTTTTTATCAATTGGTCCTTCCCAAAAAATTTTGGCCCTTGGTCCCTCCACAAATTGAAACTTGGATCTGTCACGAACAGTAACTTGTTTGTCACATGTCAAGCTATACAATTTGTGGTTTGTCAAGTATTGAGAGCACCGAATAAACCAACTCTAGTCGTTTACTCAATCAATAGCAAGAAACAACTTTCCTCGACTATGTGGCATTGTGCCAATACGATGGGTTAGTTGGTATATATCAACGACAGTCACGAATCTCGGTGATGAGTTTATTGTCTTTCCTATTAGCGTTTGTTTCATACCTTAATTAGTTTAGGGTTTCTTGTTTGTCAATCTTAACCTCTCTATATATTGAATTCTATGTAATCATCTTAATATACAATCAATATAGAAGAGATGTAGTCTATTATATGCTTCCGCTCTCTCTCTTCTCTCTCCGCTTCCGCTCTCTTTTCTTTTCTTTCTTTTCTCTCCTTTTTTTTTTTTTTTCAATATACTCAATACAAAAAACTGAAATAAGGGCTATCCGAAGCCAAACTGCCAAACAGCTAGCATTTTTACACCAAAACAAGAATAGGAGAATAACTATAACGGAATAGACTTATTCGTGAAGTAGAATAGGGCACTCCTATTAATAGTGCTACCAAACAGAGCCCTTCTTTCACAAAACGCACACTCACCAATTCACAACCCAGTTGCAGTGCCACAAAATTTCTTCACATTTGCACACTGCCGAGCTCCTCATTTTGTCGCCGTCAATGGAGAAACAGCACCCAAGACGCTACCGGCGTAAGAGATGAATGGCCGAACCTGGTAGCAGGCAGAGACTGCGAGGAGATGGACGACAATGGGCGGAGAGTAAGACTGGATGACACGAATCTCGGTGATGAGGGCCGTCGGTGGCAGGGATGACCGCCGGCGCCGTCTGTTTAACAGGGAATAGTACAGTGCAATTTAAAGGCCGTTTCTTTGTTTTTTTATGCCTCAGTGAAGGTTCAGAGGTCGGAAGCAAAGTGAGCTCAAAAGCTCCATTTTCTTCGCTCTCCGCTTCCAAAGAAGGTTAGTCCCTTTGTTTTCATCAAGACCCACTTCCATTTTATTTAAATTTCGTTGAATTAGGACGAAATAATTTGAGTCAAACAATCGCTTTGCTTATACACCAAAGTTGTTCGGCTTGTTCGCTTACCAAAAGAAAAACCCATTTTATCTTTTTTATGAAGAAATTATGAATAAAAGTTTTCCACTCCGTCGATTTTCGACTTTGCTGAATTCCTCTGTGAGACCCTCGATCCGTGGGAATTTTGGAGAAGGGAAGTGGAAACCAATTCCAATACCCCACCGAACAGTCCCTGAGCCCAGAGGTCAAGACCTTGATTTCATAAACGTTGCACACAGCCACCTAATTCACTCTGATTGGGCTAAGCTCAGTTCGTTGTCAACCGATCTAACACCCCTCAGAGTGAAACATGTATTGCTCAAGATTCAGAAGGACCATGTTCTTTCCCTTGAGTTTTTCAACTGGGCTGGGATTCAAAAACCCAGTTGCAATTCCCTCGAAGTTCATTCAATAATTCTCCACATTCTCACAAAAAACCGGAAATTCAAATCTGCAGAGTCCATTTTGAGGAACGTTATAGAATCTTGTTCGATAGATGTACCCTCCAATCTGTTTGAAGAAATGCTACACTCGTACCGCTTGTGTGATTCTTCGCCTCGTGTTTTTGACTCACTTTTCAAGACTTTTGCGCATATGAAGAAGTTTAGGTATGCCACTGATACTTTTTGTCGAATGAAGGATTATGGATTTTTCCCTACTATTGAGTCGTGTAATGCCTACATGAGCTCGCTGCTTGATTTGCACAGGATGGATATTACTTTGGCATTCTATAGAGAAATGCAGCGTCATAGAATTTCGCCAAATGTTTTTACTCTTAATATGGTCATGCACGCTAACTGTAAATTGGGAAAACTGGAGAAGGCCCTTGAGGCGTTTAGGGAGATGGAGAGCATGGGTTTTAGACCGAATACGGCATCTTATAACACATTGATTGCAGGACATTGCAGTAAGGGTCTATTGAGCTTTGCAATAAAGCTTAAAAACTCAATGGAAAGGAGTGGGGTGCACCAAGATGTGGTTACATTTAACACGCTTATCCATGGATTTTGCAAGGAAGGGAAATTACATGGAGCTAATAAGATTTTCATTGAGATGAAGGGTGCGAATGTTACTCCTAATACTGTGACCTACAATACCTTGATAAATGGGTATAGCAATGTGGGTAATAGTGAGATGGGCAGCAAGCTTTATGAGGAGATGTTGAGGAATCAAGTTAAGGCTGATATTTTAACGTATAATGCCTTGATATTTGGACTATGCAAGGAGGGTAAGACAAAGAAAGCGGCATATTTGGTTAAGGAACTTGATAACCATAACTTAGTGCCAAATGCCTCAACATTTTCTGCCCTTATTTGTGGTCGGTGCTTGAGAAAGAACTCCGAGCGTGCCTTTCAAATATATAAAAGCATGTTAAGGAGTGGTTGTCATCCTAATGAACTTACTTTCAAAATGTTGGTATCAACTTTCTGCAAAAATGAGGACTTTGATGGAGCAGTCCAAGTCTTGAAGGAAATGTTTGAGAGATCAATGGCTCTTGATTCAGGCAGCTTATCTGAGATTTGCAGTGGGCTTTGCCAGTGTGGAAAAATTGAAGAGGCAAAGATGTTATGTAGTGAGATGGAAGCTAGAGGTCTTATGCCAGCAGGCTTTGACAAATCCAAAACCACCAATTTTGGTGCCTAGTATGACAAGAAAGCATTTGGAGGTAAATGCTACGGTTGTATGCACCTAAGCTTTCCATGTAACTTATAAAGGTTGTGTTGTTGTAAATTGACCTCTTCTTGCACCTGATCTCACCTTGTAACTTTCAAATCTTAGATTTTAGTGGGAAATATTCCATTGTTTGAGAGCAAAACTAAAGCAAGTTGTATAATATTCCATTGTTTTATTTTTACTGAGAAAATAAAGTATAACAAATTTCTTACACTAAGGTTTCAAATTTGGTGCTATGCTTCCTTAGATTATTGTGTTCTTTATTTACCTTTTAGGCTTTTACCAATTAAGGAGAAGGTACTAGGACCATTTTTTTCTGAATGGCACTAGATGAACGGACCACTTTTTTTTCGATGTATATGCATAGAATACTAGAAATGCCTCTAAATTCATGCATGGTGATGATGGTGGTTTCTCATCTTCCCCATGGGAGCATGCTTGTCAATTAATTCTCGATTGGAGACTTCCCCTCGACAAGCTGGATGGCGGCGGTCCCTATTAAGCCTAAATAGAAACAAATGAAAACAAGAGCTAATCTATTATTTTAAAATAAAAAAGAAGAGAGCAAATGTGAGAAGGAGAACGAGTACACTACATCTACAAGAGATTTCTTCGGCTGTTGCTCTGTCTGTTTCTCCTCCTTGGGCGAATGTTTGCTCTCTTCCTCCATTTCACAATTTCTGAAAATGGAAGTTGCGTTTGTACTCTCAGACCTTTTTTATTTCTTTATTTGGGTTTATTCAGTTGGGTTCTTCAAGTTGAAAATGGTAAGAGATCTCGCGATGGGCTACCTTCATTTCTGTTTTTTGCGAGTCCTACGATCGGATTCAATGTAACGCAAAATCAAGTTAGAGAAACGATGTTGTTTCGATTGTTGTGAACAATTCACATTCACAAATCACATTGTCCATTGGTACTCCAAGAACAGAGGCTGGCAGCAATATCAGGGCAAGGTATTTCTACAACTACTCTCATAAACATGCTATAAAACTACTGTTGGTTTCCAGATCCAAGCGTAATGGGGGCAAGGGCTAATTGTTTTGAGTACTAGCGTAATGGGGCATTTGTTTCTCGAGTTGGACCTTCTTCTTCTTTTTTCTTTTTTTCTTTTTTTTTTTTCTTTTTTTTTTTAAATTTAATTTAATTTAATTTTTTTATTTTTGTATGATTTGGCNCCTTCTTCTTCTTTTTTCTTTTTTTTCTTTTTTTTTTTTTAAATTTAATTTAATTTAATTTTTTTATTTTTGTATGATTTGGCATTTGTTGACATGGCATTGACATGATGTTGATATGAATGCTGACACATCAAATAAGACACGCGTGACAGATGGCAACCCGTTAACTTTGACGGGGTAAAGTAATAGAGAGATCTACTTGAAGTTTGAATAAAAAGTAAGGACCTTATTCTTGAAATTGGAAACCCAAAGACTAAATCCAAATCAGGTAAAACATAGGGGCTAAATATAATTTTTCCTTAAAATTTTTAAGACGCTAGAACTAGAAGGATTTGTTTTTTATTTTTTATTTTTAAGAGAAGTAAGGGATAATTACAAATTTTTTAATGGACCGACAAGTTTTTTCTTCACTTTCTTGGCGCGGGGGGGTGGGGATAGCTAGGTCCTCCTCCCTTCGCTACTGGCATGGTAGATGATGATGGTCTCCTCTTTTCCAAATGAACGTCCATGTCTATTGCTTCTCAATTAGAGACTTCCTAACATATGAAGTAATTAAAACAAGTCTCAAGTGGAGATTTTGCCGAGGTGAATGATGATTGTCGGGAACATGCATGTTGATTGCTTCTCAATTAGAGACGTCCTCACGTTTGTAGCTGTGAAAACAAGACCCAATTGGAGACTTCCCCATATATTTATCTCTCCAACATTTTAAACTCTAAAATCGTTATGCATTTTTATTCATTTATGTATTTATTTATTTATTAAGCTACCTTTCCAGGGAGCAGAATCAGGGAATAGAAGATGGAGTTGTTTGCTGACAGTGGCAGAAGGGACAAAGGCACGACCAGTTAAAGCATGTGCTTAGGTGCTAACACGTCGGTCCCTTCCTGTTGTACTGCTCAAATGATTGCATGAAAGTCCAACAATTCTCATGCTTGGAGCACAGTGAAATTTTATAGGAGTACATGTTTTCTAAAAATATTTCAAGTAATCTTGTGATCAGGAAATAAGGTATTTATTTTCAAGTATTCATGCAAATCTTCACTGACAGAGGAGTGTAACACCTAAATTGACATTCAAAGTAGCATAAAAGTTTATTAATGTCTACCATGCACACTATGTCTCAACAAGGAAAGGCGGTGCGAGGTGGCAATCAAATACAAATCATTCCTTCTCCTGCAGACTGCTCCGAAAGCCTCAGTCATGTCAAGTTCTTCTGGTTTCATTCCGTTTGGAGGTTTCCGGTCAAAGTGGTAGAGCAATTGAGCAAGTGCAACTCATACCATATTGATTAGTAAGTCAATAATTAAGACTGTAAATCATACCATACTGATTCCTTTAATGTATTCGGCTGTTATACCCAGTTTGAGCTCACTCGACTCCTGAAATTATAGAAGCACATGAATAAGATCTTCCTTACAGGGGTAGTCTTTGCTCGTCCCAGCAGTCATCATCTCCATCTTATGGTCATCGATTATTTCCTGTAGAATTTGTCAATCCTTCGGTACACTCTTGTCAAGGTAGGCTTTAACCCACTGATGAAACCAAGAAATCTAAGTGAAGGGAACAAATCAGCAACATTAAAGCCTGAAGAAATCCTCATCATTTCCTTGATCAGTAATATGTATTCATTTTGACTTTTGCACTTTTCTCCAAATGCTGCCCTCGAAATTGAGGTGTTTGTGAGGGACAATAACTTGTTGCTGAGATTAACGGGAACTCCCAGAGATGAGGAAATGGATTCGGTAAGATTCCATACCTCTTCTTCTCTTATTGATCTAAATAAGTGGTTGCGTTGAGCTCCCAGGAGTTCTTGGGTACAAATCTTTCTTATTTGCCTGTAGTAATCGTTAAAGGGACAGGAAAAAAAAATGTGAATGAACAAATGGGATAACTTCAGCAGCAAGAACGTTAGGCCTTTGTGCGAAAGTAAGATCATGTGTCTTCATCACCTCACTAGCTGCTTTTGGCGATGAAATGATTACAGTGGAAACCTCACCCAACTTTAGGTGCATAACAGGTCCATATTTCTTGGCTAAATCTCTCAAGGAATGATATGGTACTGAGCCTGAGCCAATCAACTGAAGCAAGTTTCCTAGAAGAGGAAGCTTCCTCGGCCCTGGTGGCAACTTCAGGATTGGACCTCGGGCTTTATATCTCTTGCAACATATCACCATTAAAAGAAGGAGAAAGAGGCAAGGAAAGAGAGAAGGAGAAAGAGGCAAGGAAAGAGAGAAGGAGAAGAGGGCCATGGGATCATTATGGACCTTGGAGAAGCTTGTACACTAAGGGTCAGGTTTGTATGCAAACTCCTGGTTTCCTTAAAATTTATAACGCTAGAGATGCGATTTCTTAGCTTTAATTAATATCACAAGCAGACAAACAGGTAGTAACAGACAATATCATTGCATAAGTGATTAGCATCAGATACCCTGATAATTCCCTTTTTCTTTTGAAAAAATATCACAAACAGTTAGCATCAGATAATGTCATATGATGCATGGCATATATGATTAGCATCAAACACTCTGATTCCTTTAATTTGTTGAAATAACAGCAATCAGATATTAGATAAGTCAATTTTCTTGGTACTGTCTTTGATTTTTGTGAACTAGTAATGTTTTATAGGCTACATGATACAAATGACCAGCATTTGAATGATGGTGATATCTTACCTCATAGCATGTACAAAGTCGTATATATATACACACAAACAAAACAAAAACAAAAACAAAAAAAAGATGTTTAATACTGTTTTACTTTATTAATTACCACATAATTGTTTTCTGTTCATTGACTATCTCGATGGAGAGAGGCTCAGGCTCTTTAAAGAATCCTGTCACTTTCCTGTCCCTATCTATTCTATGAAATTAGTTGTTTCTGTTAGTAGATTATTTGGACGGATGGAGAAGTCAAGCAACTTGATAGACAGGGAATTGGGTGCAACAGAGTTGTCTTAGTTTGACACAGTCCAAGTGAAGTTAATTACCTTGTGAGCATGACTTCATATTCAAAAATGGCCAGCAATGAGACATTCTCGTCTACTATCATCAAGATTCAAGAGATGGCTTTCTCCAACCATGCTAGCTGTAACACGATTTTTGGAGTTTCTGTTCTGCAGCATCAAGATTTCTTTTGTGGAATTATAGTTATGATCATAGAGCGAATGAATTTATATTCACATCCTATTATTTCATATGCGCCTCTGTCATTTTGTAACGTCTCCGGCCATCAGAGCCTCCATGAAGCTGCTGCTTGGGGTTAGAGGCCATTGCGTGTCGGCAAGAGAGGGACAGAGAGAGTGGACCAGGGGAGCGAGGCTTTGGAACTTCAGATCAGATATAATGGTTGGGGGAACTACCGAAGAATGGCAACACAAGGAGCTGGCAGCGCTCAGCTGTGGACGGTGAAGAAAACCGGCGGCACTAAGCCTGGATGCCTGGTGAAGGAACCGATGGTGCTAGGCTATGTCACTGAGAACTGGGCCACGACGGGCAATTCACATGGGCTAGTTTGGCCCATTAGCTGTTGAATGGGTCAGCTTGGGTCAATAAGTGTGCAATTGACTAGGCCAAGTTTTTCGAAACCCATGGATTGAATTGTAAACTAGGTCGAAGAATCAGATTGGATAAAAGCTTGAGTTCGATGAACACGCGTGAGTACGTGAAAACACTTGCAAGAAAGAAAAGCTCGTTGGAATAATTGTCGAAAAACAAGTACAAGAATAACATAACTCTGATTTTACAGAGCTTTATATTTTGTGCTGTAAGAGCTTTTTGCTCCGTTCTATAAGAGCTTCATATTTTGTGTCGTAAAAGCTTTTTGTTCTGCTCTGTAAAAGCTTCTTTAATCAATGAAATCCTCATATTTCTGTAAAAACAAATAACATAACATAACTCACAATACAAACCTATAGACCACTTGAATCCCTTGACAACTCTTGATTGGTAATTTTGTCATATGAGATTTGGAATATTGCGGGTTTATTTTTTTATTTTTAATATCGCACAGACAAACAGTTAGCTTTATATAATGTCATGGCATAAATGATTAGCAAATTTATATTGTTGTAATAAGTCAAATTTGGATGTTAATAAACAAGTGATATGTTCTTAGGGTAAGTGACACAAATGACAAGCATTTGATAATGATTCCCTACCTAATAACGTGTATATAACATATTATACAAAAAGATCGTAAATGCCCTTATTTTTTTCTAATTGTAAATGCCCTTAGTTTATTACCATATAATTGCTGCTAAGTTATTTTAAGGATTAGTAAACTAATTGTTCTGCGCAGTTTGTAGATTAAACTAATTATATGATGCTAGGCTGACACACGACCAAGCTGTGGATTTTAATTTTCTTTTTGGATTTAATTATTTAAAAATTAAATACATGGGTATAAGAGACATTTCATAAATCCACATCCATACCCTATAGCAACTACTTTCCAACCAAATTCAAATAGAGGCTTTGAGCTTTGATCGTCTTCAAAGGGAGAATGTGGAGTTGGTGTGTACTTGAAATCTCTACATTTTTTTTGATAATGGGGTTCAACACAATTTTGAATTACTTTCAAATGAACTATTTTAAAATGTTTCAAATTAATTTGATGGAGAGAGCTTTAAGTAACGGCCGTCGTGATGGAGAGAGTTTCAAAAGAGCCATAGAGATCGAGCTCTGTCAGCAAGACGTCTAGACATTGACATGAGTACTTTTAGAGAGCACTGTTGGCAAAGCCCCAGCAATAGTCTATAGAGGCAATCGAGAAGACCACCCACCCAGCAGTTTCAGTTTCAAAATATTCGTGACTTTGATAACCCGACACAATTTTTATGCAAAAAAAAATAAAACAATATTCACCCACAAAGCTGAACCTCCACGCGGCCACGCCTACGAAAGTTTGAATTATTTATTTATTTATTTCTTTTAGCTTCAATTCAAGGGCTTTGCTTCTCTCTTGAAAAAGGGTCAATTATCTGGCAAAATGAGGGGTTGAGATTATTTGTTGGAAACCAAAGCGACGTTGTAACTAGTAGATCAAGAGTGTGCATATATGGTTTACTCGATCTTTAACATCGAGTGCTCTTTGGGCTCCCCAGTCCATGAACGGCCGATGGGAAGGTCCATGGGTCTTCGGCCTTTTCCAATATAAGGTAATTGGTTGGTTTCTTTTTCCTTTTTCCCAAAAAAAGTAGATTATATTGAAACTTATCAACAAATTCGAGCCTGTTTGGGATCATATTGGCAGAGTGGAGAGAGAGTGACACCTTCGCTTGCTTCAACCACAACCACTTGTATTTGAGTGGCTGGTGAAAGAAACGAACAAAAATATATATATATATATAGTCTTGATGAGGAAGGCTCCGTTTACTTTCGACGAAATCCCCCTTTACTTTGGTGGGCTAAAGAGGATTAAAGAGATTAATTAGGCCACATTATTCAATCGATGCAGAGTGTGGAGAGAGATCATTTAATTGTTAAGAATGCTTAGAATGGGCAGAAAGAGAGAGAAAAAGAGACAGCAAGAAAGAGCATTCCAAAGAATGGAGGCATGCTACTGGAGAAGCTGGTTACCACTTGTAATGGCAAGCCTCCTATTACCATCCGAAACTTCTCCGAGAAAGACCTTATCTCTGCCACCAATAGCTACGATCCTCGCCTTGTTTTACATGATGATCACTTCTGGAAATGGTGTAAGGGTTCTCTTGAGGGCCGAACTATTTCCATTAAGAAGGATAAAGGCCATCTATATTTGGACGACGTCTTCACTGATATAGCTATTTCTGCAAAGATGAGCACCCATAAGAATGTTCTACGGCTCGTGGGATGCTGCGTGCCTCGAGACTCAAGTTCCTATTTTGGTGTATGAATCTACTGAGAAAGAAACCCTTTACTGTCGAATTCTTGACTCCACTTTTAACAGACCTCCACGTCAAAGAATGGCATGGCAGAGTAAGTTAAAAGGTTGCAAGGGAGATTTCTCATGCAATTGCGTATCTCCACAATGCTTTCTCTAGACCCATCGTTCATAGGTGTATAAATCTTAAAAATATTTTATTTATCGAACATGATGTCCCCAAACTGTTTGGTTTTTCACTTTCCATCACAATTCCAGAGGGTGAAACTCATGTAGAGGATCTGACATTGCGCAGGAATTATGGTTTCATGTGCCCTAACCATCGTGCAACAACTTGGATAACAGATAAAAGTGATGTCTATAGCTTTGGTGTACTTCTATTATTATTGATTTTAACTGAACTGTTGACCGCTGATGATCTTCGAGGAATAGAAGATTTCGACATGGTAAAATATGTTAGAAAGCGCATGCAGTATAAATGACATTGTGGATCCTACAGTTCTGGTAGGGGAAGGAGCAGCTGTTCAGGACCTTGCCTTAGCATGCATGAGAGACGATTCTGAAGATCGTCCCACAATGGTCAATGTTACAAAAGAACTCAGACTGATTGTGAGGCTTGTCCAACCATGATTATTAATATTTCCTCATTTGGTGCATCCATGATCCAAGTGCGCCTTTGTAAGCATCAGTTTTATCAAATGAGGGACAATATTTTATGGCTCCCCCTAGTCTTTCCTCTGTTATTTTCCCTGTTAGTCCATCAAATTTTCTATGTAAACAGCAATTATCAAATAATTAAGTATCATTTTTATGGCTCTCCAATTTTCGGTTAATAATATATGTGTAATTCTATCTTCCTCAATGAATATGGACCTTAATTAAAGATGGCAATTGGGACATTAATTGTAGAAGCCCTTACAGTACTGGAGTTGACAGATGATTTGTATGCAATACCTTTTGATTTTTTTGAAAGTTAGAGAACTCACACACATCAAAAGAGAAAGTTCTACAAAAGAAAAACTTCAGGAGGCTTTTTGATTTTTTTTTTTCCAACTTTATTCAGCTTGGACTAATTAGTCAATTCAAGGAGCTAACATAACAAGCCTAAGCCCAAATAGGCGCTGTAATGATAATATCACTTCTCATACCTGAACCAAACTCCAAATCTCATATTGTCCATGATATTTCATGAAGAATCATGTTGGAACCGGTGCGAAGGTGTCATACTTTGCCTGGGAGAAGGATCCGCTCTAATTGAATTCAATTGGAGAGGAGTTGGTTCTTTCTAAATGAAAGGCAAAATTGTCAAAAAAATATTATAAAATGACAATTCTGGCCTTCTAAATGAAGGGACCGGTTCCTCTCCAATTGAATTCAACTGGAGAGGATCCCTTTTCCTTTGCCCGACACAATATCAGATGACATTTAATGCCACCTAAATTGTACGTGCACGTTATTAGAAGGACTATCAAGGATATGCCTACTATAGTCGGTGACCAAATTTTATGGGCGATTCAACGTACAACACAATTGGAAGACGACACCTGGCAAGGTCACATGCCTACTAGAGTTGGTGGCCAAACGTTATAGGCGATCCACATACAACCCAATTGGAAGACGACACCTAGCAAGGTCAAATGCCTTCTAGAGTTGATGGCCAAACGTTATGGGCGATCCACGTACAACCCAATTAGAAGACGACACTGGCAAGGTCATGTTGAGAAAAAGGTCTTGGCCAACTAAAGAACAAAAAGGCTAGCTCCAAGCACAAGGTATTCACTCATTCCTTCACAAAAGTTTAGCCATTTTTACCTAATTTCAAGAGTTCTTAGTCTACTTAGTAGGTTTACTCAACTAATTTAGGCATCGGAGGCATTTTCTGCTGGCATTCGAAACAAGCCTTCGCGCTAACTCTTCTCTTATTGTACGTATCACAAGTGTTCTTTGACTAGGATTCGGTTGTGCAGATTTCAACATCATCAAGCATCAACAACAAACAGAGGCTATGAATGTTGTTGATAAAGCTAGGAAACGAACTGCATATATGTACATGATTTTTAATATTTGAATTCTTGTTTTTTATGATGATAATCTGTATGACTCCTTGTAATCTACAACCTTGAATACTTGTAATAAATTACAAATAGAAAAGAGATCTCTCGCTCGATCTCATGTTAAAAGAGTTCAATTAACACCAAAAACAAAGTGCTATTTCTTTCTTTATGGTTGAGGGAAAATGGTGGTCTATGTGATTTACAAATAAATGTATATGCAATTAGTTCGTGTAAAACGTGGCAATTAAAACTTGGGGAATTAATCCTCACCCAAGCTTGGATTAGTGATTTACAAAAGGATAAACATGTTTTACTCTCTGATATCAAGCAGTGAGTAAGTAACAGGTTGTCATTTGCAGTAAAGAAGGCCTGCAACATGCACAGTAAATTTGAAGGTTGGCTTTGTGCATGTTCTAATCACTTCTTGTCTACTGCTTTTTGACCAAACCCACATGGTTAATAAAAGAAAAAGAAAAGAGCAATAAGGCTCAATTTGTTCATGTGTTTTAATTTGGAGCAATTTTTTTAAAAATTTTTTAATTTGAAAAGTTGTGAAATATAACATAAATGTGAAATTAGATGAATGTCTTTGTGTTTAAGTTGTTTGTCAATGTTTTTATTTTGAAAACATAAAACAAAAGTAAGAAGAACAAACAAATTAAACCTTTATCTTTTTTTTTTTTTTTAATTTAAAAAAAAAAAAAAAAAAAAAAAAAAAACCCCACTTATTAGCTGGTCACTTGGGACAAAAGAAGAGAGTACTTTCTAGATTTGAAGTGCGATTCCGGTGTTTCAGAGTGAGGTGAGATGAGAACGAATCAGAAATGAGAAATTTGGTTAGATTCAAGGGTCATTTGTGGTTCGATTTTCCTGAAATTTTGATATTGATGTGAGATGCGATGCGAACCAATCAGAATGGAGAAATTTGGTCAGATTCAAGGGTCATTTGTGGTTCCATTTTGCTGAAATTTTGATATATTGTTTCTGACGATGAGAACTTCATATCGGCAGATGTTGATCACTGAATGTCCTCTCCAGTTGCTTCAATTCAAGGGCTTAAGGCTTTGCTTCTCTCTCATTCTTCTGAAGAGGATACCAATCAAAGATCAACCCCTTTTTCTTTTTTCTTTTTTTGGTGAATTGAAGCTGGTTTAGCTCTATTTGGTTGCCAAGAAATATCATAGGAAAAACAAAGAGCACTAACTAGCCTTTTCTACTTAGGATCCGTTTGGAATTACGGTTTCAATAAGTGCGATTTTAAAAATTATATTTTTAAAACTTGCATTTTTAAAATCGCTACTTTTTAAAATCGTAAAGAGATTTGGTAAAACATGTTTAAAAGTACTTTTTTATCAAATATCTTTTATGCAAAAATTAAAATCCTAATTTTAGTTTAAATTCACAGTTTTTCAAATAAACATCCATTAAACTGCTTATAGAAATCACAGTCTTTTTTTTCCTATTTTAAATTAAGTGCTTTTTAAATCACAATGCTGGCTTTGTTTGGCTAGCACTTTTTTTGTTTTTGTTTTGAAATTAGGATTTTTTGGTTTTGTAAAAATTTTTGGTTTAAATTTCTGAAATGCAAAAATTTGCATGTTGAATAGCAAGTACAATTTCTATTTTGAAATCCTCATTTTTGTGTATTTCAAAATTGTACGTAGCCTTAAATACCAATGATTGGTTTTTGATTTCCACCAAAGTGTATGATTATGTTGTTATAAGAATGTTTAGAAAAAAGAAAGAAAAAAGTTGATTGATGTCATGGAGCTCCCACATGTCAGCTAGAGGGCTAAGGTATAACAAAATGGAAGGTTAGGATGGATTTAGGCTAAGTCAAGTATGCGTTTCTTTTTCAAGGCTCGTTGGGCACGAATTTCGTGCACAGCCCAGCGGATCTGCGCATGGGTACCCCGAATATATTGGGTCCTTAAATTCAGGGCCTGTCATGCCCAACCTTGGGGTTCGAGTGTGCGAACTGGCCAACGTGAAATTTTTCTTGGATCAAAATTCTGAACATAATTCTGGTTGGGTTTTGGGACAAACGGGCCAAACAGATTTTCATCATCGGTTTCTTAAAAAACCCAAAACAAAAATGAGAATTGGCCCATCCAAACAAGGCCGAATAACTTACGTTTTGCGATATCTTTTAAAAACACAAATTATTCTTTCGAAATCGCAATTTCAAATACACCTTTAAGCATTGTTTTTCTTTACATTTCTAATTATCTGGCAAAATGAGGAGTCGGGATTATGAGGGTGTTTGGCAAACTCCCTCACATTCCCCAACAAAAAATTACACTGCACTGTTCATGAATTTTAAAAAAATAAATGATTAGTATAAAAAAATGAAAAAGTAATATTAGAAAGTGAAAATTTTTGTTTTGGTGATTTTTTTTATTTAAATAATAAATGATGTGATATAAAAAGTGAATGATTTGACATGTTTTTTTTTTAAAAAAATAATAAATGAAATTAATAGTATGGTGAGATGTGGGAAAATATGATGTAACGGGGCGTTATTTGTCAGAAACAAAAGCAATGCTATAAGCCTATAACTAGTAGATCAATAATGTGTATGGTGTATTGAGGAAAAAAAAAGGTGGGCCCAAACTTAAAACAAAACTTAGGCTTCGTTTACTTCGATGTAAAATAGTTTCCGTTGAAAAATATTTTCAGGGAAGTCATTTTTCCTGAAAATGTTTTCCGCCGAAAACATTTTACGGTGTTTACCGCGCGCACGAAAAATCTTTTTTTTCTTCATATTTTAATTTAATTATATTAACCTATAAAATGTAATTTTTATTCAATATAAAATAATTTATGTTTGATTGTTAAAATTCAACAAAAACAATCCCTATCTGAGAATATTTTTGGATTTTTCATCTTTTTAGAAAAAAAGAAAATAGAGAAATAGAAAATGTATTTTGAAAGTATTGTATCTAAAATGTCCATACATATAGGTTAAATTGAACTTCAATACATCAATATTATGAATATTCGACATCTAGGAAGATTAATATATATGAAAGGGCAAGAAAGTTACATTCATCTTGCTTGAAAAATAAATAAATACCATGAATTCTAAAATTCAACCACAAATATTACAATATTTTGGCCAAAGAGCTACCATCCAAGTTAATTAGTATCTTAATACATATCGATGATACGCAAATTCTAATTTCCATGGTTTTTTAAAAAGTTGTCCAACCAAAACTTTCTAAGCTTAGCATTCTTTACCAGAAATCCTCTTGCAAGCTTCTCATATCCATTCAAATGGTTGAATCCATCTACAAACAACATAAAAATGGCGCCAGATCAACAACCAAGTGCTTCAAGGATGGACTTAAAGCTATCCATTTCTAAGCAATCGGCTAGTTCAGCCTTAAAAAAACAAAAATAAAAAGCATGTTACAACATTAGATAGAAAATAAAGTATTGAAAAAAGAAAAATGAAAAGAAAATAGAAGAAACAAGAAAAAAAGCTATTAAGGGAAATATGAACTCACAACATAATACCTTTGGTGCATCTCATGCTTTATAGCTTATGCCTGACCTCGTGGACTAATGACAACTTATAATTTACACTGGTGAAATATTCTCAAGTTAAACATGCAAAACCAACAACTAAAGCACATTAACATTGACAAAAGACACCATCATACACACAAAGAGCAAAAGAAGAAATCAGGAACAAAAGATAGAAAATTAGAAGTAAATCATACCATAAGAATAAAGAAATACCATCAAACAAACCTTTCAGCACATAACTGAAGCAATTTTTAGAACAAAAATACATGCATACAAATTATTTAACTTTATTCAAAAGAAGGCAGGAACTAAAAATCTGATACTGAAGTGTATTAAACATTAAAACATATCACTCATTGCATTACTTCAGCAACGATAGAATAAAAAACTAGCCATCCAGCACACACGAACATAAATAAGAACTAATTACAAGATAAAAGGCATAAACCGAGATATCAAACAATTAAGAAATGAAAATATATGCTTATAATAAAAATAAGATAATTGGAGTGAATTACAACACTCAAACATAGAAAAAAACAAATGCATAAAGACAGAGACCCAGGTGGTGAGATTGCTATTGGTGAACTTCTTCTTTGGCCACTTTCGTCAAACATTTGGTGTTCAAAGCCATGGATTGCAATTGTCCAATGTAATTGGGCCTCTCTTGTGGGTCTTACTCCCCCTCTTTTTAAGGCTTTGATATCACAATTAAAATGTTCATAATCTTCCATGTCAATGAAGATTTGCAGTAGACAATAATGTAACAGAGAAAAACAGAAAGCAAGGAAGCAGAGCAAAAAGATGATAGCTAAAACACACACACTGCAAAAACAGAAGATTTCAACAGACTATCATTGTAGACATCAAGGCCCAGAAGCCAGATCCCTGCAGAAAATCAAAAAGTTTAAGCAACATATCCATTACCCAGATGGCAGGAAAATTCCATATTACTCCTACTACACTATTTCATGAATGGGCCCAACAAAAACTAGATCCATTAGCGATTTTAATAGTTAAAGCTTGCCTAAAGCGCAATCTGTTCAAGTACACAGAACCCTACAACCATCTTTGAGNCCACATTTTCTCTCAGCCACCACAAAGCCCAAAGCTGCGTATTTCAAACACACTCGCAAAACCCACCAAACCATTCCAACTCTAAACCTCTCAATGGCCAAAGACTCACCTAATTCACCATCGAAAACAAAAACAGAAACAAGAATCAGTGACACAATTGAAGCTCTCTCAGCTTGTTTTCTTCTTCCACTGCCGAAGTTCCAAATAAGAGAGGGAGAGAGACAGAGAGAGAAACGAGAGTAAAAAAATGGTTGTGGGGATAGTTCGTGGGGATAATTGTGGAAATAATTGGTGCTTATCCAACATCTTCGAAATATCCAAAACAAACCAAAGAATTCATTTTGATATTTGTTCACTTCCTCAGAACCCAAACAGAGCACAACAAAATCAGCCCGAAGGGAAAAAACACACAAACAAAAACATAACAAATTTTAAAAAACAAACGAACAAAATCGAAGCATCATCGAATAACAAACGAATCTCATCAGTAATCGCAAACCCGCCTAACATTCATTGAAAAACCCTCAATTTTTCCAGCAAAAAATCAACTAATTTACACTCAAAACCCATCCAAGAAAGAAATACCACCACAAAACATCTCCACTCACACAATAATTATCCAACCCTTCAATCGCAACCCATAACACCCCCCACAAAGAGAAATATTCGATGACTTTGACACAAACACCAAAAGAGAGATTAGGGTTTAGAGAGAGAAAGAGAGAGATGAGAATACCCGCGTCGGGATAGAAGAGTGAAGCTCGGCTAAGAGAGAGAAACGAGCTGTGCAGGTGAAGGAGATTGGCCAAGAGAGACAAGCTGCAGCTGTATGCGTGAAGGAGGTCGAGACTCGAGGGTCTTTTTTCTAATCAGAGAGTTGGGATTTTTTTTGGGTGAGATGGAAAAATGGTTTACGAAATAAAAAAGGGGAAATCATTTTCCAAAAAATGTAAAAATTTTTTAATCAAATGGAAATCATTTTCAATTTGACTATTATTTTATGTCAAAGTAAACACCATAAAACACGAAAATTGTTTTATAGAAATCATTTTACGTGAGCCATAAGGCAAAACAACATGCTTGGTCAAAAAAAAAAAAAAGTGTGGAGGAAAGGGGCTGGCTTTACCCTATAAACAAAAGGATATCATCTTCATCATCTGGTCCGATGAGAGAAAACACAAAGGGGGCTTGACAGGCTACGTCTAACGGAACCACAAGAGCAATTTTGACGACACGACGGTGGGGATGGAACCACCGTACCACAACAGCCTGGAAGTGTGACGGTGGGGATGGAACTGGCCGGCGCAGTAACAACGACTAAGAATTTGATCGCATATCGGAGCTGGCAGCTATTTTGGGCGTGGATCGGAGTGGGCTGTTCATCTGGGTGTGGAATCTGGTGCAGGCTGATAGGTGGTGGCTTCTGACCAAACAAGGACTAGTGGCGTGCACGGATGAAGAGGCAAATGGTGGCCTCTGACCAACGAGGACCACTGGGATGGGTGGAGAATAGCCTGTACGTTTTATGACCGGCGAAGACGTGTAAGGCTGGTACCCAAAATAATCGGACAAGATATTGTCGAGATACTGCAACAGAAAAGCAACGAAGTGCGGCAGGTATGAAAAAAATACAAGACTGTTTTTCAATTGAAGAAACAGAGAGATATAGATGAGAAGAAATTCAGTATGTATTACTTGATGATAATTGATTACATAATGGGGTATTTATACAGAAAGCTTGGTTGTAAATTAATGGTGTAATCTTCTATACATGGAAATTGTTTATGTAGAAAGAATGTTGATGTTACTGGTTGGGGATTTATGCCTTTCTCAATTTACTTATGATTGTTGCATATATTTATTTTCCTTAACAAAATCTCCCTTTACTTTGGTGGGCATGCAGGGCTAAATAAGGGGATTAAAGAGATTAGGCCACAATATTCAATCTCTGCGGAGTGTGGAGAGAGATCATTTGTTAAGAATGGGAGGAAAGAGAGAGAAAGAGAGAGCATTCCAGAAGAATGGAGGCATGCTACTGGAGAAGCTGGTTGCCACTTGTAATGGCAAACCTCCTATTCCCATCCGTAACTTCTCCGAGAAAGACCTTATTTCTGCCACCAATAACTATGATCCTCTCCTCGCTTTACATGATGATGGGTGCTGGAAATGGTATAAGGGTTCTCTTGAAGGCCGAACTATTTCCATTAAGAAGGATAAAGGCACCCTATATTTGGATGAGGTCTTAACTGATATAGCTATTTCTGCAAAGTTGAGCGCTCACAAGAATGTTCTACGGCTCGTGGGATGCTGCCTTGAGACTCAAGTTCCTATATTTGGTGTATGAATCTACTGAGAAAAGAACCCTTCACAGTCGAATTTTTGGCTCCAATTCTAACACATCTCCACATCAGAGAATGGCGTGGCTGAGTAAATTAAAGGTTGCAAGGGAGATTTCTCATGCTATTGCTTATCTCCACACTGCCTTCTCCAGACCCATCGTTCATAGGGATATAAATCTTAAAAATATTTTATTTACTGAACATGATGTCCCCAAACTGTCTGATTTTTCATATTCCATCACAATTCCCGAGGGTGAAACTCACGCAAATGATTCAATATTGTGCGGGAGTCTTGGATTCATGTGCCCTATCTATGGTGCAACAGCTCGGGTAACAGAGAAAAGTGATGTTTATAGTTTTGGTGTACTTCTATTAGTGCTTTTAACTGAACTATTGGCCCGTGACGAACGTCAAGGAATAGAAGATTTGGACATAGTAAAATATGTGAGAAAGTGTAGAATAAATGAGATTGTGGATCTTGCAATCATTGCAAGGGAAGGAGCGGCTGTGCTAGAGCTTGCCTTCGCATGCACGAAAGATGGTCCAGAGGATCGCCCCACAATGGTTGATGTTACGAAAGAACTTAGGCGGATTGAGAGGATTGTTCGGCCATGATTATTAATATTTCCACACTTGCTGCATCTAAGTGCCTTTGTAAGCATCAATTTTATCAAATAAGGGAGGATGTATGGCCACCCCTAGTCTTTCCCTGGTTATTTCCCTGTTAGTCCATCAAATTTCCTATGTAAACATCAATTATCAAATAATTATCTTTTTTATGGCTCTCCAATTTTCAGTTAATAATACTTGTAATTCAATCTTCCACTATGAAGATGGTACTTAATTTAAGATGGCAATTGGGACATTAATTGTAGCCCTTACAGTATTGGAGCTGGCAAATGATTTGTATGCAATACCTTTTGATTATGTTGAAAGTTAGAGAACTCACACACATCAACAGAGAGAGAGAGAGTTCTACAAAAGAAAAACTTCAAGAGGACTTTGATTTTTTTATTCAACTTTATTCAGCTTGGGCTATTAGTCAGTTGAAGGAGTTAACAAGCCCAAGCCCAAGTCCCAATAGCCCTGTAATGATAACCACGTGGCTGCCAAGGGATAGGGAAACTCGTACGTACAATATCATATCACCTCTCACCTTAACCAAACTATAATCTAATATTGTTCTTGATATTTCTTAAAGAATCATGTTGGAATCCATGAGAATGTGTCATACTCTGCCTGGTACAGTATCAGGTGACATTTAGGTGGTCTTTGTCAAATACCATGATACTGTTCACAAGTTTTTGTTAAAAAAGAAAAAGAAAAAAAAAAAGACTAGTATAGAAAAGTAAAAATATGGTATTAAAAATGAAAAAATTTTGTTTTGTCGTGACTTTTTTAATTGAACAATAGTAAAAAGTGAATGATATGAAATAAAAAGTTAAATATTTTGATATTGATTTTTGTTTAAAAAAAAATGTGAATAGTATTTAAGAAACAAGCTGTAATGCCACCTAAATTATACGTGCACGATATCAAAACGGCTATTAGGGAGATGCCTTGTTAGAGTCGGTGTCCAAACGTTATGGGCAATTCATGTACAACCCAATTGGAAGACAACACCTAGCAAGGTCATGCTGAGAAAAAGGTCTTGGCCAACTAAAGTATAAAAAGGCTCCAAGCACACGGTATTAATTCACTCATTCCTTTTACAATAGATTAGTCATTCTTTCTAATTTCGAGAGTTCTCAACCTACTTCGTAGATTCACTCGACTAATTTACGCATCGAAAGCATTTTTCACCGACACATCCCACAAGCCTTTGTTCCGACTCTTTTTCTTATCATAGGTATCTCAAGTGCTCTTTGACTTGGATTCGGTAGGGCAGATTTCAACATCATCAAGCATCAACAGCAAAACAGAGGCTATATATGAATGTTGTTGATAAAGATAAGATGCAGACACAACCATTGCTTGACTACAATTTAAATCATAAACAAATAATTGTATATGCAATTTGTTGGTGTAAAACTTGGCAATTTTGAAACTTGGGGAATTAATCCTCACCCAAAATAGGGCGTCAGCATACTTTTATGTGCTTGGATTTGTGATCGACAAAAGGATAAACATGATTTACTCCCTGATATCAAAAGTAGGCACAGGTTTGGATTCAAATAACGGTAACACATTGTCGTTTGCAGTAAAGAAGGCCTCCAACGTCTGCACAATAAATTTGAAGGTAGGCTTTTTGCATTTTACTATATATGTGTTCTAATCATTTCTTGTGTACTGCTTTTTGACCAACTCACGTGGTTAATAAAAGAAAAAGAAAGGAGCAATAAGGCTCAATTTGTTCATGTGTTTAATTAGGGCTGGGTATCAGTTCGGTTAATAAGATTATCGGTTATTGACCGATAAGCTATCGGTTAACCGATTCTTGACTGATTACCGACCAATAAACTATCGGTTAATCGGTCATATCGATAACCAAGATCATTGAAAACAAAAAATAAACAGTGAGAAGAGAAATGAACACCAAGATCATTGGCATTCACCATCCAAATTAGTTTTTTTTTTTTTTTAAATACTATAATACTCTCAGAAATGCCCCCAAAAAAAGAAGAAAAAAAAGAATAAAAAAATATTAAAATAAAATAGAGGAGAATTGAGTTAAAAGAAAGCCCTACCAAATCTGAGTAGGGAAAAAAGGTTGGCATTTTTGTGAGCCAAATTAAAATAGGAGGGTCATACAAAGTAGAAAATAAATTAATAATAAAAAAAGCTACAACTCAGAGGGCCCCATCACCTGCATCGCATCACCACTACAGCCACTTGAAGGGCTTTCAAACTATAAATAAACAATTAGAATTTTTTTTAAGGAAAAGGTCTTTTTGGTCACCCACCACCGAAAAAGTCCCCAAAACAGCGTTTCCCACGCCCCTCTCTCTCTCTCTCTCTCTCTCATATGTATGTCAGTCTCCTAACTCCTCCACCCTCCGCAGCTCGCTACTGCGCACCAAAATCCCACAGGTGTATTGTCGTGTCAGTCCCCGCAGCAGCCACGTGTCTCTCATTCGCCACAAAAGCGTTTAGCTGCCCTACCCTGTCCCTAAACCGGTACAGATACTCTCCATGCTCTGCCCCCCATACCCTAATCACACCGCCGGCGCTTCTCAGCACGCAACCCATGTTCATGCACCCCATCACCAGGCCGCCACTCGCCCCCACGTTGAATCTACACACCTCCTCCATCGTCGCCACCCTGCGCACGGTAGCCGTCCCCAGCCCGTCCACGGTAACGTACACCCCGTCTCCCACGTCCAGCGACGTCACCACCACGCCTATTTCGTACTCCTCCTCACCCAATATCACCCCCTGGTTCCTCAGGTCGAACACTATCACTCTCGAGCTCGTGCACGCCACGCCCAATTCCTGGTTTGTCACCCGGACCCGACCCACGAACTCAGTTGCGTCTGTCAGCATGTGCCAGCCCATCACCGTCTCCGGGTCGGTCAACGACCCACCCACGAACACCAGCTCCTCCGTCACCCCATCCCATATGTGGAATGCCCGACCCGCCGCCCCCGCGTAGAGGCCCACCCACCACCGGTCGCAGCCTGTGAAGTCCACCAACGCCCCGTCCCTCACGACGTCCCCCGCATGGGCCCTCCGCGGAACGGCCGCCGGACCTGGCCCATTAATGATCGCCACGTGGATGTCCCCGTCCAACCTGGCGAACACCAACCCGGAATTGCTGGTTAGAACGATCCCCGACACTGCCTGCGAGAACTGGCCGAGACGGTTTGGGTGGTGGGGCTGGAACGTGCTGATGTGGACGAAGTTCTCGATGTCGAAGAGCCGGACCGCGCCGTCCGCGAACCCGCACGCGACGTGGCGATCGGAGAGAGTTATGCACCGGCAAGTGTGGGCGTCGGGGTCGTCCATGTCGGCCAGGTCGAAGAAGTTAAGCGTGGCGTGCGACAACCTCCTTGCGCGGAAGTTTTGGGCCGTCCGATGCCAGTACACGAACTCGTCGCGCCACGTGGCGCGGAGGCGGTAGGTCCTGCCCCAGATGCTACGGGTGAGGCGATGCCAGAGGAGATCGGAGCGAGAGACTGCCCGCCACGTGGAAGAAACCTGCAAAGCCCATTGAAATTCCACGTAGCCAATTGAAACCTCATGCATGCACGTAGAGAAATGAAAAATCAAAGAGTGAAGTTAAAAAACATAGTTAAGATGTTACGGAGAATGTTATACATCATCTACAACTTGTGGAACAATTATGCATACACAAACATGTATCCGTGTCACGCACCAGAACCCAATAGCCTAAAAAGTTGTATTTACTACATGTTCTAGGTAACCCTACTATTTTTTAGGGATCTGACGGTTATAAATTGAATAGTGAAAATTTATCATAATAAATAATTAAAGTAATTAAAGGGTTTAAATTTATCATAATAAATACTAATATATAAATGAAGTAATAAATGAGAAAAAAATTGATATTTATTATAACAGATGTAAACCCTTCAATTATTTTAACTAAATTCTCACATTTCAATCTTTTAACAACATACATACTGTTATTCTTCAGCATGTCAGCCAGATTCTTTTTGAGGAATTTTTGTCCTAAGTAGAAGCTTAATCAGCTAATAACTACACTTCAGAAATCACTAATTAAAAAAAATAAAATAAAATAAAAAAAGAAGGTCTCTCATATGTATAGAGAGAGGTATAGAGGCTACTATACTGTACATATTTGGTTTTGACTTTTGAGCACAAACAAACCCATTTATTTCTGTATACTTTATTTATTATCATCTTAAATGTCACTTGTGTAATAAATGAATCTTAAAAAGTAGCATTAATGACATAATAGGTTGTCTTCTACTGCTAAGCAAGAAGAAGAAAAAAAGAATGCTCAAATTAAGGAGTGCAGCCGACCAGTCCACAATAAAAATGGGTTTATTTATTAGGCTTGAAAATAAAAATTCTAACGGGCAAAAGCATCCAGTTTTGACCAATTTTTGTCCACTTTAACCATTAAATATAAGGAAGGCGTCAAAGGTATAGGAAGTAGGATATTGAGGCAGTGTAAAAGAATGGGTTCAGCTTTTAACCAAAACGAAAAAGGAAAAAGAAAAAGGTAAATAAGTGATGGCAGCATGTGATTGGGTTCCCAATCAGAAAGCTGACGGATATTAGAGCCAAAGTCCATGCCACGCCCGAAAAGCTTTGAATTGTGGGAGACTTTGGAAGGTGGAGGCAGTGATAGCAGGCAGGCATGAAGCAGCTAGCAGCTAGCAGCGAGGCAGGAGAGACTAGGGACTAGAGAGCAGAAGTATAGGTGTAAGAGAGATGTCAGGCGGAAGCCCTAAATAAACAAAAGGGTTTTTCCTTTTTCCTTTTTTCTTTTTTCTTTTAGTGTGTATATATATATATACTGTCTTTTTCAACATAGATAATTACCTTTGTCTTGTAGCGTGTTCAGGAACAGCACCCTCGCTCGTGCCATTTTACTATCAGGGGGGAGGGAGACCGTGACAGCTCCTTGCTTTATAATTACTTACTCAATCCGTGTTACAAAAAATTTAAGGTACACCAAGTACAGTCTCCCACGTAAAGATACACATAACGAGAGAGAGAGAGAGAGAGAGAGAGAGAGGGCTACAGGCAACAGCAACCATTACTGCCATTTTTACGTATTAATTCCTTCGAGTAACCGATGGAAGCAACAACAGCTGCTGTGCCATTTACAGTTACCCACAGTGAACACTTGCAATCAATGTCAAGGACCATACCTTATGGCAAGACGGCAATTTTGATTTCATTATTAGCAATTCGAATGAAAATTTAACTAAATTCATCTGTTGATGTGCAGATTGCTAGAGATACCTTAACAAGCACGGTAAAATGGGGAGATGTACGAGAAGGTGGAGTTAACAGTTGAGGGCCGGGAAAGGACAAAGACAAAGAGCCTAGGCTATAAGAGATGTGGTCCATGCATTATACCATTAAGAAAAGGTTACATAATATGAGATATATAAAACATAGGATAACGAAGCGTGCTTTCCCACGAATTTTTCTTTCATTTCCAAGAAAGAGCAAGCCAAGGGCCTGTCTCGTTAAAAGCAGAGAATCTTTATCTCCCCATGACACACCCCCAAACCCTCTCCCCCTACATCTTGACCTTCCTTTTTCAGATATCCTTGACCCTCTGCCCTACTTCTTTCTACATACCCACAAAATTTTGCTCAACTTCCAATTCTTCCTAGTTTTTTTACAAAGTCCATCTTATTTAAATTTGGTCGGAGGAAAAATAAAATAAAAGAGGAATAGGAGATCGAGGGTATGAACAGATTTGCAATTATTTGTCAGGGAAAGCTCACGAAAATAGGATTTCAAAAAAGAATACAGTGGCCGCAACTAAAAAACAAACACATAAATTAAAAACAGAAGGCCATAAATTAACTAGGCCGTTGGGTTTGTAATGAGACCATACTTCTTGAGGTGACCAGAGGAGACATCAAACATGTAACTCCAGGAAAAGGGCTCCACGTGCTTTTTGGCTATGAAGCACATGCTTGGCTTTGACTAATGCCAACGGTACCATCAACTAGCTACGGTTTCAAATAAAATATTGCAACACCAAACATGTCCTTTGTCTTTTATTACATGTCCTTTGTCTTTTATTTTCTTCGTTTTCTTTTTTTCCTAAAAGAAGACAAATTCATCAAGATTCCACTAAAAAACGTAGAACCCTATTCAAAACACAAAAACAGTTTCCACTACTTTAAATTTAGTGGGTTTATAAATTCACTATTTTCATTGGAATCGCAATTTATTCTGCATTCATGCTATGACACTCAGCAAAACCTACCGCAGAAAATTTAAAAATTAATTAATACATGCATTGAAGAGCGATTGAAGTTTTGCAGCGAATGTACTTTGAGACTGGACCAGAATCTTTTTTTTTTTTTTTTTTTTTTCTTTTACTAAGAGGAACATTAAAAAAAAGGTACTATTCCGACACAGGCAATGCTAACTAAATATAGAAATGTAAGACTTACACGATCGAGCAAGGCAAACGAGACATACGCATGAATAGAGCCCCCCCCCCCCTTAAATCATGCTACATGATTTCCCAAAACTACTGCTAAATTTATTAAAAAAAAAAAAAAAAGGTAGGTCGCACATGTACTGGATTCATTCATCAAACATTTGAGTATTAGAAGATTTGAAAGGGAACCCACAAATTTTCTAGAGAGAGATAAGAAAGTTGAGTCAAAAGTAGGAGAAATTCTCTAAAGCATAAAATGATATATATTCATGCCAATAAAGGGAAAAGGAAATCTCCAAGCCAAAAGAGCCCTTTTCATAAGATATGGAAAGATGGTCCAAAAATAGACATTTCTAAAGTGGTAAAAGGGAGGGAACTAATTTTTGCCAAGAAGAAAACCACACCCTTGTTGAAAGGGACATGATTTTGTTAGAAAATGACTCATCATAAAGCAATTGCTTTCACACAAAACAGTTTCTTCTCGGATGCTTACTATTATCTCAGCATTCATTCAAATCCTCCTATTGAGCTTAATTTTCTTAGAAAATTATATTATATTTTAAAAAAATAGAACAGAATCATGTCCTCCTATTTAGTTTTTGGCAGGTGCTTTGACTCGATCAATAACTTGTCCATTTCGGGAACAACACCATCTTTTCTTTTCTTTTCTTTTCTTCTTTTCTTCCTGTTTTCCAATTTAATGATTCTAGCTATTTCCTAATGATATACGAGCTAGAGAGATTACCCATATTGACAAATGCAACAATTTTGGCATCAAAAACGAAATCTCAATCAGGAATTCGCAAGAAAAATTTCTCCAGAAAGAAAAAGAAAAAAGAGAAGCATGAAATGATGGAAACTGCGAACATACCCGAAATACATTGGCGAGGGCAGGAGCGGCTGCGAGACGGCCAAAAGAGTGAGAAGCGTCAATGGCAACTTGGGCAGCAAGAGCTTCAACAAAAGGCTCCGGCCAGACCTCGTTGACGGCACGCCTGCGAGACGATGATGGCCCTTCAAAATCCCCCCCTCTTCTTGCACTAGTGGCGCCGACGCCACTGCCACTGCCATTGCCATTGCCATTGCCGTCATGGGAAGACGAAGACGAAGAAGAAGATGAAGAAGAGGAAGAAGAAGAAGTGGAGGAAGACATTTACAAGAAGTGAAGCTATAAAAGTGAGAAGAAGGAACAGAAAGGAACAAGGACAAAAAGGTGGAGATAAAGACACAAATTGAGGGACCCAAAAAGAGGGTGTTTGTGATTCTTGGATATATATTGACTTTTAAATATTTTTTTGTTACGTGGATAAATAATACTATATTCTATTATTATTATTATTATTATTAGCATTTATATATGATTACGTATGGCTGCCTCAGAATATAAATAAATACATTTACTTATTTATTTATAAGAAGTATATCTTCATTTATGAGGTGGGGTTTCCTCGGTTTCTCGCCCTGCAAAGACGGCGGGGGGTTCTAGTTTCAGGTTCATGTGATAGTGAGACTGTTGGTTTTTTCCATTTCACCACGGTTTTTTCAGGTGCTTCTAAACACGTATTTCGGCTCTCTGGTCCTTTTCTTTCTCTCTGTGCCTGTTTTGGGTGATTATCAAGATTTTTTTTCTTCTTTCTTTTTTTTTTTCCTTTTTTTTTAAAAAAAAAATAACAATAACCCCGTGAAGTTTACACTTCGGAGGGGTTTTGAAGATTATAGCAGGCAGGAATGGATGAATTGCAGCTGCCAACCAACCAATATGCAGGTGTACGTACGGCACAAGAATTAGAACAAGCTACGTGAAAGACAAATCTTAAATTACACGTCCCGGCCCTTTGAAAATGATCGATTACAATTTTTCTCACTTCCAAAATTAATTCTCCTCTTTATTATCTATCTGTTTTTAATACACACATTAAAACGCTCTTAAAAACAATTATCATATTTGTATCATAACAAAGCACTTTTTAAAACAAAACAAAAAAAAATACCCTCAATCTAAAACGTATTAACAAACATATTTTAAATCTCTCTCCAAACTCTTTAATTTTAAACTGTAAGAGCTTCGATTCAAAAATAAAAAAGATGATCAAATAACTCAAAATAAAGAAAAAATCTAAACAATTTTCCTGCTTTTGAGGAAGAGGGAGTAGTAGGGTTGAGGTGTTTGAATGGCATGAAGACAGAGAAAACGTAGCAGCAGGATATTGCGAATCCTAGAAGAAGTACTGGAAACTGGAAAGGGAATCGTAGCAATGAGCAACTTGTGTCACACCTGTGCCATTGCTTTCCACTGTAAAAAACAGCAGGGATGGAGTACTGCAGGGTCACGAGTCAAACTGGGTCAGTGACTTCCAATCTTCAATTCTCGTGTCAAAAGATCGCCTTCCAAATGCTCCACACATGCTTCGCTGGATTTTTACTTGACTAATCAGTTTCCACTGCATTTCTGGGGAAAATACATTTCTTTCATATCATCATTTTATTTATTACGTTTCCTTTTCTTTCTTTCTTTTTTATTTGGAAGGGTCCTCCTTCACTGCTTCATCTCCTTTGGCGTGAGCGACACGAACCCCCCCCGCCCCCCCAACCCGCCTACTTATGCGAAAAGTTCGTAATTGTACTACTCAGGTGATTTGTCAGAATTAATGACCTTTCTTAATAATGCTTTTAAATAGTATTTTTATATATATAATATTCTTGTCTAACATAAAAAGTGACAATAATTTTAAGTATTTTATGTTTTGAAGTATTTATTAGTATTTTTGTCTTAAAAAATAATAATAATAAAGGTTTATAGTGTGAATTTATTAGAACATCCTTAATGAGCTCTCTAAAATATATTTTTAGTCAAAATTTGGTTAAGTTCTACAAAAAGTAAGCTTTATCTTAATTCCTCTATTCCCTTCTCCATTCTTTCTCTACTCAAATTTTAATGATTTTATATTTTTTTTCACACTTTTTTCTTTTTTTCTTACTTTTATGGGTTTGTAACTTTGTAGGGTGCTTTTTGAGAATAAAAAATTAAATGAAGATAGAAAAAAAAAATTATATTTAAATAAAATAGAGTAAAATTTAGAGAGTTTATTATTTGATACTTTTGTACAGCTACNCTTGTCTAACATAAAAAGTGACAACAATTTTAAGTATTTTATGTTTTAAAGTATTTATTAGCATTTTTGTCTTGAAAAATAATAATAATAAAGGTTTATAATGTGAATTTATTAGAACATCCTTAATGAGCTCTCTAAAATATATTTTTAGACAAAATTTGGTTAAGTTCTACAAAAAGTAAGCCTTATCTTAATTCCTCTATTCCCTTCTCCATTCTTTCTCTACTCAAATTTTAATGTTTTTATATTTCTTTTCACACTTTTTTCTTTTTTTCTTACTTTTATGGATTTGTAACTTTGTAGGGTGCTTTTTGAGAATAAAAAATTAAATGAAGATAGAAAAAAAAAATTATATTTAAATAAAATAGAGTAAAATTTAGAGAGTTTATTATTTGATACTTTTGTACAGCTACTACTACTAGTTAAACTAAAAAAGTTTAGTTTTTTTTCCAAATTTTAACTAAAGAATTAAGAGTTCATTTAGAATTTACCATTCATACTAGAAAGAAAAACTATAGAATGGCTCTTTGCCTATATTTTTTGGAGATGCTCTAAATGAAATGAACCATTTTCCACTAATCCTACACCAACAATTAATAGACTAAGATGTATTAAGCCAAAAGCAACTATTATTGATTGTCCAATAGAACTATAAAAGTAAGAGTTAATGACAATTCATATTCGTGTGTTAAATGTGGTAATGTTGATTATGAGTATAAGCTTATATAAGTTAATCATGACTTGACCCATTTAATTAAAATAATTAAAATCTTAACTAGATAATTTTATATTGGATTTGCATCTTCTGTCAAAAACTAATAACCCTAAATATCACATGTTTAAGTTGTGGTATATGGGTATAAAATTATATATATTAACTTTATATTCAGCCCATTTAATTAACCAAATGTCACTAAATTTATATTAAATTCAAGTCAAATTTACGTATCCCATAAAAAAAATTGTCACTATATATACCTAAAAGTAACTCTTGATAATGGGAAATTCGATTGTTCCTACATGCTGTCTTCAGTGTAGGTTTGAAAAGATTTGCTTCAAGGCAGGAAACATGGACAGGATCTAGTGAGATGGGTTGAAATAGGAATTGTATGTGATATCGAGGAGAAAAACAAGTACCAATGAGTCTAGATTTGGTACTGGTGGGTTTGATTGAACTGAAGTGTCAGCACAAGGATGATTGATGAAGGTGGGTCTGGATTGGAGATCAGTTCCCATGATTTGTGAGGAGAAAATATATATTTTAATTCAAATCACAAGCAACATGCTCAAATCAAAGTAAGCGTGAGCTCCCTGTCCCTTGTGCTTGTGCCACCATGACGTGTTGATATGATCTGTGATCATTACATCCCATGCATAATTTTCTCTTTAGAATTTTGGCTAAGGGAGTACCATCCAATGATGCCTATAAATTCTAGTATAATAAAAGTTGCCGGTGTAGTGCTCAAGAAAGAAAGAAAAGGGCCGGCTACAAATTGATGGAAATTTCCAATGACTTTAATTTGGGTATATAAACTCCGCCTCTAATCATTCTTCTAAGTT
Source organism: Carpinus fangiana (assembly GCA_006937295.1). NCBI lineage: Eukaryota > Viridiplantae > Streptophyta > Magnoliopsida > Fagales > Betulaceae > Carpinus > Carpinus fangiana. Next base: position 590,556 of record CM017326.1, on the reverse strand, counting down.
ATCTGGGGTGGTTTGATCATCTTTAAAAATAGTCAAAAATAGTTTTATTACTTTCAAACTTTTTATTAAGAATAATCGAATCACCCTTTTAGTCACAAAGACAAATTATACGTCCCTACCTAGCTTGTATTCAATGCAAGTCACTCTTCTTTCTCTGCCATACAATGCCTTACATATAAAGATGGATCCCAATCCAAGAACATGATGTATATTTGTATTTGTATTGAAAAATAGTAATTGACAAGATCATATTCTTTTAAAAAACAATAAGAAATTTTATAATTGATGGTTAATCATAATTAGTTATATGATTATTATACGGTCTCTTGCTCAAACACTATAAATCAAAAGCAATTTAACTATAGAAATTGATGGGAAATACAAAAATGTGATAAATGAAAATTATTAGAATATGAATCTAATTTTTCTTTTTCTTAAAAAAAAAATAAAAAAATGAAGGAGGAGAAGAGAAGAAGACAAAATAAGGGAAGGGAAGGTAGGGGGAGGGGGAGGAGGAGGAGGGAGTAAGAGTACGATATGGTATTGTAGGATAAGACAGGAAGGGAAGGGGAGGGAGGTGGGCCCAGAAAAAGACAGGGCCCGACCTTTTTGACTAGAAGAAGAGGGGGAGGCCATGCTCACGTCTTATCAACCATTATCGATGATGGAATATAACTGAAATATCTTTTTGCAAAGTACAACTTCCTACCTTTATAAAGAAAGACTGTCTATTAGCCTCTTTAGCTCTTTAGCGCTTTAGCCCCTACCCTAACCTTCCTATGGATTTCCCCTACTCCCCACCCTACACATCTCCTATAACAGCACCACACAAAAAAACAAAAAATTGGTTTCTTCACTGTCAACTGAAACTGTGAAACTTTTTAGTTAGGTCCCCGTAATTCTTTGGAATTATGTCCACTGTTTTGAGTTAAATTTGTATGTCACCATTCTTGAAGTTAAGGTCATTCATTTGAATATTACTCTTATTCTTTTATATGAATATATATATATATAAAAGGAGTTAAAAACATTGAATAATAAATAGGTGGTTGGATCTCTTTAAAGTAATCGACCAGCCCATGAAAGAGCAGTCGACTACTATTTTAACCAGTGATCGAGGAGGCGATAGGTAATCTCAATAAGGTGTTTAGAATAGGCCAACTATTGTCGACAAAGTGATTGGAACTGTCCAACCACCTCAATAGCGAAATGTTACATTCTCACTTTCGCATTCCCAACTGCACACCATTGATACTTTTCGCTGCCAAGTTAGACAGTAAAAATGAGAAAATGTGTAGTTTTTTTTTTGTCACTGACTACCCCCCGTAAGGGCCGTAACTATCTTATAAGCAGTCAACTATCCTTTAAATCATTTTTGAAGGTAGCCAATGACTCTCAAGCTATTTATGGGGTTGGTCAACTATCCCACTCGGAGATAAAAAGGTGATCGGCCATTTCAAAAGAGTTGTCGGATATCCCAATTACTCTTTTCTTTTTCTTTTAATTGAATAGGGCAAAAATGTTACAGGGAATGATCTTTCTCATTCTTTATCTGAATGGAAGAGAGAATAGGAGATCCTTTTGGAATACTTCAAAAAACAATATGAGAAGCGACTCACTTAATAAGAGCATATACACGAAACTTTGCACTACGAGACATTTTTAAAGCATTCAAACTTTGAAATGAGGACAAACCTAATCTAATATAAAAAACGATATTAGAAAAATCCCAAGAGGAAAAAAGAGAGGGAATATTGATAGCTAAAATCACAAGAAGAGCATCACCCTCCCAAAAATAAAAAGAATTAAAGTCCAAAGATAAAGCCAACTAAAATGCAAGAAGAGCGGCTGAAGCTTCACCAATAGGAGGGTCCGTGACAAGCAGCTTTTGAGTGGTTGCCAAAATAATATTGCTCGAGAGGAATCGCTACTCAAATAAAGGTGACTGACCACCCTTTGAGAGTGAGGGATGGCTTATTAGCTTCTTGGGCAACCATTCTCTTGAGGGAATTGCCCTATTCCAAGGAGTTATAAGAGACCTTATCATTTAGGGGCTTGATATGTAAAAACACTATTTGGCTTCATCGGCAAGATTAGTTCACTCTTAGACGCTCTCTCAATCCTATATATTAAGATCGATGGCTAAAATAAATCAATTTACGAGAGAAGGAAGGAAGTGTAATAATGAGAAATTGTTCAATTCATCCGCCTATATAGTATAATCAAATTTTGTCCATCTCAAACATGACCCAAACTTGTTAAAAGCTTTTTATTTATTCCTTTTGTTTTTTTTTAAAGAAAATCATTAATAAACAACCTAAAATACATTATATCTCATCAAAATACTTTTCAGACCAAAAAAAAAAACACAATTCAAAATATACATTAATAAATGAAGCCCAATCTCATACCTTATATGTGATAGTGTGATGGAGAACGCATCCAGAGATCCTTTATGAGTGATTAATTAGGTAGATGAGTGATAGAGGAAAATAAAAAATAAAAAATAAATTAAAAAAGAAAAAAAAAATGCTGAACATGCAAAGCGATGGTAAGCAAAATTTAGGGTTTTCTGTAAGTCTATCAATTTAAGATTTATTTAAGGAGATTTTGTTTATTAAGAATTATAAGTCTTTATTTGTAATAATTATGAATTATTATCCCTTAAGGCTTAAGAGTCTTTATTTAATTTTTTTTAGAATTTCCTGTAATCTTATGATTAAGAATTATAGCTTTATAGGACATGTTGTGAACTTGTTTTTATTGCAGTTTATTGATTTTTATTTTTATTTTAAGAAGTCTACTATTTTAGAATATTTTTCCAATTATTACCAAATCCTCATATATATATATATATTCTCTACAGAGTAATTTTATATATCGTATTTTTATTCCACAATAGTATCATGCTAGTCACAATGTTGGTTCAACAGTTTAACCCTTTTTTTTTTTTTGGCTACTTATTAGTTATTAGAGTGCTCCACAATTAAAAAAGAAAAAAGAAAAAAGAAAAGATGGTTGAAAATGGATCCAGATCCCCTATTAATTATTCTTTGTCCAAAAAAGAAGGTTTAAGAAATAACTACGAGAAGTGAGAGAAGGGCTCCCTAGAGGAGCTAAGAGCATTTATAGTGGAATCACCAAAATAATTAAAAGTACATTTTTAGTTATTTTAATAACTTATTTTTTTAGAGCATCCTAGCAACCTCACTATTTTAACAATTTACTTTTACTATTCTATTTAAATATTAAGTTTTAAAGATTTGTTTATTCTTTTTTTAACTATTAAAGGAAGAGAAATAAATGAAAAGCAAAAAAGAAGAGATAAATGAGTTATTTAATGAATAGGTGAGTGAATAGTAAATTTTAAATTTGGTGAGTACTGTTCACTTCATTACTTTTTTTTTGTTAAAATAGTGCGGCTGAAAAGTGAACGTTTAGGTTATTTTGGTTAAATTGTCTCACCATAATAACCAAAAAATGATTTTAGTGAGACAACAAGAAGTGTTTAGAGCATTCCTAGCAACCTTACCAAATTTTACTCACCAAATTAACCAAAAGTACACTTCTAGTTATTTTAACTTATTTTTTTAGAGTACCACAATAGTCTTACTATTTTAACAATCTACTTTCACTATTCCATTTAAATATTTTTTTTCAAAGATTTGTTTATTCATTTTTTAACTATTAAAGGAAGAGAGGGAAATGAAAAGCAAAAAAGAAAAGAGATAAATGAGTTGTTTAATGAATAGGTGAGTGAATAGTAAATTTTAAGTTTGATAAGTACTATTCCTACCACCAAATTTTTTTGTTAAACTGGTGAGGCTGAAAAGTGACAATTTAAGCTATTTTGGTTAAATTACCTCACCAATTTAACTAAAAAATAGATTTAGTGAGGCTGCTATAGGTGTTCTAAGAAGGCCTCTCACACATCCTTACCCAAGGAGGAGAGAAAAAGAGCCACTTTTAGAGGGGGGGGTTCCTGCCCTTTGTAAAGAGAGTCAAGTATTACATGGGACTTTAAGATAAAGTAAACATGGAATGGTGCTGTGTTTTTTAAGAAAAAATACGTTTATAAATTAATACTAAACCCTACTCTTGTCAATTAGTATCATGGAATGGTACCGAGTAGAGCTCAAATTACCAGTACTGAAGAGACAATACTACATTTCTTGTAACCTTTTCCTTATTTACTTAGAAGAAAAAAAAAAAAAAAAAAAAAAAAAAAGACTACAATTTTTTAGAAAAAAATTTCACTCCTAAGGAATGGATGATTGAAAGGATCCGATAAATCAGATCCCACATTGCGCACCCTTTTTTAAGTTTAAGAGGACATTAATAAAGGCTTGACAGATTAGGTGGTAAATAAAGTTTCCAAAAATAAATAAATAAAGAACAAAATATTTAAATGAATTAATGAGAGTCGTTTGCTAATTGAGATTAACTATTTTGAATAAGTGAGTAGTTAATATAGAATTTTTTAATTTTTATTTTTTTTAACTATTTAGTTAAAATGTTGAGTAAGATGTGAATGCCTTATGAGACAAACAGAAGCATCACACAACAATGACTAGATCATTTCCATTTTTAAAAATAAAAGAATAATAATAATAAAGAAAGTTAGAGCATCTCAGCAAGAGCGGCTAAAATAGCCACTCACTATACACCTTTTTTCATTTTAACTACTAGTTTTTCAGACACTCCAGCAGAATATCTATTTTAACCATTTATTCTAATTAAATATTATTTTTTAATATTATTTTATTATTTTTTATCTTTTAATTTTTTTTCCCATTTCTCTCACCCGCTGTTTGTCTCAAACCCACCCACTGTTTCTCTCAAACCCATTTCTACTTCTCTCTCTCCTAGCTCGCCCTCTCTCTCTCTGTGCAAGTCTCTGTTTTTTTTTTTTTTTTACAGGGACTTGCAGCTGAACCTGTGGAGAAGGAGATTCCGGCGAAATGGGTTCCGATGGGTTTCACCGGAATGGGTCTTCTCATTCACCGGAATGGGTTTTCAGCGGAATTGGAGTCTGGGTCCGACTTCGACTTCTCGTTCGCCTTCGACAACAACAACGTCTCTGAACTACCCTTTGGTGAGGAATCATATTTCTTCTGATATTGTTATAAAGATTTATTTGTTATAGTTGATTATGTGATTCTCAGACAAAAACATAAGGGAAAGCATATAGTTGATATAGTTGATTCTGTGATTCAGGGGAGAAGACGAGCGAAACAGAGAGATAGGGAGAGAGAGAAAAAATCATTAAAAAATCTTAACAGCCGCTACAGTAGACTTTCATATATGAAAGTCTACTGTAGCAGTAGCAAGGAAAACTGCTAAACTAGCCACTCTGCTGGAGAACGTTTTCTTCTATATTTAGCTAAATAGTTAAAGTAGAGCCTCTGTTGGGGATGCTCTTAGAACCCTTTTTAATACATCAGGAAACAAAAGCTCTTGGGAACTTTTATGAGAAATGTTACACGCTCCCATTCTCACATTCACAAGTGCTCTCATGAAAATCACGATTGAATCTAAAATTCAATAATGAGAGTTCCAAAAGCATATGATGATTTTTACTGTACTACAAACGATTGTGTAATACAAAAGCATCATGCACTAAAAAAGGAAACAACATCTGAAGAGAAACAAGAATCGGCTGTGAGCGTCAACGCTCTTTGCTGCTCATGAGTCCTCACCGCTGAGATCTCCCCATCGAACATTGTGCTTTGCAGCGAGATAATGTGCTCCAACTGGTCCTCTACTACCATGTGGGTAGAGCTCTGGAAAAATCTTCTTCTCTTCAAGTTCATTCAACAATGGCGTGAATAGTGCCCAAGCAGCATCAAGCTCATCACTTCTGATGAACAACCTCCGTTCCCCTTCTATTGCATCTAAGAGTAGCCGCTCATATGCATCCGGTATTTCTCTTGGATACCTGCACATTAAGATTAACTGATGATATAGACTGGTGACAAGAATAAGATCAATGGATAACACATTGCCTTTAAAGATTAGAAATAAGGTTGGAAATATAATGTAACTCAAGATAATACCTCTCTTTCAACCACTAGAAGGCCATTATTAAGATATTGAATGTTGAACCATTTCCATTAATGCAGAGGAAAATTATGTTTACATTTGTTAATGCTTGCTTTCTAGACCATATTTTTTTGTTTTAAAAAGTGTTATGATGTGACATAAATATGAAAATAATTTTTGTTTTGTGAAGAAAACGAATACGAGAAGGAAATATTTTTTATCAAACTAAACCTATGTTTCTTATATTATCCACGTCTATCACAATAAACCAGTAAATTAAGAGGACAAACATGGTCAACAAAAAATGTCTTTATCATTCATATACCTTGCTCGATAAAGCAAATTTAGGTCACTGCGATCTAGTCTCATTCCAAGACCAGGAACTTTGTTGTTGATCTTCAAATAAATGGCTTCATCAGGTTGTACACGAAGTACAAGCTCATTTGTAGTCTTATCTAAGTCGGTTCCAAAGTTACGCTTGTAGAGGTTTCCAGGGACATGTCTAAACTGAACTCTGATCTCTGCTCTGGAGTACCATAACAACATTTTCAGATCATTCCATTTATTGAATCCCAACGACACACAAAAAAACAAAAGATTCTCATCAAGAACAAATTTTACGTACCGCTTAGTATGGAGAGCCTTGCCAGCTTTCATCAGGAAAGGAACCCCATCCCATCTGGCATTATTAATAAAGAGAGCTGCTGCTGCAAAGGTTGGAGTGAGACTGTCGTTTGGCACAGTTGGATCATCTGTATAAGCAGGATATGATTTCCCACCCTTGGTGTGGCCTTTATATTGACCAACAACCACATCTTCAAGCTGCAGTGGTTTCATTGACCTTAAGACCTTTACCTGAATCAAGGCCAAGCTAACTAAATGGTCACTATATTACAATCCCCTCGTAAATGAAGCTACTCTTTCGGAAACTGCAATCTTGGGGTGGAAAGACAAGGTTGTGGTGGTGTGCGTGTTGGAAGAGGTGGGTAGGAGTGCTAAAGTGATCAGAAGTTTTTCACTGAAGTTTTAGCTAGTTTTTCAAAAAGCCAGAGGTGATTATCAGTGAAGAAATAATTAAAACTGCAATCTTGATGGTAAAGAAAATATATATATTTTTTATTTGTATGTTAACAAATATAAATAAGAAACCGGATAATACCTTTTCATTCCTTATATCCTCCGCATCTAAACTGACAGGAGTCTCCATTGCAAAAAGTGCTAGTATTTGCAGAAGATGATTTTGCATTATATCTCGTATGATTCCATAGCTGTCAAAATATCTGAGAACAGAAAACAAAAACAAGGAAGTGATCATTGTCTGAGAAAGAATAATAATGTTATTTCAATACTTGTTTCATCTCGCAACATATGGAGCTCACCCCCCTCGTCCTTCTGTACCAAAATCTTCAGAAAATATCAGTTGCACATTGCGTATGCAGTTCCGCGACCAGAGAGGCTCAAAAACAAGGTTTGCGAACCGAAGTACTGAGAGATTCTCGACAAGCTCCTTGCCCAAGTAATGGTCAATCCTGAAATTATCAACAAGATCAATATTTTCTCACAAACTCTATAGGTACAGATTATCACAAAGCAATAATAAAAAAGAAAATGCTAGGGGTTCTCCTCCTAGCGTTCTCCCAGTCTTACGTAGAATATGATTTAAAAAAAAATAAAATTGTAGTGCCTCCACCACCGGTTTTTTTAGGCATTAGCACAAAATTTGAGGCATTAGCATCAAAATTTAGGCATTAGCACTAAATTTATAATGATCAAATCCATTTTTTGTGATACCATCCCTAAAGGGTTAACCTTCTACCCATAGGTTTTAGTTTTGAATCAAAAAACAAGTTTTAAAGTATTAGAACCTAAATATTAACTTATAAAAATTAATCTGTTGGCAAAAAAACGGTATTACAATTTTATTTTTTCTTAAATCATATTCTACGTAAGACTGGGAAGATGCTAGGAGAACACTTGGGAGAGAACCCCTAGCAAACCCCTAATAAAAATGTACCTGAATATTTGGTCTTCAGCAAGGTACTTGATGTAATGGAAATAGCAGATGGATTGTGGATGAATGGACAATGTTGAAATCAGTACGGGCCCCATGTCATTTGCCTAACTTTCTATGCCTAACTTTCTTGACGTTTAGAGTCTCTGGGAGTCTTTTTTTCTAGTAATGAAATGATACAAGATTCTCCTTTTCAAAATAATAATAATAATATAGCAAATAATTAACAGTTAATCGTCTATTCATGTCAATCTACTTTTTCTTTTGTCTTTTATTTATTTATTTATTATTCTTTTCAAAGTGGGGAAGCTAGGTGAGGATTCATGTAAATCCACAATCAATTTGAAGTCTTGTTAAGATGTATTAATGTAGCTAGGGGCTCAGCTTGACAGACCAAAAAACCTCTTAATTATGGCTTCCAAAGCAAGTAGTTCAGTACTGTGCTTGCATTTGCTGCTTCTTCTGCTTGTCTCAGCCACTGCGGTCTCTCAACGGATTGTCAAAACTCTTCCAGGCTACCCCGGGGAATTACCCTTTAAACTTGAAACTGGGTATGTCGATCTTACTCTTCTTTTTCTTTGATCTGCTATATATATATATATATTGAGTGGCAATCGATGATATTGATGGTGGTTTAATATACATATATAGATACATAAGTGTGGGCAATGTGGAATTCTTCTACTATTTCGTGGAGTCGGAAGGGAATCCGGGAGCTGATCCTCTCATACTCTACATGAATGGAGGCCCCGGTTGTTCCGGTTTAAATGGATTCTTTTACCAGATTGGTATCTCTTAAATTACTTCTTCTTATTGATTGTTAATAACTCTTCACTAATGGTTTGTTTCTGAATTAATTTAAGTTCCTTTCCCTTTGCCAAGAAGGCTCTTTGCCAATAATCTCCCACCCCGGCCGGCCACTTCCATGGAAAAAGACAAAGGGGGTTGGACTTGGACACTTGGACACTTGGACTTAATCCCTCGTTTTAGGAGTCCTTTGCTTATATATATATATATATATATATAT
>CM017326.1:562606-576670 GCA_006937295.1 Carpinus fangiana | reverse complement strand
GTCATAAACACCAACAAAATTCACATTCACATGTCGAGATCCGACATAGTATTTCCCAAGATGCTCTTGAACTTCACTGATTCTCGTGTTGTTATATTCCTTGTCAACTGTCACTGTTTCCAAAACAGTGCCAAATGGATTAATCCTTTTCCCGGTTGGTAGAGTGACATTGGTAACCGGATTTATTACTACATTAACTGCCACCCAAAAATCTCCCAATTGGGTTCTCCTTATTCTATTTACTCTCCCTGGCAACTCTATGAAAGTTTCGGTTGTATTACATTTAGGATCTTTGATCCAAACCCTCTTAATTCTGTTACCTATAAGCTCTCCAACAAGAACAAATGTACCATCAGCACTAACTGCAACACCCGAGGCTCCGGAAAGCCCCGTTAGCAACACACTAACTTGCTTTTTCAATGGATCGTATTTTAATAAACTTCCTGTTGCATCGCCATTGTTTACCGCCAGAGTGATATCTCTGCATGAGAAAAAGTATACCAGTTACAGCAATGGTTTACATTAAATAAAGCTATATATAGACAGAGAAATAAATAATAAAATAACTATATATTTGCGTGCACATACACAATAATTCAATATTATTTTATCTCATTACATAAAATGTCCACGTGACCATTAAGTTTTTTTTTTTTTTTTTTTTTTTGACAAGTGGTGATTTAACATGTATAAGAGCTAAAAGTTTTAGGATCCAACTTTGACTCTACCAATTCACCTCACATTTTAAATAAAATATTTCACGTGTTGAGAATAACCTATTAAAAATGAGTTTGAACCAACATGTGAACTGGTGAAGGGGGGTATTAAATTAATGATTAAATGATTAAATTTATCTCAATTTAACATGGCATCAAAACCATAAGTCATGATCGTTCAAACTAAGTTTAAGCCCACACATGAACGGAATTGTTAAAATAAGGATTAACTTATTAAATTTACTTTCACGAGTCTTAAAAAGACTATTAAGTGACATTTGAATAGTAAACGTCGCTACCCAAGATTTCCAGACCACGTGTTAGTGACCCATGAATAGTAAACCAAAAATGTCACTATTCACAAGTCACTAAATGGGATTTTTTTTATTTTATTGATAATGAGTCATGATTAAGTGATTCAATTTAGTTATTTCTGAAAACTAAAGCTTTTAGGATAAGTGGCGTGGTATAGGAGAAACATTTTCCAATTTTTTTTGAGGCCAGACATATGTACCTTAGCTGGTAAACATTACTAAATTCTGTGAAGTAAACATCTCCTGTAAAAGGGTCGTGGCCTACGCCGAAAAGGAACCGGAAGGGCACCCCATTCAGATCGCCGGCGAGTTTGGTTGCTAGCCCTCCCTTTGGTCCCACCTCCATGAGCCCAACATATGCATCAGCTACGTAGATCTAGAACTGCTGCGTTAAAGGGTTGAAATCCAAACCTAATGGCCTCCCACAGGTGGATCCCAAATCATCATAATTACTTTGGCCATCACATGCCGCACTTGACCTGAATCAATCTCATATATAATTCTTTGTCTAAGTTTATAACATTATATATAAATCTTTGTCTAAGTTTATAAGTAAATTAACATTATGTATAGAAGGTAATTAATGGAAGATGTTCCAAATCAACCTGGTTGGTGCGTCGAAGGCAAACTCTACAAAGCAAGCAGTGGCTTCTTCATATTTGAGAATTCGACCGTCCTGGACACTCACATATGGTCCTCCACCTAATAAGTCAAAGGCAGAGGATGAAGGACCGGTGACACCTGTTGGCAATGGAAGCTTCTTAAAAGTTAAAGAAAGAGCCATAGGAAGAGGAATGCACAAGAGAAGGCTGAAAATGGGAAGCATGGCAACCCTGGTAAGGGAGAAAGAGATTATAACCATTTCTTGATGAATGAAGAAAGATGGCAACCCACATTGGTATTTATAGGCATGCAGCCCCAAATTGAAGTGGGATGTACGTGAATGCAGTATAATGTAATGAAGTCAATTATCTTCAATTTGTTTTTTTTTTTTTTTTTCCTAAAAAAAAAAAAAAGCCTTAAAATGTGGTAATTATAAAGAGAGACATGGTGCATGTGTTTTTTCTAATAAAAAAGACATCCGGAAGATACCGATCATATGTAGTTATTTACGTAGACATGATTATAGTAGGCTAGTAGCATCTGCTTGTTGGTAGCTGTACAAGAAGGGTCTAAAAGGTGGGAATCATAGATGCTCCCTTAATTCCAATTAAGTCTTCGCTTTATTCAGCTTTATCAAAGCATCAATGAAACTTAAGATAGCTAATACTAATAAAATTAAAAATTTTTATTTCGAGAGTTGAACTCTCAGTGCTTTATTACATGTCTAACTACTATGCTTGTAGCCATTTCTTTTAAGACTACTAAACCATCCTGTTATTATCAAGAAACAAAGATGACGGAGCAAGTGGTGGCGCAGCTTGTTCCAGATCTAATCCAACAAAATTATTTCTGGCGTATAGTTTAATACAAAACTCAACGATGCTGCGGGGATAGTTCTTTATTTGTCTAACTGTCATCGAGATGCTAATTAATTGAGTGTTTTTGTGAATGCCAATGTCAATATTTTTGGTCAATTACTTGCATTTCTAGGGTATTATATAATACGATTCGTGAATCATGCCCACATCATTTCTATGGTATTATATATAAAGTCTTATTCTTTTATGGATGATCTGGGCATGATTGATCACGAGTCGTATTATATTTCATCTCCTAAACTTTCGCAGAGTACGAGGTACGTTTATCCAACTAGGTGCAAATTAATCATTTCAATGGTATTATATATATTACAAAAGCCATCAAGGTTTTTATTGGGTGCAAGTCAATGGCACATGCACCATATGCACCCTTAACCCCATCTGCAACCGTTAATTTAGGGGACAGCTGCTGGTAGGGTGGAATTTTCTTTTAGGGATATTTTACATAGGGATATTTTTATCTTTTTGCTATGGGACATTGTCAATTAGGTCGCAGTTTGAGAGGTGTATGTGAACTTTACTCTATATTTGATTTGATTTTTTATTTTTTAACATGTTCGCACAAAGGTAAAAGTTTAATCAAATCGAAGTCAATATAAAATCTAGCAGGATTTGTGCTCTCCCTACCAATCTTTTTTATTGTGTAATAGGATCCAATAATTCCATGTCTATTTATACGAAAATGATTGAGGTAAATGATCCTAGCAATAGATAGTGTCAAGATGTTAGTAGGGGTGTAAACGAGCCATGCCCGAGCAAGTTTCTTATATTCGGGCTTAACTTGTTTAAATTTTATTTGAGCTCGAGCTGAGCTCAAGGATGAGTCAAAAAATCGAGCTCAAGTTCATAATAAGTCGAGCCGAACCAAGCCAACTCTCTTATTTTAATGTTTTTTTTTATATATATAAATTTAAAGTACTTCAAATACTCTTAGACGACTCAAGAAGCCAACTTGTATATGAGTATTTGCTTAGCCTGGCTAGTCGAGTATGGGGCTTGAGTCAATATAACAAGGCACTTGGTTTCGAAGAAAGAGGATATGCATCCTTTTATAGATAAGCAAACTTGGGGATTGATTTTTTTCTTAGCAATGTGGGACAAGTTAACTGGTTGAATTCAGACTACAGTGGGACAATGCCCCTACAAAAAAATATTTTTTCAATGTCTCTCTCTCTCAATCTCTCTCACCAGTCACAACGCATCTTCTACCCCAACTCTCATTTCCCACTCTCTCACTCTCGCTCATCAAATTTTTGTTATATATATATATATTAAAGTAAGTTATATAGTATATTTGTTATTATTGAGTAATATTGACTATATATTGTTAGTTACTTAATAAGAAAATATACGAGTCGAGCATTATACGAGTTCGCTCACAGGCGAGCTCACGAGCTTAACTGAGTCAAGCCGAGCTTGCTTTGTTTAATATTTAAGCCAAGATTTATGTTTACAAAGTGCCTCATTTAATAATCGAGTCTAGCTTATACGAATCAATCCCAAATTCACTCACGAACACCCCTAGCTGGTAGTTTTGTTTTGACATTGACATTCTTGCAACTTGTACGTACGTCTCATAGAAACCCTAAAAAACTTTTGACATTGGCGCTGTCCATTAGCTTGTGTGGTTACTGTATACAATAATGATGAATAATATGGAATCGAAAAAAGATAGAGTAAAAAAAAAAGTCGAGACACAGATTTACGTAGTTCGCCAAGATACTTACGTAATATATATATATAGAAGAAAATCCTAATTGTACGAACGTATTTTGAAAAACCCCAAAATAACTCGTTCACTCCACTCCGCCTACTTGGCCAACCACTGGTATTCCAATATTACTCTCTATACTTGAGAAAATATGAGACACTAGTTCCAACAACTTGCGATGTTTGAGGGGTGTGCACTAGGAAAATTCAAAAATGTTCCAATGGTGGTGATGATTTTTTCCAAATTATAAGAAGACTATTGGAAGAGGTTGAGAAGGGAGATTTTGAATTATTGGCAACCATAGCTCGAGAAATCTGACTTTGTATAAATGTTACTTCTCCGAACCTCTTCCATTTGGGATGCTAAGAAAATTCACAGAATGTTAACTTTTGCATCCATTATGTGACATATTGGGCCACAGCAAGAGTTCACTTAGACGCATTTTCACTTGCTTCCCCTCCCCCCTCCATTCTTCCATCCCTATTGGTAATCTCTCCCCTTTAGGGGTTGTTTTGTAGTTCTCGTTCAACTCAACAAGATTTCACATTGATCCTATCCCATTTTGCAAAATTGCAACACTGACACATTTAAAATTGGCTATTGTAAATTAGTGAAATCACCCACTTGAAAATAGTTCGCTTACTGAAATTTATGGTTTCACATATGACATGATTTGGGAGGCAGAGGCAATGCCCACTTATTTGATGGTAGTCCCATTAAGATTGACCACAGAGAACCACTAAATAGTAAATTCAATTTTAGTGTAGTATAATTTGTACGTATGTCCACATAAAATTTTAAATAGACACAATGCACAAATGCACTTGTGATTATATTACAGCAATGCTTCATTGCATGTCAATGCCATCAGGTAGAGAGAGCATGAGTTTAAGGGATTTCCTATTTTCTTGTATCAAGTAGTCAAAAGAAAGTCGCCAACTAAGCTTAAGTAGTGAGAAGAACAATATATATATAGTTCAAAGTATAGGAACCAAGCACAAAAGAAAGCACATTTAAATCTTCGTAATTCTCCTGAATTTTCATCACTTTTGTAATTATATTTTCAAAATTCAAAAACTGTTAACTTAGCATCGAACTTCCATTTTCCTGCAATGTCACCATTCTGTTAAGTTTTTCCATTAAATTCTAACTGATGGGGTGTTAAAATTACCAAAATACCCTCCATTTTGTTTTTTAAAAAATGAACAAAAAATTGTAAAGATTCAGGCGTTGATTAGAATTTAATAGAATTTGCAAAAATACTCACGCCTAAATCTTTGCAATTTTTTTATTTTTCATAAAAAAAAAAAATTAAAAATTAAAATATGGGAGCTATTTTGGTAATTTTGACACCCTCTGTTAGGATTTATTGGAAAAACCTAAGAGAAGGTTGACATTGCAAAAATTAGAAATTCGATACACTAAATTGATAGTTTTTGAACTTTGGAGAGGCAATTGCAAAAGTGATAAAAGTTAGGGGATTACATGGAATTTCCCCTATAAATATCATCTTTTTGGATAACCTTACACATCCTATTACAATAAACATATGTTAAGGGCACATTTTATAAACCGAGTGATTCTTATACTTAGAGCCCGTGGACTCATTTATCCACCTATATCAATGTAGTAACCCCACAATTACATAGATGTTGCCTGCAGGTGCACGTGTTGAGAAAGATGGTCAAGGCCCATATTTCTCTATGGGTTATTTTGGTTTAGGCTATCTATTGCCTCCTGTTTGTGATCGACTACCATATTTAGTCTCTTTTATTATAATGTATTTGTTTTATTTGTTGCCTGTATGTTTTCCTTCGGATTGTATAAACACTTTAATTTATATTTGTTAAACTGTCGTCTATGGCACTTATATATGTTTAATTGATGCATTAGTGTGTATTTAAACTGTAAGAAAACAATGCTTATATTTATTTAATTGAGGTATATACAGCAACTCTGAAGTTTTATATGATACAAAGACAATCAGACATTTCACGATGTCTATGGCAAGGCTAGGGACCAATTTGAAAAAACTTATCATGGTACTCTTTGAAGCAAATCTCGAAACCTTTATTGGGCACATTCACCTTCCACTCTCCAAACATTTCCAAGACATTCAGAATTGTCGTCCCATGATCACTGACTACCCTTGTAGACCATTTTGTCAACACTGCCCATCTACTCTCATTCTTGAAGGAAAGCAATAGCTTTTGAATTTCCTGGTTCCCATTCCCAAGGTCAGATTTAGTCTTCTCCTGAATCTCAATACGTTTCCAAAAAGGCTTGTGTTTGCAACCTGCTTTTCCAATATTGCAAGACAATTCTATGGAAATGTATGCTTCCTTTATGATTGAATCCTCAGCCACAACATTTACTATCTTTGAAAATTGTTCAATCCATCCATTGTCCTTGCCTCCGCAAAGAAAAGTGTACTCTTCGATCTGATTGCACAAGATATACATTTCTAACCTTAAATTTTAAATGAAGGCGCATTATGAATTTGCCTAAAACTACTTTCATGAATAATATATATATATATAGCGTGTGTGTGGAAAAGATATATATGTATATTCATTCAGAGTTGTGAAAAATAGTTTACCGCGTAAGGTCCAGGTGGTCTCATGCGCATACCACATCCCTCCATCACGATCAGTTCACATCCTTCATGAAGTCAAGGGAAAGGGAAGGACATCATTTCATATTGCCGAATTATGTCTAGTGCATTTTTGTTTTTCACATCACCTTCTGGGTTCATCACTACGACAAGAGGCTTATTCTCTAGAATTGAGATCCCCAGCAATTTATTAGTCAAATTGCTAGCAATTGGGCAACACATTGTGAAAGAGCCAATATGGGACCCACTTGCCCAATCCTACTAAAAATTTGAGTTACACATCGTGTGAGAGTCTGCCCAATCCTATTCTCAAAATGCCACTCTTCTTTAATGAACTTGATGCCAGCTATTGGTGAAAAGTACTGCACTATGTACCATGGCATCTTAGACCGCAATATCTCAAACTTCTTTCGCTTGTCATCAGTCCACTGGTCTACAATTGGAATCCACACAATTTTGTATTGGTCCCCTTTCTTTCTTAATCCATCATAAATTGGCATCAAAATCGAGATATCATTGTTGGATATTTCCAAGCTTGAAATGAATAATAAAACATTCTTCGTTTTCAGCACAGCTGTACTAACCTGTTTGTACAAGACAATTGTGAAAATTCAAGTCAATTGTTCAACAAATCATTCTTTTTGTGTCTATTGCACATAACTCAAACGAGGTTACTATCGTATGAGTTGTGTTGATAATGGCTCAAATTGTCAACAAGTGTTTACTTAGTAGTTAAGATTTGTTTACTTGTTGGCCAAGAATTATTTACGTATTGGTCAAAGCTTATTTACTTGTTGGTTAAAGATTGTTTACTTGTTGGTCAAGGCTTGATTACTTTTTGAAGAAGTAACTGACTTTATAAAAGAACATTCAGTCCTTGTTGAGATTATCCCAAGATGTAGAAATCCAGAGCTCCTTCTTCAATATATGTGAGGAAGAAGAAGAGAGCTAGGGTGGGGATGGGGCAAGAGAGTGACTTTGTTGTCTAGTCCAATTATCATTTGTTAAGAGGAGTATATGAGGCTTTCCTGTGGAGCAAAGTGTAATTGGGTGGTATGGGCATGTACTGTGAGTTGTAAGAATTTGCTAATAGTAATTCTCTTGTTGGTGGACGTAGGCTAGGTTTTGGGCTGAACCACGTTAACTCTTTGTGTACATGTGTGATTGGTGTGTGTTCTCGTGTGTTTTCATTCCAAACTTGTCTTTCGCATAAAGGGCTGGTGGGAAATTGGTTGTCAATTTATTATCAATTTTCCAACAATTGGTATCAGAGCTTGGTTGCGGATCTTTACTCGTTAAGAAGAAATGCAGTCCTTGAAGAAGTTTGGGATTGAAGGGCTCGACAGAGTGTGTGAAGGTACTGTTCACGAATGAGGTATTGTTCATGGAGCACTATTCACAGGCAGAGGTACTGTTCATACAGTATTGTTCATAAGGCACTATTCACGGAGTACTCTTCAGAAGTGTTGGGTACATGTGTTGTTCAGAGGTTAAAGAAGAGCAGGTTCGGCAAATAGCTCCAAAAATACATTAATAGTGTTTCTCTTGTTGCAGTGAGAGATGACTATGTTCTTTGAAAAGGACATGTACATCCTCTGGCATGACCGCTAAAAATGTCAGGATAATGGATGCGTTTTGTTAGCAAGTCCACATTTGCATACGGGACATTGGTTTGGTTTTTTATGTCGGGTATGTGGTGGAAAAGGGTGTCGATGGTTGATGAACTTCCGGGGGAACCAAACATGAAAGTTGCACCATATTTTTCAGCAGGATTTTTTCGACATGTACCGAAAATGTAAATTCTTAGAATGGTTTTAATTCTAAGTGCATGTGCTCTTTATGGTGTAGCATGATAATTCTTGAAGAATTATAACTGTTGGTGTAGACAGTATTTTGTGCGACATCCCAGGGCGTGGGGATGGGCATCTATCAAAAATGCGGATTTGAGGTCTCAGGTAGAGGTTGCCAAATTTTTTCCAAGGTGGAGATTGTTGATAATGGCTCAAATTGTCAACAAGTATTTACTTAGTGGTCAAGGTTTGTTTACTTGTTGGCCAAGGATTATTTACTTATTGGTCAAAGATTGTTTACTTGTTGGCCAATGATTATTTACTTATTGGTCGAGGCTTGTTTACTTGTTAGCCAAGGATTGTTTACTTCTTGGTCAAGGCTTGATTACTTTGTGAAGAAGCAACTAACTTTATAAAAGAACATGCAGTCCTTGTTGAGATTATCCCAAGATGTAGAAATCTAGAGTTCCTTCTTCAATATATGTGAGGAAGAGAAGAAGAGAGCTAGGGTGGAGATGGGGCAAGAGAGTGAGTTTGTTGTCTAGTTCAATTATCATTTGTTGAGAGGAGTGTATGAGACTTTTCTCTGCAGCAAAGTGTAATTGGGTGATATGAGCATGTACTGTGAGTTGTAAGAATTTGCTCATAGTGGAACTTGCTTGTCGGTGGACGTAGGCCAAGTTTTGGGCTGAACCATGTTAACTCTTTGTGTGCATGTGTGATTGGTGTGTGTTCTCGTGTATTTTCATTCCAAACTTGTCTTTCGCATAAAGGGCTGATGAAAAATTGGTTGCCAATTTATTATCAATTTCCCAACAAGTTTAGAGTTGTGTCCCACTCCGCACCTCTTGACGTGAGACACTCTTGGAATGTAGGAAGACTCATAAGCAAAGGGGAGTTGGGTCAATATGAAGAGACTCACAAGGGGGGGGGGGGGGGTTGGGANTGTTGTGAGTGCAATTGTGAGTGTTGTGTCCGACATTAAGAAAATATAAAAAAAAAAAAGAGTGCTTAATATACATAAGTGGATCTTAACCCATTAACTTAGGCTTTTGAGCTAAAGTTGTGTTCAGTTATGTATATTAATGTACTATTGGTAAAAAATCCATATCACTTTATCTTCCAACAAATGGTATCAAATCCATGGTTACTTTCCTGGGACGGGTGTCTGGATGCGTCGGATTTAAAGTTGTGTCCCACTTCGCAACTCTTGACGTGAGATACTCTTGGAATGTAGAAAGACTCAAAAGCGAAGGGGAGTTGGGTCAATGTAAAGAGACTCACAAGTGAGGGAGATATTGTTGTGAGTGTTAAAGGATATCAAGCTTCCATGCAATTGAGTGCAACCCTAGTGTGATCGATCGCAGGTTCGATTGCAACATCAGTCACAGCATCAATACCGAATGAAGAAAGTAGAAGGGTTTGGCAAACTATTGCAAGACGTGTGCGATCAATCGCACCAACAGAGAAGATTGATGGTGCAGATCTGTAGAACCAATATGGAAAGAGTTTGAGGACAACAGACAAATTTTGAAGTTGAAAGGTAGTTTTGGGTGTGTGAAGAATAGTTGAACCAGTGTTTTCTATGGTAAGACCAGTTCCATTGCCCACTGCAACTTCCTTTGCCTGCTGAAAGGGCTGCTGAATCTGCAGGTTCTCCAGTTGATTAGTTATGTACGCATTTTCCCCACTGTCTACTAACCACTGCTGGTCTTCATTTGCTGAGTTAGTGTGTGCCACCATAGCTGCAAGCTGTGTAGGAGGATTTTTGCCTTGGAAGGCATAATCCATTTTGTGGAAGCAATCAATGGCTGAATGACTGGTCCTGCCATATATCTGACAAGGAGTTCTAGGACCAGGGGAGAAGGACTGCTCCTGGGCTGATGGAGAACCTTGAGGGTGTTGTCTGTAGGGATAATTGTTTCCCTGGTTGAACATAGGTGTCCTCCGAGAGAATGATGGGTTGTTCCTGTGAAACTGAGGTGGCCTTCTGCTGAACTATTGTTGTCCACGATTATACTACTGGAAGTAAGGTCTAGGTGCTGCAAAACCAGAGCCTTGTCTTGGAGGATAGTTTCTGGATGAAAATTTTGAATACATAGAAGGCTTGCCTTGTGACTACTGAAAATTTTGCTAAAAATTTTCTGGAGAATTCTGAGGTTTGTTTGCTGTTAGTGCAAAGTTTGAGTGATCTGGGACCTGACTTTGGTGCTAGTTGAGTAATATTTCATGGTTTAGAAGTTCATCTTGGAAATCATCAAAGCTGATAGTGTTTGCTCGTGTATGAAAGGTGTATGTGGTGATGAAATGGGTAAAGGAGGGGTTCAACCCATTAAGGATTGAGGTGATTAGGTCATCATCAGGGATCGAGTTTCCTGCTGCACTAAGCTGGTCAACAAGGGTTTTGGTTGCTTGTATATAGTCAGAGCAGGATTTGGGACCATGGGACAAATTTTGTAGTTGCTTCTTGAGATGAGATATTCGAGACTTGGATTTGGAGGCAAATTTGGTTGCCAAGGCTGTCCAGCTTGATGTGAGGTGTTTAGCAAATACACATTGGCTAGTACCTTCTCAGAAAGAGAAGATGTGATAATACTCAGCAGATATTGATCCTTCCTATTCCAGTTAAGGTATTCTAGATTAGAGACAGATTTTCCTTGATCATTGGTAATCAGTTTTGGAGGACATGGTTCTATTCCTTCTACCAAGTCCATAAGATCATAGGTGTGCAGAATAGGGTTTATTTGCGTCACCCAACTGGTGTAGTTGTCACCATCAAGTTTGAGAAGGGAGTTTTAAGTTGTGGTGGGTGGAACAAAGGTTGAGTTGGATGCAGCCATTGTTGAGATTGAAAGTAAAGGATGGCGTTGGCCTAGTGAAGCTCTGATACCATGTAAAAATTGAGAGGTTTTATTGATCAAAACGTTGAATCTTACAAATACAGAGGTAGGTCATTATATACACAAACTTAACCTAATAGAGAAAAACACAAAATTACAAGAGAACACACCTGTAATTGTTTACTATTCACGTCTCCTTGATGTTCACGTTTCCTTGGATTCTCTAGCTTGTGATTCTTTCCTTCTTGAATTGATCTAACTATGAGCTGTATGGACGTGAGCGAATCCTTGTAATATTATAATCAAGAATCTCAAGATTCTCACGAATTTGTCTGCTGTCCTCAAACTCTTTCCATATTGGTTCTGCAGATCTGCATCATCAATCTTCTTTGTTGGTACGATCGATCGCACATGTCCTGCGATAGTTCGCCAAACCCTTCTACTTTCTTCATTCGGTACTAATGCTGCGACTGATGTTGCGATCGATGCTACAATCGATCACCGAACCCTTCTACTTTCTTCATTTAGTACTGATGCTGCAACTGATGTTGCAATTGAACCTGCGATCGATCACACTGGGGTTGCGCTCGATTGCATGGAAGCTTGATATCCTTTAACAGTGAGTGCACTTGTGAGTGTTGTATCCCACATTGAGAAAATATAAAATAAAATAGTGCTTAATATACCTAAGTAGACCTTAGCCCATTAGCTTAGGCTTTTAGGCTAGAGTTATGTTCAATTATGTATATTAATGTACTCTTGGTAAAAAATCCATATCGCTTTATCTCCCAACAAGTTGCAATTATATGTGGTGCAAAAGTAAGAAGAAGAAAAAAGTTTGCATGTTTCCGTTTGCAAAGCTAACCATTTCGTTGGTGGAACCGTCAATAAGAGGCTGTACATCATCCATGGCAAAAATCAGCCCCTTGAAAACCTCCATAATTTCGTCAGGTGTTTGTAAAAGTTCCTTTAGTTTCCTTTCTGCCTTCTTTTCCTCCGCAGTGAACAAGGTTAGGGTTGTTGATCATTTCTATTTTCTAAGCCATTATATTAATTGCATGTGCAACAGATTCTGTGGAGCATGCTTCCTTATGATTGAAATTGGCTTTGTGTCTAACCTGTTTCAATTTGGCATCTGCTCTTTAGGGCCTTGAGGGTGACGCTGATTTTATGGGCCAAGAGCAATAAATCTTGTATCTCCCTAAAACCAAGCAACTACGGTCATTTGCAATAAGATTTAAAAGGACAATATATATTATGTATCAAATATTTTATTTTGTTCAATAAGCAATTGCATTACAACAAGTCTACAATTGCGACATGACAGTAATTACAACATAAAAGATTTGAGCATACATATATAATACATGCCAAGGACAAGAACTTACTCATTGCTAGTGAGACAACAAATCTGAGTTGTGCAAGCTACAAGAGTAATGATAACCTGATTGACACCCTCCCGTATATCGCCCATGTCAGATAGAAAATATGTTGGACTTATGTCTTCGTCAATAAATAGTGTGTTCAACTCAAATAAAGACTCCATGATGTCCAACGTGTCATTGATAATTTTGTTAAGTTCACCAATCGTTTTCCCATCTTTTTGGAGGTCTAGGTGCTTTAAGGTGGCAGGTACATGTTTTGGGATCTCCATTGATTCGACGAGATTGTGCGATGAGTGAAGTTGGGCAAGAGTCGAGAAGTCCTCGTAATTCAAAGCAAAAGCCACAAGTGTTAGCATTGCCATAGCATTCCATGGATAGCTCGAGAGTTTGTCAAATATTGACATCCTTGTTTTGTAAGCAAATAACATCCCCGTATCCTTGCATGCCATCTGACATTAAGCATTTGTTATTATAAAAAGAAAAAAGACTCCCCTGAATTATCTACTAATTTGCACTTTGATATCAAATGTTTAAAACATGACACTTAACTCCCCTCCCAAACTTTCAAATTATTGCAATTCGACTATTCTTTTTCAAAATGCCTCCATAATTTTTTTTTTTAAGGGGTGGCCGACCACCCCTTAATTTTTAAATTATTTTTTTTATTTAACTTGGGATGAGGCCATTTTGGAGGGGAAAAAAAATCAGAATAGTCGAATTGCACAATTTGGAAGTTTGGGGGGGTCAAGTGTCACATTTTAAACATTAGGAGTCAAAGTACAAATGAGTAGATAGTTCATGAGATAAAAAGTATTTTCGCAAAAAAAAATAGTAAAATCGATCACATTTATCTCAATCCTAACTCATGCCACAAACATTGGAAAAAATTAAATTAAATTAAATTAAAAAAAAAAGGAGCTATTTTGCAAGATTTCCATTAGATGAAAAACAATAAGTTAATTATTACCTCAAGCGAAAGTTGTTTGATCAGTGTACATAATAGTGGATCCAAGCTGGCCCTGGACACCTTTTCCTCCATGTTCTGATCCATGTGTTCCTGGCCCTATATATATATATATATATATATAGTTGAGTGATCACATGATCAATATTGTAAACAGTGGGGGTGGATAATGCTGCAGAATGCAGCAATTGTCTGAAAAGTGGCAAAAGTATGCAGTACGTACATGGTATTAATTGTGGTTTTTTTTTT
>CM017326.1:549387-561486 GCA_006937295.1 Carpinus fangiana | reverse complement strand
TTTTTTTTTTTTTTTTTTTTTTTTTTTTTTTTTTTTTTTTAAGCATCTAATTGAACATCCATAATCAATAATCAATAATCATCCAACCTGATAAATCAATAATCATATTCTCTATAATCAAAAGCACATTCATAATATATATAGTTACATTTATATAAAAAACTACTCCATCCGTTACATTTATATTACAAAAATATCATCTTGTACACACATTACTGTTATCCAACTATACACACATAACAATTAACCACATTCATCCTATATAAACAATTAACAAACAACTTAAATAAAAATGTCTCTATACATCAACACTTTGATCCAATATATATATATAATAACCTATAAAAACAAAAAAAAATACAATGTGAAAGTCACGTGACAACACACGCATGTATGTAAAAACACCACCTAGCATCCTCCGTGAAATTGAAGCGATCGAACAACGTAGAGACCGCCCTGCCTTCTCTGCATGCACTAACTAAAACTAATAAAAGAAACAAAAAATAAATGAAGATCATGATAAAATATCAAACTACTATAGTATTATTACATGCACTAAATGTATTGATTTACCTCAAAAGCACATAAATGAGAGTTATATAATATATATGCATGTATATATTATATTCCAATCTAAGAGTATAAAAAACACAGAACACAAAAAACACATAATATATTCGCATGTATATTATATTCCAATCTCATAAAAAACACAAAAAACCGGAGGATACTTTAAAGCGAGCTCAATCCATTTTTAACCGGCTTCAGCAATGCAAAGAGTGGATTGATATTTATGAAGATCCAATCCTTATAAAAGAGGCCTTGAGATCACATTCCAATCTAAGAAGTATCTTTGATGACTTAACCATTGTTAAAGATAAAAACATTA
Source organism: Carpinus fangiana (assembly GCA_006937295.1). Lineage (NCBI taxonomy): Eukaryota > Viridiplantae > Streptophyta > Magnoliopsida > Fagales > Betulaceae > Carpinus > Carpinus fangiana. The sequence continues at coordinate 560,597 of CM017326.1, read as the reverse complement.
CTGTAGCAGAAAGAATTTTTAAGTTTATTTTAGACCACGGGGAACCAGAAGAACATCAAATCGAGGAAATAAAAGAAAAATATGTCATTTCAGACTGGATTGCGTGTCAATTATGTTTTGGAAGACCTATAAAAACAAAACAATTATTTATATACGGCCAACCAAGCACGCAAAAAACTTTACTTTTTAGTATGCTTGCAAAAGCTATAAATATTTATTTTGCCAGCTCCAGGAAAAATGATTTCTCAGGAGCACACAAATACACAATTACTACGATATATGGGTTTTTGATGAATTTCACGAGCCAGAAGAAAAAAGTGGCCTATTCGCATCTACAGAAACCGGATCCACTTATTCCAACACTTTATTAAAAATGTTAGATGGGCAGGAATGTCGGCTAGACTTAAAATATTCCAGAATCTTTACTAAAAAAGCTAATATACCCATTATAATGATTGCTAATAGATTGCCTCAAACATTTAAGGAAGAAGGACCCTTTAAAGAAAGATTCTTATCCATCAAGTGTCAACACAACGGAGATAATTTATCCGAAGAAAGAATCATTACCACACTTTGGGGGTGTATAAAAAGAAGATTCCAAATGAAAGCCACCTATGCAGGAGAAACTGATATAACTATTAACTACAATCATTTTAAAGGAATGTTTTATTGGAATTTTTCAGATCAAACGAGAGCAAAAGAAGAGGAATAGAGAAAAATCTTTAAAGGGGGATGGGCCATGCATGGAACAGAGAAGCCTCCGGAAATAAATAAGCTTAAAGAAAATAAACCTTTTCCCGAAACGGCCAATAAAGAGAAAATAGAAAACAACATAAAAAACATATTTATGCATATTGATTAAGAAGCATTCAAAAATAAGGAAAAACTAAACACAATCAACTTTGCGGTTATACCACTAGCCAAGGAGAAGTGCAAGAATAAGGGGGAGACCATGCAAACTGAAAACGGGAAAACCTGTGAGGAAACAATACTAACTCAGGCCTTCCCCGCATATGGGCAAGGAAGAGCATGGTTTCTCGTCTTTAGAAATATAAATGAAGATTTTTTAGATTATGCGACATGGCCCATAAACATGAAATTCAAAATGCATAAAACCGAGCATGGCCCATCTAGTAAAGCCAATATTCGCAATTTAGATATGATTTTTTGGGTATCGCAAAATATGAAAATAGATGAAGAAGACGAAACAAAAGAGAAAATAAGAGAAAAAGTGGAGGAATAGTTGGGAGTAGAGGGGGAGGAGGGGAAAAATATTAGGAAATTCAATGCATTCCCCGGGGGAACTGATGAGGGAACCTAGGAAACAGAAGAGTTTCAGGTTGGAAAAGAAAATGCAAACACAAAGAAGTTATTCTGGAAAACAGGAAGAGAAGAAAAAAAGAAAAAGGGGAAAAACCTTTGGCAATTATAGGGACCTTGTTTAGTTTCCGGTTGGTTTATTCGGTTCTTAAATTGTATAAATCCTTCCCATTTGGCTTTGCCTTATACGTTACCATTTTGTTTTAACTTGAAGAAAACACCGGATTACCCGAAAATTTTCCAGCAGAACCCGGAAACCCGACGAAGAATAAGGTGATTAAAATAAGAAATAAGAGCCCATTTAACTATTAAATTTGATAATTAATTACTCTGAACCATTCTTGAAAAAGATGCTTGGTTATCTCTTTGGTACTTATTGGTCACATTGAAGGATAAGATAAGAATAAAATGTACATACATGGGTCGATCAAATGTTGTTGTAAAGTTCATATAGAGATACTGCTCGTGTAATCACTAATATATATACATGCTAGGATTAGATATGCAACTCTAAATGCCCATAAAAGTGTACAAATGAATTATATAGCAATTATAAAGCAATAAGATATGGAACCAAAGGATATATGATTGAGAAATGTGAACAAACTTTTGCACCATATAAGAAGCCACATAAAGACAAATGGCGAGCTTGAGTACCCACTTGTGAGATAAAAAGAAAGGGAAGCTTCTTTCCACACCATGAGGCTTTTTCTTTTGTCTAACCTTATTGTTTCCTATATAAAGGATATTGGTTTGGTTTTTGGCGACCTCATTTAATTTATATTATGACAGTACTTTTCGTCATGTGTGAGCTCAAACTCTCATTTAATAAGTGAGAATCGAAAACAAGCTTCGAATTCATAATATCATGTTAAATCACCACTTATTGTAAAAATTTAAGCTCGTAAGAATTAATTAATTTAATCATTTAGTTTAAGTTGATTATATACTATATAACCATTTAAGAAAAAAACCAACAATTAGTAAAGAAAAACACTAGTCTCAGGAAAAGTAACATTACTGGAGGAAGTAATATTATATATCTACCTATAGATATATAGTATATATATACACCAAATTCTTGGTCCATCGTAAGACATTTAATTAGGAATATTATTATGTTATATCTAACTTAAAAAAGATACCTACAAATTGCAATCTAGTTCTCACCTATTTTAGGACAAAGGAAATAATAAGCTTTTGATTGACCAATACATTGATACCACACAATTCCATGAGATAAATTTATTTTGATCCATGCAAGACAGCTAGCTAGCTTTGGCAACTATCTAGCTAGCTTTAAACTTTTGCTTTTCAATTAAAGATAAAATTCTTAAGAAAAGAATAAATTTCAAGAAAACTTATATAGCATATATGACTTAATTTTCAAATAATTCAAAATATAAATTGATATACGATTTATTTTCCTATCATGATTATGAGTATCCAGTCCTATCATGGATAAAAATATATATATTATGATATGGTCTTGGCACATTCAATTGCAATTTCATTAGTTCGTTTGTAATGATATCGCAGATGTGACTAAACATTTCCCGAAGTTACCTTAATATCACATGCATTACTCTAATTTTCCAATTAAGTTCTAATTGATTATATGGCTTTGTTGGGGTTAGAATATAGCCTAAATAGATTTATTTTTTTTCTTTCTAGAGTGAGATTTGCCATCATACTTTTGTCCTAGTTGTACAATCTTAATTATCTAATTCAATGAATTAATAATGCCAACAATATTTTTGAGAAAAAATGCATGGATTTCACCAGGGAAGCTAACCAAAGATGGATACAACTAGTTGCATGTGAAAAAAGTTAACAACTTCTTAATCAAAAGAATGGGCCAAAGGTGAAAGTAGTTTATATATATGTCCATATAATCAAAGGAAAGGCATAAGCTAGAAGCTGTTTCTAGGCAGATCCCCTATTGCTTCATTAACCTACTTAAGTTATCATCTTTAATTATATATATATATATATATATAAAATAAATTCAGCATGCGTGTATGCCACTGGTTTTGTCACTGAAGATTGAAGTTTTTTTTTAATGCAATAAAACATTTGAAAAGCATCATCGTCTAACTAGTTTTCCCAACCCAAACATATATAAACATGCAATTCGCACTGACAATCAACAAAAATTTTCAACTAAATACAATTTTCCAAAATAGCACATATACGTACCGCACTAGACGTAACGTGGTTGTCATTTTGTCACCTTCGAAAGACGTGACTTTTTTGTCGTAGCAGTCACATTTCGATCTCATTCCGATCTTTATCTATGCATATTATAATTGTACTGTGTTATATATGTTCATCTGGGCTATGAAATATATGCACAACATATTATTCTTGTACGGAATTTAAAATTATAGATCACATTTTTTATGCATGCTATATGATCTTATTAATTGATACTAAAAGGTAATATATTGTTACCTTGTGTTGTATTTGCTTATGATCGGGGGATGATACGTGCAGGTGACCCCTCGTCCTGTAAAACCCTCTCAGTGGTCACCGAAGGCTTAGAGATCCCTACTCAATGCCCCTCAAGCGAGCGAAACCGCTCCTCATACTGCGCCGCCTGATGAGCCAGCTGTGCATCCATCCGCCAAGTAAACTGCTCGGTAAGAGCAGCAGTCAATGCATCCATCTACTGCTTATACTACTAGTTTATTTCCTCCTTCTGCTCCTCAATCTCTTGCTTATGTTGCTGCTCCTTCAATTGAACTGCAGACTGAATCATTTCTGAAACTACAGCCGGGGGGGTAGTATTCGGGGACGGTGTGTAATAGTAGTAGATGTGTCCCTGCACCGGTAGAATATTCTTACTCATGCCGCGGACACAACCCGCATACTCCGGCTTATTGCCGTGAGCCTGTGCATATGCATCGTTCGGTGCCCACCGAATCGTCCCCTCGGGCCCCTCTACCAGTGCGGCAGGGTCAGAATCTACAAGCCTCGTCATCTCAGCTTGCACGTTACATACACACGGTTATCTTTTAGTCCAATTATTAATCATAAATATAAAAATTTACACATATGTGTTTCAAGCATACCACACTCTGCTCAACTAGTGGATTTGGATAGCCACCGCCTTTCTTCGTGTGGGTCTTGATGTAATTCTCTGCTCGCGTTGGGGCTTCGCCCGTTTTCATGACCTACACAATTCAACGAATATAAACATGTTTCCATGTTATAATATTGAAATATTTAATTCAATAATTTGTATGTATTGTGTTTGACAAACATACCGTCTCATGCGAGTATTGTGCGAAGCTCTTTGAGCCGGCACAATGTGGTGTCGTATACAATGCTCGAATTTGTGTCATATGCGCGGCATATTCCTGCGCACACAAATTACTTCATTAATTTATATGTCAAAAGATAAATAATTATAATTAGTAATACTACACAACTACAAGCAAAAAATTGACCTACCTGATTCTTTTTCTCACACCACTTCCCCAACAATATATCCACATCCACCTGCTCATACTTCTGGATGATTGTCTCCGCTCTTGCCTTCACTGAGTCAGGTGTGTCATCGACTCAAATGGCGAGTGGCTTTTTCAGTTCGTGACGCCAATACTTTAGCTTCTCGCCTATGTCCCGCCACAGGTCCTTTTTAATTTCAGCAATGTTCGAGCCGAAAAATATGTGAAACTGCTTCTGCATTAATAAACAATTGAAAAATTTATAAACCAAATCATGATATATTATACATTCAGAAATATACACATCAAAAACATTAAATTCATAACAATTGAATTACACTTACCAAAAAAGCATCAAAAAATAGCTCCTTCTTCTCTAACGGAAAATACTTCCAATTGTCTGATATACGGATGAAGGAACCGCGCCTGACCATCTTACCCGTCATCTGCCGCAATTTGCCCCCGCTTTTCCCTACGGGTTGTCGCATGCCATTGAACTCCACTATGACCCGTTCCCCATTTGGTATTGAATATAACTTGTGGGAGTCACTGACGTTAAGCACTTCAATATTATCATTTGTATCTGCATTTGGTAAGTAGAACATAAATTTACAATCAATATTTAATGAAAATAAATATCTAATTATATTTAATAACATACATACATATATACATATATATATACATACATATACATAGTTATATGCAGGGACGGAGCCAGAAAATTTTATGGGAGGGGACCAAGAAAAAAAAAATTCCAGTTCTTCAGAATTTTTTTATTAAAAAAAATTATTTTTGTTGTTTTTTAAACTAAAGACTACCTAAGGGCAAAAAAAAGTGAGCATTTAATAGTATGAGCCAAAAATAAAAATAAAAACTTAATGGGTATAACCCAAAAAATCAAGAATAATGCAAAAAAAAATTTATTGGATATGGCCATAAAATCTAAAAATAGGGCCTAAATTTTTTTGGGAGGGGGCCAAATGACTAAAATTAGAACTAAACTTTACTCTTTTTTTTTTTTTTTTTACTTCTATTTTTTTTTCCTTATTTTTGGGGGGGACCATGGCCCACCCCGGTCCCCCCTCCCTCCATCATTGGTTATAGGTCTAAACATACCCATCGTCCAGACCTCGTGCTCCTTCAGCACTGGTAAAGCAGGGGCCTCAGGCTGTGCTACATCCTCTGAGTCAGCCTGTGTAATATCCTCTAACTCGGGCTGTGGTATATCATGTGGATCATCACCATGGTCCACATCATCTCCCCCGGCTTGGGATACCTGCCTCTCCACATGGGTATCATCATTCGCAGTAGTACGCTGTAAATACTCCACAGGCGGACCATATGGATTGCCCACTAGGCTCTCTGGTCGTGTTCTGTCCTTTAGGAAAGTTTTCCCCCTAACGATAGCAGAAGACACCGGGGTGTCGAACTCCGAATAACCCGGCTCATGCGGGAGTACTAGTCGATACCCTGACTGCGGGTCAAATGGGGTAGGCAGGTCTTGAGACTAGCTGTCATCACCACTCGTCTCCCTGATCAACGCGGGATGTGGGCGCCTTAGGCTCCTTGTCTTTCCACCTAGAGCACTCATGTTTCACTGCAACATTAATGACATTCAAAATTAATTAATATGACTGGGGAAAAATTAAAATCCAACGCAATAAGGTAAATGGAATGTAATCAACATTTTAAATCAAATAAAGATAAAATTAAATGAACTGAACAATCACATGAATTAATAAACAAACCGAATAAACATATTAATGCCAACTTAATTTATATGAAATCACATACGCCTCAATAGGTAGTACGTCGATCCTGATGTAATCTATGTCAACCGGATGTGGATCATAATGATGATTATGATCCAACTAGAGATGCTCGGTCTCGTGGTAACTTGGTTGGTCGTCATCAGCCACTTGACCCAGGCCAACGTCATACACATTCCTAGGTTTGGTCCTCACGGTGCAAGCCCAATCGAGGTCCCTATCGTCGTTGACGTAATAAACTTGTGAGACTTGGGAAGTTAGCACATAGGGCTTATCAGTAATTTTATCCCCCTATGTACAAGGTTTTTGAAGTTTACTAGCGTTAAGCCATACTTGTCCAACTTGTACCCCCTGCCTCTTATGTTGTCCGCCCAATCACACTTAAACAATACGTACTTAGTCCGATCGTAGTATTCCACCTCAATGATTTTAGTTAACTTCCCGTAGTACATTTCGCCATCAACAGTCGGCACACAAACGCCACTGTTCTGAGACCTCCTTCCCACATCGTATGCAATAGTACGGAACAATTTCCCATTGACCACATATCTGTTATATTGGATTGCTAAGACCATTGGCCCTCTACAATGCATAACAAGTTTTTCTCCCATTTCCATCCTCTGTCGATCGTCCAAATGATCGACCTGCGAGCATAATAGAAGCGTATATGCACAGTTAACTACTGGGGTAAAAGAATAGGAGTAAGAAAGAAATTTGATCTTTAGTGAAATTTTTATTTGACATTTGTCTTACGTAGTCACGGTACCAATTGCAAAACTGTTGATAATGTTGATTCTCCAACTGAGTGTTTATCATTTGCCCCATATTCGAACCTCGCCTAAGCGTTTCCATGTGCGCCCTACAATAGAGTTAGTCCGTTCATTTTAGTGCGCTACTAAAAGTGCATGTCATTAAGTTACAATAGTACGCAACCTAATTATATTACTATGACTTACATCCGCAGTTGGTGAAAGTCGTCAGAGTTGAACATAATATACCGGTAAATCTGTATCATTGTGATACGATCTAGGTTCACTCGTGTTCTGGCCCCCCTACACCCATCTGCATTTCTTTGTGGCCTATTGTGAACTGTCGGTGCACTACCTAAATACGCCGAGCAGAACGTCACTAACTTAGTTGCTATGTATCCCTTTGCAATGCAACCCTCAGGAGACGCTTTGTTGCGAACATTGGATTTGAATCCCTCAAGGCTCCTACACATCAACATTCAATCAATCGTTGCACTTTTCAACATATGAAATAAATAAGTTTACTATTAATTAAGTATGTTTTACCTCTCTCCAGGGTACATCCACATGTCTTGTACCGGTCCACCCAATCGACATTCACGGACAAGGTGGACAACAACGTGGACCATGCTAGTGAAGAAGCTGAGGGGGAATATCTGTTCCATCAAACACAGAGTCATACAGACATGTTCTTGAAGTCTATCCAAAGCCTCGTGTGTCAGTGTCGTTTCGCATATGCCCCTGAAGAATGTACTCATATCGAGCAGTACCTTGATCACGTTGCTTGGCAATTTTGATCCCCTCAATGCAATAGGGAGAAGTTGTTGCATGATTACATGGTTGTCATGGCTCTTGAGACCTGACAACGTGCGGTCATCCATTTTAACACATCAGGATATATTCGAGGCATAACTGTCCGGCACCCTTACATCTTGTAGCACTTGTAAGAAAACAGTTTTATCTTCGGTCGACATCGTGTGGGAAGCAGACGGAAAATAAGTTCTACCGTCATCACCAATGTACGGATGCAGTTTAGGTCTCAAACCCATTTCCTGCAAGTCCTGACGTGCTTGAAAGTTATCCTTGGATTTTCCTTTAATGTCTAGAAGTGTGCGAAGTATGTTGTCCATCACATTTTTTTCAATGTGCATTACATCAAGGTTGTGCCTCAACAAGTTATCTTTCAAATACGGCAACCTGAAAAAAATACTTTTCTTTTTTCACAATACTTCAGCGGCCACTGGTTCTTCTTGGTTCTTATTAGTATTCCTCTTCCTCTTCTTCTTCGGCTTCTTTTCTTTCTTTTTTTCTTGCGGTCCTTCTTGGTCGATGGAGGGGGCTTTTGTGTCTTACCGGCACTCTCATCTCCGAATACCATCCCTTCTAACTGTCTCAATATTTCTTCTCCACTCGGCACTTCAGGGGCACATTCCAATTCCTGCTTACCATCAAACATTCTCATATTTCTCCTGAACGGATGATCCATGGGCAAGTATCGCCTATGACCCATAAATCAATTTTTTTCCCGTGTTTTAGCCATGTAGACCTTGTCAAATACATATAGCAAGGGCATGCCTTTACACCCTTCGTAGGCCATCCTGACAAATCTACGTACGCCGGGAAGTCATTAATCGTCCACATCAACTGTGCTCGCATCATAAAATGTTTTCTTTTTGAGACGTCGAACGTGCGAACCCCTACATTCCATAGTTCCTGTAATTCCTCAATCAGGGGTTGAAGGTCACATCTATATCCATTCCAGGTGATTTTGGGCCTGAGATTACCAAGGATAAGATGAATGATAATTGTTTCATGCACATCCAAGGCGGCAAGTTGTACGGTACAAGCATTATAGGCCAAGTATTGTGGGATGAGCTCATATTGCCAAATGGGTTAAACCCATCCGACATTAGACCAAGCCTTACGTTCCTACTGTCGAATGAGAAGTTCGGATGTAAATTATCGAACGACTTCTATGCTTGGCCGTCGGCCAGATGCCTCAATACGCCATCTTTTGTGCCACCCTCTGCATGCCATCTCATATTATGTGTGGTATGCTGTGACATGAATAACCTCTGCAATCTTGGAATTAATGGAAACCACCGCAATACCTTGGCCGAACGTTTCTTACTCGCCGAAATATGTTGGCCATCATCATCCAAGTGAACTTCATCCTTCCACTTAGATTGTCCACATTTAAGACATGAGTCTAAGTCCGTATTGTCCTTCCAAAACAGCATACAGTCGTTACGACATGCCGGTATTTTCTCATACCCGAGCCCCATGTCCCTTTGAAATTTTTTTGCTTGATATGTATTATCTGGCAACGCCTCACCGTCATCAGGCAACAACTGATTGACGAACTCAAGAAGAGCCGAGAATGTTGTGTTAGTAACCCCACCCATACACTTCAAATTGTATAGGTGTACAGTGGTACTTAGTTTGTTGTGTCTGGTCTTCCCGTGGAGTGGCTTGTCTGAATTTTTAAGCAATTCATCGTACTTTTGAGCGTCACCTATGTCCGGTGCATCATCCATAATCTGTTCTTCACCACCTTGTGCCCCGAGTTGAGGCTCATTGCTGTCTTCCCTGACATCATGCACACCGAACAAATTGCGCAACATTGCTTGCATATTGCCACCCACATCCGCTGTGCTTGGACCTGCATCTACGGCCGATCTCGGCAAGTTAGTTCCTTTCACCTGAGTTCGTACAGGACTCTCGCTGTAATAAATCCAGTTTTTGTATTGGGGTCACATTCCTTTACCCGCTGTCAAGTGGTCGTATACCAAGGCCGGATTGTGCCACCTATTGAGGCGACACACCTTACACGGACAAAAAATGAGCCTATCTGGAGTCCTACAATTGAGTATTGCAAAATCTACGAACGATCTACAACCGTCAATGTATTCCTTAGAGATCCTGGGCTTCGTCATCCAACTCTTATCCATATTGTTACTACATAAATTAAAAAACCCGATAAATTTACCTACATTATATATTGGGGCAGTAAACGTAATAGACCTAGGTTTATTTAGGTTTACTAACAATTCAATTAACAAGTATATATACGTTGAAAGGAAATGGCATCTCAAACCAAGTAGATATATGGTCATATATATCAAATTCGATATAACCTATTCTATGCATGATAATATTATAGTTAACAAAGCAATACTCCATCTAAGTTTGATTTGGTTAATTAAACAAAGATCCAGTTAATTATTATTATTAGGTCCATATATACGTACTTAAATTATTTATATGAATGTACATAAAGTCATTTCAATTTTGAAGCCCTAAGTATTTTTGGAATAATAAGTTTAAATAATGAGTATGCACAAGTACAATACGCCTCGAGATATATAGTTGCATCTTTAAGGTGAGAATAGAACCAATAAATGAGAATCAAAACAAAGAAAAATATTTCTAACCGCAATTAATTTAAGCTGAAATCACAAAGTTGGTCCTATCAAACAAGGAAATCACACACCAAACACGAGAAAGAGCCAAAATTTCTTTGATAAGAAAAGTAATGGAACGCTACTTCAGAAATGGGAAAAGGATCTCAAAATAGCTTTTCTATGTCTAATATTAAAATCATAAAGTATCAAGTAAACATCCTGAATTGAATTGCATCTGAACAATATATAGTAAAAAATGTAATAATGAGAAGTAAAAATAAGAACACAAGAACTAACCAAATTAAAATGTAAATTAAGTTCATTCACAAATGGCATAAGGAATAGCTTACCAAAAAAACAATAACGATGGGAACCAACACAAATCCCTTATCTTGCAATCTTAGGGTGCATAGAGTAATATTTCCTGCCTGACGCCTCTTCAGCAAAGTTCACAACTAAAACGTGATCATCTCCTAAAACTCTTTGTAGGTGAGTTTTTGTTTTGTGGAAATA
>CM017326.1:408841-546736 GCA_006937295.1 Carpinus fangiana | reverse complement strand
AAATTTTACGTACCGCTTAGTATGGAGAGCCTTGCCAGCTTTCATCAGGAAAGGAACCCCATCCCATCTGGCATTATTAATAAAGAGAGCTGCTGCTGCAAAGGTTGGAGTGAGACTGTCGTTTGGCACAGTTGGATCATCTGTATAAGCAGGATATGATTTCCCACCCTTGGTGTGGCCTTTATATTGACCAACAACCACATCTTCAAGCTGCAGTGGTTTCATTGACCTTAAGACCTTTACCTGAATCAAGGCCAAGCTAACTAAATGGTCACTATATTACAATCCCCTCGTAAATGAAGCTACTCTTTCGGAAACTGCAATCTTGGGGTGGAAAGACAAGGTTGTGGTGGTGTGCGTGTTGGAAGAGGTGGGTAGGAGTGCTAAAGTGATCAGAAGTTTTTCACTGAAGTTTTAGCTAGTTTTTCAAAAAGCCAGAGGTGATTATCAGTGAAGAAATAATTAAAACTGCAATCTTGATGGTAAAGAAAATATATATATTTTTTATTTGTATGTTAACAAATATAAATAAGAAACCGGATAATACCTTTTCATTCCTTATATCCTCCGCATCTAAACTGACAGGAGTCTCCATTGCAAAAAGTGCTAGTATTTGCAGAAGATGATTTTGCATTATATCTCGTATGATTCCATAGCTGTCAAAATATCTGAGAACAGAAAACAAAAACAAGGAAGTGATCATTGTCTGAGAAAGAATAATAATGTTATTTCAATACTTGTTTCATCTCGCAACATATGGAGCTCACCCCCCTCGTCCTTCTGTACCAAAATCTTCAGAAAATATCAGTTGCACATTGCGTATGCAGTTCCGCGACCAGAGAGGCTCAAAAACAAGGTTTGCGAACCGAAGTACTGAGAGATTCTCGACAAGCTCCTTGCCCAAGTAATGGTCAATCCTGAAATTATCAACAAGATCAATATTTTCTCACAAACTCTATAGGTACAGATTATCACAAAGCAATAATAAAAAAGAAAATGCTAGGGGTTCTCCTCCTAGCGTTCTCCCAGTCTTACGTAGAATATGATTTAAAAAAAAATAAAATTGTAGTGCCTCCACCACCGGTTTTTTTAGGCATTAGCACAAAATTTGAGGCATTAGCATCAAAATTTAGGCATTAGCACTAAATTTATAATGATCAAATCCATTTTTTGTGATACCATCCCTAAAGGGTTAACCTTCTACCCATAGGTTTTAGTTTTGAATCAAAAAACAAGTTTTAAAGTATTAGAACCTAAATATTAACTTATAAAAATTAATCTGTTGGCAAAAAAACGGTATTACAATTTTATTTTTTCTTAAATCATATTCTACGTAAGACTGGGAAGATGCTAGGAGAACACTTGGGAGAGAACCCCTAGCAAACCCCTAATAAAAATGTACCTGAATATTTGGTCTTCAGCAAGGTACTGCTTCAGGCATCTCGTTAGCTCACCAGATGACTTTGAGTCACGCCCAAAAGGCTTTTCAACAATAACCCTTGTCCACCCATTTTCTGAAGAAGCTCTAAGGCTAGCACATCTCGCGACATCAACAAATATGTTTGGAGGTATTGACAAGTAAAATAACCTATTTGACAGTTTTCCAGCCTGAAAGAGTGCACTACCAGACAATTCTCACAACACAAAAAAGTGTAAGCTTCAATACCAAGTCATTTATTGCTTCAAAGTTTAATTCCATGTCAATGCTAATCTAAACATTTAATAGGGAAACATAGAGATTAATTAGGATTGTAGTTATATGCTTTCATTTTACCGACAATATAAATCAGTATACCATAATAAAGAACCCATTTCAGCTAAGTTTTAATTAGTATAGAATGGAATTTGGTTCTCTCTCTTTCTGTGGTTGGAAACAGGTATGCAACAACTAGTTATATCAGCTACTTTAAAAAAAACATATGAAGCTCCATCAACGACAATTAACAGTAGCTATATTTCACAGTTGATACAGACAGACAAGAGATACAACCAAAAGGTACTGAAATCTATATCTTAAGTAGACAAATTACCTCTTTCTCTTTCAGCTTGCTGTTTAATTCTACGAAATGCTCTTCAGAATCATACAGCCCAGAATGGTAAAAGCATCTTTTCAAGAAATGATCCATTTTATCTTCACAATTTTCCCTGTTAAGTCATTGCCTCCAATCAATAGATGCAATATGGAAAACAGAAAATAAGTAGTTGTGTGCATGCTGTTTTAGCAAAAATAGAACCTCTTGTCAATTCTGCAAGTCAAGGTTCTGCTAATCATGTTCCTCAGCTCCTCATCGGTCATTTTAGTCCGAGCATAACCAAACACGATAAAATTCTGCATAAACACAATTGAATGATAAAATGTAGAAACTGGTAAGCCATAGCCAAACGTTTAACTCATTTCACATATTGAGAACTATGGATACCATTGCAAAACAACAATACGAAGCAATGGAAGGATGGAACCTCGGGTAAACAATCCTCATAATAAAGCGCAAAAAGTGCTGGAAATATCTTCTTTTTGGCAAGGTCTCCTGAAGCGCCAACAATGGTTATGCTGAGGTGAGATTCTACATTGTCCAGTTCTGAGAATGGAAGGGATCCCTTTTTCCCTCGAGGCTCAATATGTTTTTTGGCCAGAGGACTTCCAGCTGTACCTACTCCAAAATCCAATCTAAGATTGAACTTCAAGAAACTAAGGGTAGAAAAAGAATGGTATAGAACATATTACAGACACTTAAATGGAATGCCAACATAAGGAAGAGGCGAATCAGAAAACCAAATATACACACCTAATCTTCCAAAGAAAACAACTTCCTCACAACTTGGTGAAATCGTTATCATTAATATTTCAAAATCATGTCAATAAACACTACATTGTGGCCGATTCATCAATATCTATGAATGTTTCAAGAACTAAAAAGATCGATTTTTCTACTGTCGAATTGGCTACCTTAACAAGTTCAAAACTTTCTCATTTCTAGAAAACTTACTATTAGAGCAACCACTATATAGCCAAATAGTAAACGTTTAGTAATCCAATAAGCATTCCCCAATCCCCATTATCATTGTGAAATAAGGGTTTTCCATCCTTATGTTGAAGACAGAATTCAATGGCATTGTACGAATACTCTATGAGTGACAAAGCAAACAGAAAGCACCTTACTAGAAAACTCTAAATTAACTAACAATCAGAAACCAAATCAACCAAAAGACAATTCCTTTGGGCTAATGCACACGCATTTCTCTAACATAGAACAATACCAAGAAGTGGGAAACAGAAAACTGAGAATCACACATCGGAAAAAAGACAAACGCACGAAAGCTAATTAGCTAACTATTCAAAACAGAAGAAAATTGGATAGTAAAGATCAATAGAAAAGCCAAAAACCGAACCATCTTGCGAAGAAACAGCATTGAGTGGATGCCCATTTGAGGATTTGAGCTGGAAGTGATTTCTGGCACGGATTCTTGGATGAATGAGAGAGACCCATGTGGAGGAATGTGGTTTTCTTGGCACAATGATGAATCTACGGGATAGATGTGTCCCATTCTTGAATGAAGAAGGTGTGAAGGTGGTGGAAGAAGAATAAGAGCAAGAAGAGCAAGAATTCAAGTGTCTAGCCATGCAATTTGGGTCACAAAAAACGAAGCTTTAGCTTTGAGCAATTATGGGAGATATATCCAAGAAAGTTGTTTTTTTGTGGAAGATTTGTGTGGATCAAGTAGATATTTCCTGGAGAAGAAAGAACATGGGCTCACCTGGCTGTCTAATATCTATTGGCCCTTTGAGTTGTTGGAAAGGCCAGTTAGACAAACTATCACACTCATTAACAGTCAAATGCTAGGCAAATCTTCTATGTGAGGTCGAGAATTTTTTAATCTAATCTTTTGTTTTTTAATTACTTTTTTCAAGTGGCACTTTAGTTAACATGGAGAGTGATTACGGATGATTTTTTAGGTTAATTTTCTCAACTTAAATTTTGATGCCGCGATCTGTGACTTTTTTTTTTTTTTTTTTTAAAAAAATAATAATAATTAAGCAAGTAAGGAAAGGAAAACATAGGGAGGGTTATTTATTTGCTCAATACAAAAAAAAACAAAAACAAAAAAAAAAGGCACCCAATGCTTAAGTCAACAAATAGTTCTTTGGTGTTTTCTAATAATCACAACCAAATCAAAATATTGCAACCACACGAGATCACCAAAATTAAGTAGAACAATAAAAAGATCAAACACAATAAATTGGAAATCATTTGAAAAAGCTACAAATGGCAAGTAAGTAGCTGAGTAAAACTAAGTGTGATTGAGAAATCCAAAGGACAGCCTTGATGGATCCGTTTTAGTTAAGAGGAGGGTCGAAGTCTTCTATTAGATTCCTTGATTTGTTCTTTGGATATCTCAAGAAGAAGACATATTATAGAACAATGACTCCAAGTTGAAAGTGCAAAAAGAATCGAAGGAAACATTGAAGATTGGGTCTTTAAATGTTTGGGCTTCTATGCATTGTGCATGGGCCAACTCAAAGTAAACTCTTTCAGGCCATAGAAGCTATAGCCTATATAGCTAGCACATCCTATTTCTTTTGCTTTGGCCTAAATATGTTAGAACAATAATTAATTATTAAATTATTTTTTTAGTATATTAAATAATTACCTTAGTCTTACTCAAGCAAGTAATCTTTACATAAAAAATAAACAAATGGCTATAGTCCGCCATGTACTGACAAGCATATAAGAGATCAGTCATATATAACAAGATATGCACAAATTCTTCTCCTCTTTCTTTTTATTTAGTTTTTGTCCCAAAGAACTATTTGTTCACTTAAGCTGACAGTTTAGTTTTTGTCTCTTTCCTTTAAGGCTGACAGTTTAGTGTGATTTTATTTTATTTTTAATAGGTGATCCGTTATCGGTCCGACTATCTTAAAATACTTTTTAGCACATTCTATCAACTTAAACTCTTTAATAATTGATGATTTAACAAAATATGTTTGGTTTCAAGCCCTTCTGAGTTATTTCCGAGTTATATCATCATACAATTAACAGAAAAAAAAAAAAAAGAAAAAAAAAGACATATAAGATCAAAGAAAATGTTGATGGCAAGCACAATGAGTTTTCTCTTGTCATGTGCTTCTATCTGTCTCTGAAAGTCTAAAAGATATACCAAACAAACATTATATGCTTTGAAGACAAAGTAACGAGCATCAGAAATTCAGAGTAGTACTAAATTGACCAAAAATAGACTCTTGGGGTTATGCAGCGCACTTACCAAATGGTTTAAAGGTCTAATCTAAGTGGTCACATCCATTAGCTTTCTAGTTTCTACGTTTGTTCTGGCTCGACACGGTTAAACGAAGAAGTCTAGACACATTAAAGAGTTTGCCCACTGTGGTTTTTAACTTCTTACTGGGTTTTTCAACTCCAACTTTATTGACGATGACTTATCGAAATGACCAAATTGGCCCTACTGGTTTACTAGATTTATATCTAATTGACTTTAATTCTTCAATTGAGTTGGTAACACTTGGATCTGCCGCGTTTTATAGTTTCATTTTAATTTTTTTTAATTCTTTTATATTCAACAAGGGCCAAAGGAAAAAGGGATTTCATTTTGAAGTGTTAATTGTAGGTTGGAGCCTCTCCATAACCCCTGCAAAAGAAGAAGTGCAGAATACAGTGAGAGGTAAGGGTGAAAAAATGGTTGTAAAAATTTATTAACGGCCTTCGCTAACCACCTACTTAAGCGGTTAATCATCAGTTACTCTGATTAATAACCATAATAATGATTTTTTAAAAGAAAAATATTTTTTTAAAAAAATCTAAAAATTTAAAGAAAAAATCCAAAATTATGTCATTTTTATAATAATACGATAATATCCTATTATCCTACTACATACGACATCGTTTTTAAATTTATATATATAAACAGTTAGCAAACGATTAATAACCGCTTACCTTTTCGCTCTAATTACTACCAACTGAGGATGCCTCGCGTGACTTCTCTACTACTTACTTGAAATAGCTCATGCATCGATCTTTTAGGGTGGAGGGGTGGTGAGAATTTTTGTTTTTAGATTTATCTTGAGGTGATTATGGAGCGTGTTAGTCTATTTGCTAATTTGTGAATGCCTACATTTTAGTCCGTACACTTCACCAACTAAAATGTGAACGCTCAACAACAACCTTCACATCGTAGGGTCTACGGCGTGTTACCGCGTGTAGTCTATTTATTTTTTATTTTTAATTTTCTAGTGTACTTAGTCATCCATCTTCCATCAATCTCAAACAGTCATAACATCAAACGGTGCTATAAAAGCATTGACTTAAGGTCAACACTAGTCAAAAGAAACCCAAGTGGTTAATTAAAGCTACTTTCGTGTTTAACCCCACCTAATTGATCAATTTATAACTTTTTGGACATCTTTCGATGAGACGATACGCGTAGAAGGAATTGGCATTGGTTGGCTGCAATCAGATCTTTGTTCATGTTCTAGATAAAAAGTGTTCACGACAAGTGTTCCGGCAAGTTTAGAGCCTGTTCGGATACATGAGTTGTCTACCTGATTACAATGAATATTGATCGGTAGAAATTAAAATTTTGAAAGAACTTCACTTATTTTTTGATTTTCATTGCATTTGTAATTACTATTCTAAAATTTTTTAAACTTGAAATACATTATATTGAGAATTTTTAAAATTAAGTTTAATGATTACAAATGCAATGAAAGATTTGAAAGAGCAGTGAACTTTTTCCAATTTTGCTTTAATAAATGCTTAAAAGAATGTGTTAACAATATAGAGTAGAACTTGAGATGCAGATGGCCACAAATACTGTTCCAACTAGATTTCATCCCTACCCAAATGAAATTAAGCCTTGATATCAATCTAACATGTACTATATTTCATGCTCGAAATTAAGATCGACCCAAATTTTTCAAAACATTAAGATCGCCCATCTCCTAAATTAACCCCAGAAATTAATCTACCACCTACTACTACTAGACAAGGCTGTAAATTAGAATTACTATTCATCTACATGCATGCCTACCCCAAAAATGCCAAACTTGAAGATTGAAGATGTAAATTTTGGGGAAATAAACTAACCCATTTAAATAGAAAACTCAATAAAATGAACCCATTAAGGCATTTTCTTTATGGTATAACAACATCTACAATGTTTCCTCATGAAATTTTAACTACCCTTTATTCTATTTTATTGGCCTTAAAGCTACTTTTCACACGCAAGATTCCAATCAAGTAAGTCAATTCAATTCAATTCAATAAATACTGCCTTTTGTATTCTTCTTGGTAGGAAGCACCTAGAAATTTACCCAAAAGATATAATTGAGAGGGTTGTTGACTGACTTGGTCTTTTCTTAAACCATGAAGGGTGGTTCTAGAAATTCAAATTTAACCCCATGTTAACCGCAGTGGGTTACGTTTCTCTCTATATATACCAACCAATCTTTCAGCAACTGTCATCACTCCTCTAAACTCTCTCTCAAAGCTTCTCTCTTGTTAGCACGAAGATCATCGTCATGGGCAACTTCAGGCACCCATATATCCAGATTGCAAGCCAGTTCAACCACTTCTGCAATCCCAACAAAGCCATCAGATTCTTCCTCTCTTTTTCAGTCTTATCTATCACGTTTTCATTTCTCCCTTTCCTTATCCACTCCTTCCATGTCCACATCTCTACATTTCCCATGAAACTCTTTAGCTACACTGTTGACAAGAACTATATGTTCCTGCTTTGCAATGGACTCCTTGTTTTAATTGTCAAGAACTCTGGTCTGGTCGGGAAGTCTCCATTTGGGGATGATCTTACTGAAGAACATGTCATGAAGAAAGAAGATAGTCGGCTATCAGTACCTCAATTATCAGAGAATAAGGCCATGGATGGAAGTGAAAATGTACTTATGGACGTTGAAGAGGAAAAAGAAATGGCAGAATTGTCTTTGGTACCAGTAGGAAATGGAGATGAAGGTGAAGAAGAAGGTAATGGCTTAATTATCATTGAAAATGAAGAAGATGAAGAGGGAGAAGAACCTGAGTTGATTAGTGCAGAGGAGTTACAGAAAAGATGTGATGATTTTATAAGAAGGATGAAAGAAGGGATCAAAATTGAATCCCGATCATGATTTAAAAAGATTGTAGTCACTTGTAGTTTTGTTTTCAATTTTTTTTGGAAGGAATCAGATTTGTGTTTTCTTCTTTTCATGTCTTTAGATTATGTGTCGGATTGTAAGTAGTAATTCTAATTTAGCTCCAGTGTGTTCGGGTGAGAAGTTTTGGGCCTACATTATCGTTTGTACTAATTCTGCAGAAGCAGAGCATGAGTTGTTTTGAAGTAATCATCCCATTAAATTTAAGGGAAAAATGCAAATTATTTCTCCTACTTAAACCAATTTGCAATATGGTTCATGGGATTTAACAATTAACTTAAAACTTCAAGTCGCACCTCCCCATCCCGGATTTCCGTTTGAAATTTTGACTAAAACCGTCCCCGAACTACTGTCAAATCAATGGAGATGATTCGGTTACCCTGTATGGCCCATTTGGGGTGGTATAACTGGAGAATGATCATTTTCAGTCTGTTTGGACCGGATGGGATCCAATCCTTGTATTATTAGGAGCATAATTGTCTAAAAAAAAATTTATTCGACAATTATGCTCCTGATAATATAAGGACCGAATCTCAGAGGATCCAGTCCGGTCTAACCACCTAGTAGAATTTTTATTTTCTGTTTTTTCTCTGTTTATATTTATATTTAATATATTTATTGTACAATATAAATGCAGTTTTTAGGTATCAACCAAAAACTAAGGACCATAAATGGGGCAGAATACTTTCAAATTACCTGCCAGTCATTTGTTGTTAGGCTGGGTTTTATTTCAGTTTTTCTGTATATTATTATGTCCGTGTCACGTATAGTCTTTGTCTTGCTTTATGCGTGTGAACATGATCTTTCTATTTCCACGGAAAGGGGAAGAAGCTACCATGCAACTACCCACTTGACTTCAGCCCGGGTCTTTCGCAAGAAGGCAGTTAAACAAGTCGATGCAATGAAACATTATAGAGAGAGAGAATTTGTCTAATTTTAATGCATATCCGCTCCTTATGAGATATTGTAAGAACGGATCGGGATTCACTGAAATTTTTTACCCGAATCCCTCTAAAATAGAGAAAAATTGTCTCATTTTAACATGCATACAAGAGTAAATATTATAAATAACAGACTGAGATTTTTTGAAATTTTTTGTCCCAATTTTAAGTGATTGCCTCTCGGCCTTGGGCATTGAATGAGAGTCGAGACTCCAAGTCTTGAGGTGTTCAAACATGTCTTCACTACCTGCTCGTACACCTAAGGCCCCATCGTTTCTTCTCTCACGAAATTCATACAAAAAATTTAAGAGAATCCCAATCCACAAATAACTCTACGAAGAAATGCATACACCAAATTCTTAGGCGGTTAAGTGCACTGCCGAGTCACAATATTTAGCTAAAGCTTCTGGCAGTCGCAAATACTAAAATATAATGGGTGCAATCACTTTTTTGGGCCACTTTCCCACACACTTGGGGACAACTGCCAACCAAACTTTGAGGTCCTATGATCTTCAAGCATGTTTAACCGCATGATGAGCTTCCCAATCTTGTTCCGTTCCAACCTTAAAAAGGGAATCTCTATATGCAATCACCATTTTTGTGTTATTTTGGCTTGCATAAAGGGTCAAATCAACCTCCAACCAAACTTTGAGATCCTCATATCTTAAAAGAGCATATTTCAGTGAATAATGAGTTGCACAACAATCTTTCTTGGAGTTATTGGGACAAAAGTGAAACACTGACCCTACCATCAAACACACGAGCCTCCCTTAGTTTTTACTTATAAGTGTCAGTGATTTCTCGATTGACAATTTGTTATACGTTTTGTGAATTGGACACTAATTTAATATAAAATTAGTGTGTTTGGATTAAAGGGTCTAATTCATTTAATTAAATAGATTAATTTAAGATTGACATATATAATCTCATACATATATCTCGATACGGTTCAAGCCTGACAAAAAAATACGAATCGTCACCTGTATCTGGCATTCTATGGTCCTCAAACATGTTCTGGTTTTGGCCGAATGTTGGCTTAAGAAAGTTGAAACAAGAACACAAACAAAAGCTTGACGTTTGGAAACATTGTAAGACTGATATCGACTTTGCACCTGCCCAGGTCTCCCTGGTGACAAACATCCAAAATATATCAAGTCAGCAACAAGGCAAAGTGGGAGACAGGAGCTTAATTAAACGTATTTGACCGTGCTCCTCTCCTATCAAATGACCCCACAATAGATTTACATTTACTCCACCTACAGACAGATGAATCAGGAGTATAATCAACCTGTGCCCTTACGAGATCAGACAAAGATCTGTTCTCTACCGGAGGGTTGCCAAATTCTGTGGCAGTGAGAGACATGGAATTTAATTCCATGGATTAATGTAACAGGTTCTTGTCGTCTATTTCATTGAAATTTGAACCAATAATCAATGGTTGCACTCCAGGCTCCAGTCCATGGCATTATTTGTTCTTAGAATGTCGTGTATCAAGAAAAAACAATGAGATAAGGATTGCTTTCATTCAAGTAAATCGGCGGAAAATATCACAAAAAATCACTCTCTAGAGGCTTTCTCCTCTCTTCGAGAGCTCGTTTGGAATTGGATCGAGAAAAAGAGCTAAAAGCCTGAAAGAAGTTTTTTTTTTTTTAAAAAAAAAAAATTACTTTTTTTTAAAAAAAAAAAAATTATTTTTAAGCTTTTAAGCCTCAAAGTTGAAGAGCTTAGTCATGCTCAACTTAACAAAGCCTTCAACATGGCAAGCCTCATCAACAACGGATCTACTCACATGAACACAACAATAAAGAATGGGAAATTTGGTAAAATTTCAAGGAAGAAGAAACACCACCTGCCCTGCATAGTTCACTCCTATTAAAAAGAGGCACTTTACATTTACACTGACAACTGAGCATTCCTCCCAAATATTTGCAACATTGAATTAATATTTAGAGGGAAAAACAGTAAAGAAGGAAAAAATGAAACTGGTGGAGACTTGTCAAAAAAATCGGTACTCCCCTGTTTGTTTCAAACTATTGACAGGACGAGCTTATGAATGTCAGTAGTTACTTCGTGGTGCATTTCACATGACCTCCTTTCATCCTCCAGAAATGGCTAAATCTCTGAAGAAATAGGGTCCCAAGTGAAGAACTCATATCACATTAGCCACCATTTGCTAAATCAACAAACCTAAGATTCACTGGCATTGTTAGCTGCCATATTCATGGCAAATTCATCAATGACTGGCATGTTTCTAACATGCTCGAGGAGCCCTGTAAGTTCCCTATGAACATAATTAAAACGTTCCTTAGAGATCAAGGACTCTGTCAATAAAGTTGCAGCAAGAGAATGAAATGCTTGAGTGCACTCGTCGCTGCTGATTTGAACATGTTGATCATCCATGGGAAGTAAAGAAGTCTCTACCCGCCAACGATGCAGAAAATACCTTTCTGGGAGCTCAAAATAGTTCTTCACTATAAGTACTCGAAGAGAGTGCCTGCATAATATTCCCGAATGTTCAAATTCCTTACAGGAACAGTGGATTTGCTCATCGTCTGGTATCCAAATCACCAAACATTCCCCATCCATTTTCTTGTAATGTCGCACAAGATAGGATCCATTTGCCATTTCTGTTGTTGCATATTGCATGGACAGCACAATTTCATGTTGTAACACACTGAAAGCGTAAGGTGTAAGAATACTTCGTGCATGTTCTTCAATAGGTATGCATGTCTTGATATGCATATACTGAATTCCTTCTCTAGTTTGATTTTGAAGGTTAGCAGCAATTCCAATCTACAAGATCCAAAAAGAAATCTTAAGCAGTTAATCAACTAAGTGCAGGAACTTGGGGGAAAGGGGAGAGAGGAAACAAAACATAGTCATGTCGGCAGAATATACCTGCTCAAAGAATACTTGCAAACACGTCTGTGCACTCAAGATTCTTTTCAAGAATGAGTCCAAAGATTGTGAAAACTCAGCTGTCAACATACGAGCCACAAAGTAACTTCTAGTGTAGGAAAGTGGCCAGGATGCTCGATATGAAAACAGTAATGATATGTGCTTATCTGAAACAAGTCCAAACCGAGAAACCAAAAGATTCCATTGATGTTCAAAATCTTCTACACTCTCCAAATGACACAACATATCGAAGTCAGCTTTAAAGTCTGCATACTGTGATCCAAGAGGCAAAGAGAACCAACTAGATAATTTGGACAGAATATGCCATACACATATCACATGTTTAGTATTTGGTAACTCACTTGCTATAGCATCTCTGAGGCCCGAATCTATATCAGTTAGAATTGTCTGTGGCCGTCTTCCTCTCATAAATCGAACAAAAGTCTGTTCAAAAAGAAAAAAATCATAAACAAATTGCATGAAGATAGACGCGAATTGATCACAAGAATTTGCGTCCACAAACCTGTAAAGCCCATGCAAATGAATGAGAATTTTCTTCTTGTAGCAAAACACAGCCAAAGAAAATTGCCTTGCCATGATTATCTATACCAAACCATACTCCAAGGAGCAATCCATAGGTGATAGAACGATATGTGGTGTCAAAAGTAGCTACGTCACCAAATACTGTATATGCACGAACAGAGTCACCAGATGACCATGCTATATTTTCAACCTTACCATTTTCATCTGTGGTATAATCATAAACAAAATCCGGATCCCTATCCGCCATAGCCTTGCAGGCGTCGACAAGTTCCAGTGTATCATTCTCCCTTTTCTCAGTGAGCAAAGCATCATTTTCTTGTACAGTCTTTTTACATGTCCGAACAAAATTTCTAACATCCTTCTCTATGAAGGGCAACTGCCCAGGCTGAACTCCCTTTTCTAACTCCAACACTTTCACTATCCGGTTCACAGGAAACCCAGCTTTGGAGAGTAAAAGAATGCGTTCTTGATCGGCCTCCTGTATTTTCCGATAAGCAGGAAGTAGGCGAACTTGGTCATCTTCCAATAATTCATGGTTATGAACATTACTAAATTGTGAAACATACCATTGAGTAACACCATCAACAATTTCCTTTGTCAAATATAATTTTGCATCGCATCCACATCGAACTGATTTACGCTCCCTTGGATGCTCCACATTGGCTTTTTTTCTGGGTTGATTAAACCCAGACCGATAGCAAACAAAATCTCGTCTATATATACCTAAATTTTGGCTTTCAGTTGATCGTGCTTTTCGAATAGAAAACCCATTCTTCCGGGCAAAATTGCTATAGTATTCAAAAGCATCGTCATCAGTTCTGAAAATTTGACCCACATAAGGAGTAAAGACTGCTTCTGCCGATGATGATGATGGCATTGTTTCACTCTTCAGTAGCTGAGAGCTTGCTGAAGCCTGATCATCTCCTTCATACTTGATATAACACTTCCAATCTCCACATGGGCACTGTTGGCGTCGAATCCAGATGTTGTTTGATGGCTTCATCGTCATTTTTATCGGAAAACCAAAAAAATGTTCCAAAACTCTTGTTCTTTTGTTTTGTTGCTGAGAATGCACAGAAAAAGAATAAAATAGTTAAATTATTTGAGGCAGAAGAAAATGAAAACATTCACTCAAAATAAAATTAAATACAATTATTTTCATCAATTAAGCTCATTTATTTATTTGTGTATTGAAACTAAAACCATAGCAAATAAAGTATCAATATTTGCTTCCGTTTGCATATTCCCTTGTTTTCTAATCAGCCGTGGATTGTGGAAGCTTTCAAGAATTTAAAGTCAGATTCTCTAACGTGAACTTTTCAATGCTCGAGTTAAAAATTATCTTCTTAACTACTGCAATGATTCGGCTTTGTCCTGAAGTCCTGCTTGGATATAGGTTCAACTTAAAATTGAGTCGACTCTTTTCTTTTCTCAATGAAAAAGAAGAGAGACCACAAACCAAACTTAAAGCAGATAATGAAAATAGTGAAAGCTTCTGACATCAATCTTTCTTAAAAGTAACTACTTCTTTGATACCTTGAAAACCAAAAATTCTAAAACATAATACTAAAAACTTCATTTCTACATTATCTTCAGTTTCGGCACCAAAATGAAGGGAAAGCTAAATAGGAACAAGCTTTCTTGGCGGCATAAACTGTTCAGGTAGGGATACTTGCAAATAGACAGAAAACCAGTCAAGGGATTTCATTTCCTTTAAAAATGTAGTTCAAGTCATAGCAAACCCAGGAATGAAAAATGAAGTAAAAATGAGAAAAAAAAAAAAAAAAAATCTAATTTAGCTAATTCAAGGATCATTTTCATATAGAGAAAGATAAAATCAATAGGACCAGTTCAAAAAACCTAAATCTAGCTTGAGATTGTCTATGTATCACAATTTCAAAGCAGACTCAGGTAGGTCTAAGCAAAGGAAACGGACCCAGCTCTAACGGAGATTGACACTTCAAACAAAACGAATAGAAACCCCAAATTTAGCTTCAGATAGTGTAAACTAAAAACTGAACCCAAAAAAAAAAAAAAAAAAAAAACTATGCATTAACTGCGATAATATCACATACCCAGCAAATAAAATTGCAAGAAAAAGCCTTCAAATGATTCTAATTTCTCTGCCTTTAACAATGTGGTGTTGCAGAGCACCTGTAAGCACTGATAAGGAAAATAAAAATTATGGAACAGAATTTGATGAAAGAGTCGAACATCAAGGCAAATAATACAAAAATTAACTGAAAAAACAGATTAATTAGATATAGGTTACGTACCAGGGCGAGAATCTTGTGAAAAATAATAAAAACCCTAATCAGAACCGTTTTTCAGGTACTCTGTTTTTGTTTGTGCTTTGGGTTCTTCATCGTCCTCTGCAGTAGTTTTACTAAATTTGTATTCGCATTATTATAATATAATATTATATATTATTATTGTGTAGGTCAATGTAGGCCCAAAAAATCTTCGTATGGGCCTTCTTTTGAAAAGCCCAATTCCAGAATCTTACCAAGTAAGCAAAATGACATGTCATTCACTCGGCTCTATGATGACGTGGCAACAACTGGGATGGGTCTTGGGCTCAACAAATTTATTTGCATGATGGGCCGGTTCGTGGACCTGATTATGGGTCTTCCCAGCATCCCATTGTCTGCTCGAGTATAATTCCCACGTCAAGAAGGAAATGGCATGAATTCAAGAAGATTAATGAAACAAATTTGTAAATTAATTAGAGCTTATCACTATAATAAGAGCCCTAGATCTATTCAAAACACATTCCTGAAGGGTATACGCTTTGAATGCTAGGATTATGGATTGAGTTTTTGATAGTAGATCAATAAACATTAAGGTGACTTAGCATCCAAGAAACTCTTATTTTAACTGCACATCCTGCATGAATTTTGTTTTTTCTTTTGATGTCTTTCATTCGAAGGAAAGCTTTGCTGAAGATCCTATTTTTCGTTGCAATCTAGATTGTAAAAGGGTTGCAGTAAACAACATGGTTGAGCAGTATAAATAGCATCCTTCTTCATGTTCCCATCTCAAAAATGGATCTTCTGACGCAAAACAAATTCCTTCAGCTTAACATATTGCAAATTGAAAGAAATGTGAGAAATAGATTCATCATTGTTTGAGTGGAAAAAACAGCAAAAACCCCTTTTTCATGAGTAAATTGCTTTTGAGAGCCAATAGAAAAGCATAAATATGTGCCATACAAGGGAACTATACGAAGTTTCTCTGTACTATTCTGCTAACTGTGCTTTGGTATTCTTCCTAAATGTACACAAAAGGGCTCTTGTAAGTGCCAGGCACGGAGCCAATCTAACCTAAGTGCTTCCAAGTCCATGCGCAAGACATTAGGCACTGTTTGAATACAAAAAGAAAACAAAAAAACAGCAAAAATCCAACAGAAAATCATGCATAAGAAGAACTGCTTAGGGATTCATCGGAAGAACTACTACTTTGGGATTCATCGGTCCCAGGTTCAGCAGGGTCCTCTTCATGCAGAACTCCTTCAGAAGCAGACGGGCAATCTTGAGCATGGGATTCATCGGTCTCAGGTTCAGCAGGGTCCTCTTCATGTAGAACTGCTTCAGAAGCGGACGGGCAGTCTTGAGCAATATTGTCTTCCAGAGCTGCAAGGGCCTCAAGAGTCTCGGACCCTGGAACAAAGTCCTCCGCATCAAGCTTTGAAATGTCCATTTTTGGGGGACCTCCTTCGACCAAGTCCCTGAGGGTGTCAAACCCTTGTGTGAAACCGAGGCCCCAGGCGGCTGTCCTGCTCATTCGAGCCTTCCAAAGTTGGCTCTCAAGTTGGGATGTTAAGCCTCTCTCAGTTTCCAGGTCTTTCCGGGTAATTTCCAACTTACCTGAAACTGACTCCAACTTCCCCTGGCTGTGCCTCAGCTTCAGTTGAGTATCCTCCAACTCCCTCCGCATGGTACTTTGCTTGATTCCATGCTGGGAGGAATGGGCCAACTCAGCATCGAGTTTGGTCTTGACGTCATTAAGCTCTGTCGTCAACTCAGCTTGTTTAGCCTGAAGATTGGCTTCCACTTTGGCCAACCTTTTCTTCTCAGCTGCTAGCTCCTCCCGAAGACACTCCAAAGCTGTAGACTTGGTCTTCTCTAACTCAAGCTCTTTGTGCAGTGCCTCCAGCTTAGCTCGGGCAGCCACAAAGTCAGTATCGATTGATCCAAGCTTGGCCGATCTGGCCTTCTCCGATTCTAGCTCCTCCTTGACAGATTTGAGCTCAGCCTCCTTCTCCTCCAGTGCTGCTTGTGTCAAGTTACACTCGGTTACCTTAGCCTTCAGGTCGCTGCCGAGAGCTCTAATGACTGCAGCCTCATTAAGTTGGGCCCGAGCATCGTCAAGTTGAGCTTGGGTATCTTTGAGTTTTGCCCATGTAGTCTCAAGCTCGCCAAAGGATTGTAGGTCATCCTCATGCCGGTCTTGCTCTTTGCAAAGAGCTACTGTCTCCAATGCAGCCTAAGGACACATAAAATGGAACAGATAAGTTTAAGAGAGAGAGAAGCTGACTAAGCCCAGAATATGCATAGACTCTTACCTGAGCTAGGAGGCCACATAACCTCTCACTGATGGTTTTGCAAGGCTCTCCCCTCCTCTTCGCCAAGCAGTCCGCAGGAAAAACCTTCTCAAGCACCCTCATCGGGTGCCTGAGCTGTTCTACCCACCTAGCTGGAGAACAGGGCCCAGATTGTGTTGTCGGAGGAAGTTCAGCTGGCTCGCCAGAATCAGAGCTCTCAGGCGTGTCGAGGGCCACTCCTTTCCCTCTCCCTTCAGGCACCCGATCCACACCGTGTGGGGATCCAGGCTGTTCAGTTGCTACCTCACCATTCCTGCTAATAATAAATGGGACATCAGAACCAGATGAGGCAGAAGCTTCAAGTCCCATAGGCACAGTCCGCTCAGGTTGGGCAGCTGGCCCCATTTTTGAGGCCCGAGCAGTCAGCGGTTTAGAAGCTCCAGGCACCAGAACATGATCCAGAGATATTACAGGTGTAGCAGCAGCCGAAGGCGCCTCCGCTGACTTGGTTTGAGAAGGGACTTTTTCCTTCCAGAGGCCCTTAGAACCGAACGCAACAAAGGAAGCTAAACACCTCCGAGCGTGAGTGTCCTTGGGAGTAGTATTCTCCCAAGAAGTCTTTGCCTTTTTGCTCGGGCGGGTATCAGCCTCTTTCAAACTTTGAGCCTGGTACTTCAGTGACTTAACAATGGCCTGAGTATCGTTTGAAATTATGCCTGCCAAGGAAAGGAATGCAGTTAAACACACAAAAAACAGATATAGCCCCTACTGGAATAGCAGTGTCACATTTACCTATCCCTGCTAGAGAGGGCTTAGGGTGAAAAAGGTATTTCTCCATGTTCTCCATGGATGTCAACTCACGAAAACTCCTCTTTGTGTTTACCAACTGATTCACCCGCCCCAACTCCTCTACGCTCAAATTAGGCTTAGAATGAGCTGCATAAGACAAAAAGGAAATGAGCAAACAAAAACGAGCCCGCGAAAACCCACAATGAACAATGGTCAAAAAGAAAACCATAACAAACTCACCCTCCGGGTGAAGGTATCCCCATCTCCTATTGACACCTATCGGCTTCTGTTTTTCCGCCATGTCCATATTCCCGAACTCCCACTCACTGCCGGAGATGAAGAAAAACCTATTCTTCCACTTCTTGTTACTAGATGGGAGATCCGACACAACATTCCATTTGGAGCCACGGCAGTGGAAGGTCCACCACCCAATGTACTTCTCTTCAGGGCGGTAGCAGTATAGGAATTCCTTCACGGACAAATGATGCTTGGCTCCAAAAATAGAGGGCCAGAGAACAGAACAAGCTAATAGGGTTCGCCATGCATTTGGCAGCAGCTGGGAGGGAGCAAGATTAAGGTAGGCCAGCACCTCCCTAACCTCACGGGGAATCGGGAATCGAAGCCCGGCCTTAAGGGAGTCCTCGTGCAGGCCCACTTCGTCCCTGCCAGTGAAGACGGACACCCTTTCATCAGAATTAGGCATCCTAAGGTTTATAGAGCTCTGGATACAGTAATCCCGCCGAATGCGTCCCAGCTGCCGGTACGTCAGGGTGGAGCACCATCTGTTTGCTTCAAAATTTTTTGACCGGGCACTAGGCATAGCAATCTTTGACTGGGTACGAGGCATTGCAGTCTGGAAATTGCTGGAATTTTCCTAAGTTGGTATTTGGAAAACAAAAAATCTCAACTTTAACCAACCCCAAGACATTAATCTTTCTTGAATGTAGTTACTTCTTTGACACCTTCATAACCAAAAATTCTGAAACATAATATTCATAAAAATCATTTATTTCATTATCCTCATTTTCAGCATCAAAATGAAGGGAAAGCTAAAACAGAATGATGATAGGAACAAGCTTTCTTGGAGGCATAAACTGTTCAGGCAGGCGCAGGGATATTTACAAATAGCTAGAAACCATTATAGGGATTCTGATTTCACAATGTGGTTCAAATCACAGCAAACCCAGGAATGAAAAATGAAAAGAAAAATCTAATTTAGCTAATTCAATGATCAGTTTCACATAGAGACAGAATTTTTTTTTTTTTTTTTTTTTTTATTTAAAAAAAAAAACAGTTAAAAGACCTAAATTTAGCTTGAATTGTTTATGTACGACAATTTCACAGCAGAATCAGGTAGGTCTAAAAGTAAAATGAAACATACCCAGCTCTAACGGAGATTTTTCACTTCAAGCAGAACGTATAGAAACCCCAAATTAAGGTGAAAACTAAAAACTGAACAAAAAAATTATGCACTAATTGCGATAATATCACATACCCAGTAAAGAAAAAAGCTCTCAAATCATTCTAACCTTTCTGCCATTAACAATGTAGTGCTGCAGAGCACCTGTAAGCACTGGTAAAGAAAATAAAAAGAGAAATGATATGTGCACTTTCAAATGCACACTTTGTCTATCATTTTAAAATTACCCTTTAATCTTAAGGCTACATGAGAGAGTGTGCACCTAAAACATTCCCAGCAGCTTTCCATTGATTTGATGAAAGAGTGTTCATACTACATATAGCATTTTTCTAGTAAAATTTGATGAAAGAGTCCAACTTTAGGTAAATATACAACAATTAACTGGAAAAACTGACTAATTAATTAGACTTAGACTACGTACCAGGACGAGAGTCACGTGAAAAATAATAAAAACCCTAACCAGAATCCTTTTCAAGTACTTTTGTTTTTTGGGTTCTTCATCCTCGTCTGTAGTAGCCAGTAGTTTTACTTTACTAAATTAGTAGTCGTAGTATTATTATTTGTATTTGTATTTGTATAATGGGCCTGAGTTGTGGGTCTTCCCAGTATCCCATTGTCTCACCCACATCCCAAGAGAGACTTTCAAGAAGGAAATGTCATAAATTCAAGAAGATTAATAAACTAAATTAGTAAATTAATTGAAGCTTATCACTACATTAACCATAAATTTACTCCGAAACACTCCTGAAGGAATACGCATTGAATGCTAAAATTACGTTGAGTTTTTTTTTTTTTTTTTAATTTTTTAATTTTTTATAATAATAATAATAACAGTATTTGTGATCGATCTTAAAAAAAAATGAAACAAAAGATTCAGTAGAGATGAGATAAATATTAGATTTATCAATAGGAACATCATAAACTGCCCCTTTGGAAAACCAGTTGTTGCTGATACTTTCTTTCTTGATTCCTTCTTCTCCTCCTACTCTTAACATAAAAGCCTTGTGTAAGTTAAACACAAAGGGTATCATAAAATCCCATCATCTGGTTCAAGGGGATAGAACAATCAAGCTTGAATAGCAAAATACACCACTAATATGCCTCATATTTACATCAGAATCTAAGATTCCTCAAAACAAAAAACAAAGTAAAAAACTTTTAGTAAAAAGCAGCAATTAAAAATCTCTTTGTTCAGTAGCTATCTGCGGAGCCCTACTTCCTGTTTGCAGTAAACATCAAGGTGACTAGCATCCAAGGAAGTCCGATTTTATTTTAACTGCCCATCCAGCATGTTTTTTATTTTTTGGATGTCTTCATTAGAAGGAAAACTTTGCTGAAGATCCTATCATTCGTTGCAATCTACACTGTAAACAGTTTTCAATAAAAATAATGGTTGGGCAGTATAAATATCATCCTTCATGCTCCTATCTCAAAAATGGATCTTCTGATATAAACCAAATTCCATCAGCTTAACATTTTGCAAATTGAAAGAAATGTGAGAAATAGATCCATCATTGCTACAGCGGAAAGAACAGCAAAAACACTCCCTATTCCCTTTTTTCATGAGTAAATTGCCTTCATGATCTGCCTTTGAGAGCCAATCAAAGTATAAACCTGCGCCTTGGTATTAACTCTTCCGATAAAAAGGAACTGTAGGAAGTTTCTCTGTAATATTCTGCTAGCTGTGCCTTGGAACTCTTAACCCTTTAGAAAAAATGGACCTTCAGTAAATTTATATTTTTGTAAAATCTAATCCAGTAGTTGATTACCAGTAATCCCCACATGAACACTTACCTTCATGAAAATGATGAAATCTGTTTGTATCCCGTAATACTATTTGCCTACCAACAATCTTTGATATATATTTAAAGGCGGTGTGGCAGTCACCACAAACCCTGAGATTTTTCATTATCCTTATAGGCAACCCTGATTTGCGAGTGAGAACAAAAGCAACTGCTAGTTTCTCACTATGATAGCTTAAGAGTTCTTCCTTGTTTTCCAGCTCAAGATCATATAGTGCAAATCTAGTCTCGGGCACATATCCGGCGTCTCTCATTTTCCTGTTAAGTTCCTTTAGTGCTTCATATATCTGATCTTTCTCTGGGTGTGATTTGTCACCAGCCACAAAAACATGAACACCATCCTTCATGGTTACCCAACTACACCCAGCTTCCTTCTTTACAGCTGCTTTCTTCATAGCTATTCTAGCTTTTGCCGCATCTTCCCACCTCCTTCCAGAAGCATACATGTTAGAAAGAAGCACATAGTTAACAGCATTTTGAGGTTCCAACTCCAAAAGCATTTTAGCAGCCCTCTGGCCTAGCTCTGTGTTACGACCATTAGCTCGGCAGCAAGCCCCTAAAACTGTCCTCCAAATAAGAACATTTGGTTTCATTGGCATCTTATTGATGAAGTCTTCTATCTTGTTAAGTTCACCTGCCCGCCCAAGGAGATCTACCATACATGAAAAGTGCTCGACTCGAGGAACCAAACCATATACTTCACTCATGGATGTGAAATGCTTAAACGCTTCATCCACCAAGCCCACATGGCTACAAGCTGATAAGACCCCAACAAAGGTGACATGATCTGGTGGTTGACCATATAACTTCATTTGTGAAAAAAGCTCCAAAGCTTTGTCTCCATGTCCATGGCGTGCATAACCTGATAACATTGAATTCCAAGAATATACATTCCTCACAGGCATCAATTCAAAAAATCTCGAAGCATAATCTATTCTTCCACATTTAGTATACATGTCAACGAGTGCACTGCCAACTACAACATCTGATTCTAAACAAGCTCTTATCGAGCAAGCATGGACTTCCATGCCACGCTCTAGTGTTGCAACAGAGGCACAAGCACTGAGAACAGTGGGAAAGGTGAAACAGTCCAATCTCTCACCCCTCTGCATCATAAACCAAACCAAATCCATGGCCTTCGGCAAAACTTCATTGTGTATGTATCCAGAAATCATAGAATTCCAACTTACTTCATCCCTCCTCTCAGACATCCTGGAAAATATCCTCTCACATTCATCCAACTCTCCCCACTTTCCATAGCAAGCCAAAAGTGCATTCTCAATAGCAGTGTCTTTTGCAACACAGTATTTTAGCACTAGACCATGAATCTGATGGCCCAGTTGATGAAGTGAAAGAGATGACACTGCTGCAAGAATATTTATAAAGCTTACTCTGTTAAGACACCACCCAGCACGCATCATGTCTAGGAAATATTTTACAGCTTTTACAACTGATGCCTCTGAATCAGCAAAAGCCCCAATAACTGAATTCCATGAAACTTGATCGTACTCTGGCATCAAGGAGAAAACTTTCTCAGATTCCATAAGACATCCAGTTTCAGCATATAGTGCAAGAAGAGCATTAGAAACTGAAACATCCAAATCAAGTCCCAATTTAAGTCCTTCACAATGTATTTGCTGTCCCAGCATCTTCCACCCCAAGCTTGCGCATGAACTCAAAGTACTAATCAAAGTGAAATTTGAAGGCATCTCTCCAGTTCTCCTCATTGCTTGGAAGCTATTGACTGCATCTTCAAAACACTCATTCTGGTCAAGACCAGAGATCATGGTGTTCCATGAGACTGAATCTTTATTAACCATGAGCCTAAAAACAGAACAAGCATCAGCAATGGCATGACATTTAGCATACATATTAACAAGCCCGTTCCCAATTTCACGCTTGATGTCAATTAAGCCAGTTCGGATTATGTATGCATGGACCTGTGTTCCCTTTCTTTTGCCCTCCTCCAATACAGTGAATTCAGGAAAGGCACTTAATAGAATCACATATGAATCAAGATTGATATCAACCAAGGTTCTCATCTCCATGAAAACTTCAGCTGCTTCTTCTCCTCGTTTTTGCCTCACCAATCCAACCATCAAACCATTCAGGGAGACCGCATTCCTCTCACTCATCTGCTCAAAAACCTGCTTAGCATAATCAATCAGTCCAAACCTGGCAAACCCACTTATGAAAGCACTACCAACATAAAGATCCCCAAGATATCCAGACTTCTTAACCATGGCGAGCATCTGCCTAAGCAAAATCCATCCACAGTCAACTGATGAAGAAGCAGCAGTTATTAAACTTCCAAAAGTATACTCATTAGGTTTTGAACTGAATCCTGAACTCTCCTGTTGCATTCTTGAGAAGAGTTCGAAAGCAGAAACTGCATCTCCTCTTTGAGAATAAACTGAAATAATAGAATTCCATGATGTTGAATTTCTGATCTGTATCTGCTCAAAAACACGGCGAGCATCATCAGCAGAACCCAGACAATTCCCATACATTGACATCAGCACATTACACACCACCACATCAAGCGCATAGTGAGTTTTTGATAGTAACCCATGAATTTGCATCCCAAATTCAACCCCTGGCGATCCAAATTCCTGGCAAGCTCGAAGAGCACCACCAAAAGCATAGGTATTTGGGAAAAAGCCTTTGCAAATCATCCATTTAAAAGTTGCACACGCCTCATCAGGCATGCGATTCTTGGCATACCCTGAAATCAAACAAGCCCAAGTAACCAAATTCCTCTCGGACATTTCAGCAAACAAGTTACGCGCTGAAACCAAATCACCAATTCTAACATACACATTAATAAGAGTATTGCACAAAAACAAATCATTGGAAAACCCATTTTTGAAAATCTGCAAATGAAGCTCACTAGCATCTTGCGGACAACAAGAATCTCGGTATCGACTGACAAGAAATTCACGCGTTTCCGAATACGAAACATGTGATGAGGTGGGTGGGGTTGTAACTTGGGAGTGAGATATTTTGTACTGATCAACTAAGTTTTGTAAGGGGATGATAGGAGGGGAAGGTCTAAGGTGATTTGTTGGGTTTTGAGGTTTGAGGGAAATAGGGTTGTCTTGTGGTGGAATAGGTGAGACAGTGAGCGTGGTAAAAGCTGGGTTTGAATTGTAGGGTAGGCGCCTATGAGTGCATGTAAGGTACCACCGAAACATAGTAGTATTGCTAAGACAGCAACGTTCGGGTCATGTCTTTTGGCGCCTTTGGAGGGTTCCCCACGTTCTCCCACTTGTTCGCCTATTAAAAAAATAAAAATAAATAATTAATATGAAAAAATAAAAAAATAGTATTGGAAAATAAAAAATTTTGTTTTATAATGATTTTTTTTTATATGAATAGTAAATGATGCGATATAAAAAGTGAATGGTTTAATATATATATATATTTTTTTAAAAAAATAAAATAAATAATATGATAAAATGTAGAGAAATGTATAGTCAATTCACCTTATTCGTCTTAAAATTTAGAGTAGTACATATTTATCACACTCAACGCATCAGTTAATGCTGCTTCGTGTTTTATGTGACTAATATAAGAAGACATTTAAAATACCAACAAAAATGCGATAAACAGATATAGATTACGTACCAGGGCTAGAATCTTGTGAAAAATAATAAAAACCCTAATCGGAACCCTTTTTCAGGTACTCTGTTTTTGTTTGTGCTTTGGGTTCTTCATCGTCCTCTGCAGTAGTTTTACTAAATTTGTATTCGCATTATTATAATATAATATTATATATTATTATAGTGTAGGTCAATGTAGGGCCGTAGGCCCAAAAAATCTTCGTATGGGTCTTCTTTTGAAAAGCCCAATTCCAGAATCTTACCAAGTAAGCAAAATGACATGTAATGCACTCGGCTCTATGATGAAGTGGCAACAACTGGGATGGGTCTTGGGCTCAGCAAAAACCCCTTTTTCATGAGTAAATTGCTTTTAAGAGCCAATAGAAGTATAAATATGTGCAGGTATGAACTCTTCCCCCAAATACGTGCCATACAAGGGAACTATAGGAAGTTTCTCTGTACTATTCTGCTAACTCTGCTTTGGTATTCTTCCTAAATGTACACAAAAGGGCTCTTGTGAGTGCCAGGCACGGAGCCAATCTAACCTAAATGCTTCCAAGTCTATGCGCAAGACATTAGGCA
Organism: Carpinus fangiana; assembly: GCA_006937295.1. NCBI lineage: Eukaryota > Viridiplantae > Streptophyta > Magnoliopsida > Fagales > Betulaceae > Carpinus > Carpinus fangiana. Next base: position 521,455 of record CM017326.1, on the reverse strand, counting down.
CAGTTCGGATACAAAAAGAAAACAAAAACATTATGCAATAAAAATAAAAATAAAAAATGACTAATTTTCACTGTCACGTCATTTCAATGATATGAAAATCGTATGATAGTCTACTGAATAACATTACGCATCTTGACTTGTTGCCAAAATTAATATACACTTCTATTGATTCACTTCCAAACATGATACAACAACCCTTTCCTTGGTTTATTCAACACCCCAGACTGCTCCACGGATGAGAGGGAGAGAGGGGAGAGGGAGAGGGAGAGATTTTAACGCAGAAGGCCTTTAGTCAGTGAGCTCTTCCCAAAACAAAGCTAACTTAATTGAGGAACGATGTTACAACAAAAGAAGTTACAGAAAGGATCCAGATGCTTGAGGTTGTGAGAAGGGTTTTAGTGAACTTAATATGTTCTTTACTTCTAGAAACATCAGAAACAGTTACTGCTCTTCAACTCACCTGTTCAGCATTTTCTGGTCATCAATCCAGTTTCAAAAATTGGGGCAGCACAAAATTTAAGCATCATCCAGCCTCTGTATAATCCCTGGTCCAACTCTAGCCATATAGGCACTCCTTTTATGGGCATGCCATTGACTTCATTTGGCCAACATCTGTTAGTTTGTTTGTGAAATTCACCTCTCAATGTGGCGAGCCAAGGGAAATTCAATAAGAATTATAAAGGATGATTTCTCTGCTTCTCTCATATATTGCACAGTGCCATTCATGATCTTCACAAGCTTTTGACTTATGAATAGGCCGAGACCTTCCCTCGAGAGATCGTGGCTGTGGTGAAACATCTCTTGAATTAGATTTTCTGGAACCCCAGGTGCCGGATGCGTGATCCTGCCATGTTAAACACAATTAAACTCATTGAGTCCTAATGGATTCTTTTTCCTTTTTCACTTCCCAACAATTAGTCAGGATAATTGTGATGCATGTCACATGACACAGAATATTAAACACGATGTAGAAGGTTATGTAGAATGATATTGTTCTACTTTGTCTCTGTTACATGTTCAAGCACATACCTCATTTGCATATGATAAGAGGTAACAACACAAAACTATAGAAAGAACTGCAAATATTCTGAAATCACTTTATGCCCTAAAAAAAGTCTAATCCATGCTTCCAGCGTTTCACCCAACTTGTGCTGTTCCAAGTTTCTCTTTTAGACTAATTAGCATATGGTAGATCTATATGCCATGGTCTTTATCCTTGATATTGTATTCTTAAGCATTCAACTATGTGATGCAAGATGCAGAAATAACATAAAGGATGGGCATGAGGAAATGAAAAGGACACTTGCGGAAAAAAAAAAAAAAAAAAGACTTTTTGGAAAGGGTTACAGATTGTAGAGCAAGGGCAAAAACAATTAGCACAACTAGAATACATATTATCAAATGCATTGTTTACCCACATGTTTTGGAATTACTCTAAGTTGGTTCCTAATGCATTCTAAAATCTTCTTCCCATAACTTAGAACATTCTCAAGTTCGCTTCTGAAGATGTTTTCCCATTTTCGAAAAGATATAATAAGTTTCTCACCCATCCTTCTGAAAATGGATAACTATGGTTCAACATATGTAAAAAGGGCGCTGCCATTTCAGCCTTTCTTCCACAAGTATTGAGTAGTAATAGGCATACATGCATCAGAGTACTCACAGTAACAGAAAGTTGGGTTTTTAAAATAATCATCTAATACACCTGATATCCACACCCTAATATCCTTGTAATGTAGTATCCAAGTCCCTTAATTTATTGAACAAAGACCCTCATGGGATATGGTTTAGATGTAATATTGAGTCTCAAACATACTTGATTCCTTTTTACATTTTTTTGGTGAAGAACACAACTTTGAATTGGTGCTATTTCTAGATGACTCGAAGATGATGATGATATTCTTCAATCCATCATTCAGATATTGTCATTTGATCTGATTATTATTCGTTATTGAGCTTATATGGAAACACATTTAAGTAATATAAACCTCGACAGTTTTTGATTAGGCAATAAAAACTATAAAATATTTAAAGGTATGAATGGAATTACCTAAATTCAAGATGGACAATGTGCATTTTCATCCCTATACGTTCCTTCCTTGGAATCACTCTAAATGAAATAAATGATCCTTCTATTGCAGGGGTGAAGAGGAGTGCATTAGTCAAAAAATGTGAAAGGACTTGCTGAAGCCTCAAGTTGTCTCCATATAAGTGCATTGATGACACTTCAGCAGGTGAATCAAGCATGACCTGCACCTGACGCTCCTGGCACATACTCATAACTTGATTCAGGACAGCTTCAAGAGCATCCCCGAGGTTAAATTCAGCAGATCTCATTTCCATGTAGCTGCAAACAGGTGGCCCAAAGATCCAAACGCTTTTCAGAAGGCATAAAATCATCAACAATGCAAGAAAAGCAATCTAATACAATACACACCGAGCTTCACGCAACATGCAATAAGCAAAAAGAGAAAGGGCAATTTAAAATGCAATTTGAAATATCGAAATGTACATATATGGTAAATAACCAGTAAAGATGCAACTAGGCCATGAATGACTTACCCAGCAAGTGGGAAACAGGTGAAGACAGAACCCAAGAAAAATGTTTACAGGACAAACCATAGCGTACATACAGCAATTGGGTCAAAGACCAGAATGGACCTCAAGCCACATTCCTTTTAATGGATCACAAGAAACTAATGAATTGCTCGGAGGAGAGACCATAAGGTAAAATTGACACAGCAAGATATAGTAAATCTATCTATCTATATATATATATATATATTTGTCAGCAACCACTACATCAAGAATAACAATTACTTTTTTTTTGATAAGTACATCAAGAATAATAATTACTAGTTCAATATTGAAACAAATATACTGATTAAGTACACAAGCATGCCAACAGATGCTCAAGCTAAAAGGCCATACCATTCCTCAATACTTTCAATATCAGTGTCATCAACAACCTTAGCTAATTGTTCCTGACAAAACGAGGACGTCTTAAGTAGCTGCTTCTGCTCTTTGCTTAAATCAGAAGATCCCATTAAATTCTGCATAAACATAACCCCATTAAGAGGCTTTCTGATTTCTCGACGAATATATGCTAATTTCTTGATGCTATCAGCAGTAGCCTGTTCTGATATCCTCTGCACCTGAAGAGCATACTGAAGTTCTGGACTAGCCACGTGCAGAAAGCACAAAACACCAGTAACCTTTCCCTCAACATCAGTCCTTTTACTAGCAGAAAGTAACGCCTCAACATAATTACCCTGCTTATCATAGAATCCAAATAACAACTTATCAGCATCATGGCCCGCAATTACCCCATTAAGTAGTATCCTTAGCTTGGTTAATGTGTCATGATCTTTAACCCGACAACCAAAATATTTTACAGTGAAAACCTCCCCAAGAAGCATCTGGTCAATTGCCTCTTCCCTCCTCAAACCAGACAATTTTTGCATAGCATCATTCCATTCCAAGCATCGGCCATGCTCATCAGTCATAAAAATTGGAGGAATAAGTGCAGAAGGGCTCCGCACAATTCCAACATAGTCCCCTTGCATACGTGTATATTTGTCCCAAATAACCTTTTGTTTTGTAACATCTTGACCAACAAAGCAAACCCCTACAACATCTTCTTTTGTATCCCGGCTGCAACATGAATTAACAACCAAGATTACAGGACCATTGTGTTCCTGAGGACCATATGTTCTAAGTTTAATTTCAATATTTCGCTCTTCTACACCTGCCATTTTAATATCAGATTAGATGTTCTAGCACAAAAATAATTAGAATAGAAGAACACAATAGGAATGGAGCAGAAAATACAGTTGAGATGAACCTCGAGAAGCAAAGTTGTACAACATATAAATTGGGAAGAGGAGTAACTGATTGAACATAAGATATACAAGCTTTCATTCTACAGTTATGCAAGCTTTCATTCTACAAGCCTGGCACATAGTTCTTACATACAAAAACAAAATCATATTACCAGTCAAAAAAAGATTTGATATATAACTGTAGTTTTTCCATTTATCCGACATGCATGAATGTGATGGGTAGAACAGAAAGGGTGTGGTTGATGCACCATATCATTTTATTTCAAATATTCATGTATTTTCAACAACACATTGAGTGGGACACGACATAATTTATACTATACAATTAATAAAGTGGGTTAGAAAGCCACACCCAGACTACACACAACAAAAGCAATAATAATTTGACTATTTAGACCTTCATGAAGTAAAAATCCAGACGAGAAGCTCCTAATAATGACAACACATCTCAATTCATGTACATGTTTACTTTCACTTATTAAGTCCATCTCTTAATATGCTTCTTTAATCATCAGAAGTAATTGCATAGGTAAAGTCCGGTACAGCATGATTCTGACCATGCTGAAATCACGTACTTCGATGTAGAGAACATGCATAGAGGGGAACAAATGTACAAATCTCTCTCATGATAACTACATATCTAAGATCATAGAACACAAGTCTTGCAATTTTTTCATCTGATAAGCATAAAGCATTCCATCAATAGCATGATATGCAACTAAAAAGCTAGATAAAAAAGATAGAGAGCAGTGTCACCTTGCGAAGCCAAGATGAGGAGGTTCTTTACCACTTCAACTGAATCATCCCAGACAATATCAATTAAGGATATACCAATGGCTTTCTCAACAGACAGTCCTGTTAGTTCAGCTGCTTTGCTATTCCACCCATTTATACTACCAGAGGCGTCGATAGCCAAAATAGGGACTGCAGCTGTCTCAATCAGGCGAACCATTTCATTTGTGACGATGCGCAATTCATCCACTCTCTGTATCCTGTCATCAACTGATGGAACATTTACAATCATTTTAGACTCATCCTCCACAATCTCATCTTGCAAAGATCCCTTCAATATCAGCTGTAAGGAATGGATGGCATCCATTTCCACATCTTCCCAAGGTAGGCACCGATGCTTAACCACCTCCAGAAAAGCCTTGAACGATGACCTGGGGTGCATCTTTCTTCCATCGTCCTTGTCATCAGGGTCATGTTTTGCACCACCCCACTTGATTTCCTTCGCAGTGTGCGACCGGAACCAAAACAGGAAATCCTTTGAAGTAATCCTAACAGCTGCCATCCCACAAACTTCATCTCCGAGGGCTGAAGCACCTGGGTAGCCAGCGTCCATAAGGCTATCAGTACTTAAACCTGTGCTCCCACTATGGTACTCGAGAAGCCATTCAGCTATATCTCTAACTTGTGCCTCTGTCGGGGTGACCCCAAGCAACCAAAATTTCTTCCTGTAGTATAGTGTAGCTCCATCACACTTGACAAGATCCATTACATTAGGTGATTGAGTAACAATACCTACAGGAGCATCTCTAAGAAGCATGTCACAAAGCACAGTTTGAGTTCGCAAAATATGCTTCTCCCTCAGTTGAGCAGCCAACTCCACTTCTTTGTTGATCTGTACGCCGAAAACTTGAATCAAGAACTCACAAGCATACCTCAAAGGAAATGGAACAAACCGAGGGCTTGTGTGATGGCAAACAACCAAACCCCACAGTTTTCTTCCCTTCTGCTGATCACTCTCCCTCTCATTGTCATCTTCGTTGATAGTCACTGCCATGACAAGAGATGCAATGGAGCCCATATTTGCCATATAGTGTGCATGACAACCATGAGGAGATCTCAACGTAGATCCAGAAAGGCTCATTGGCTGAGACAATCTCTTGTCTTGAATTACTTTAACTGGAGGCGCCATACAATCGCATATCATTCTAACCTTGTTCTTCATGAATAGGAATCTTGAAGCTTGTGGTATATCAGTAGCCGGGTAATGTAAACCGAGATAAGGTTCAAGGTCAGGTCTGTGGCACTCAGCTACAACTTCCCCATGCTCATCTTCATGAAATTTATACACCATTACACGATCATAACCAGTTAAATCAATAACTTCCTTAACCAAAACATCACATAACAGTGATATATTCACACTCGGTAAAGACTGCAATCTTGAGATGGCTTTGGCCGCTAGCTTATAAGATTTCAATGCCCCAGCAGCAGTCACCGGCACGTCAGCTGGATTCACTGGTTCCAAATCTATAACTAACCCAACATCAATTCGATGCAGAATTGCGTAAAAGGGCTTACCTGAGGTTTTGCAATGAACCAATATGGGATTGAGAAGATTCACTTCCCCAAAGTTGACTGCTTTCTGCAAAGCAGTTGCACCTGAGGACCGAAAGAGTGTTCGAACATCTGTTCCAAAAGTCAGAGCTTCTTTCTGCTCGATGCTTGGAACGGCATGTGGAGCCAAGTCCAACATTTCGGGAGCATTTTCGCTATAGGCAAGAACAGCGAAGTTTTGCTCCTCCACAGCAATCATGCATCCGAACGGTTGAATGAGGCTTCCTCTCTGCATCTTTTGGAGGTAAGCTGATACAGTGGAGGAGGGGACATTGCTAGTGGAACTTGAGATATTGAAGTCAATTGAAGTGGAGTAATCAAAACCCCGTTCGGATTCTTCAAAGTCTCCCTGAAGCCTTGCATCGATGGGAGTCTGTGTAACCACACGGGCCCCATGTCTTGTAGCAGAACTGCTCCTAGAGCAAGTGGTCTTGTTCGTCGACTTTATTGACATCTCTCAACCCTCCTTCCTCTCCAGTATCTCTCTTTTTCTTCCTCCACTAATAATTTCAATCGACCCAACCCTCCTTGTACATGAAATAATGGAAAACCAGAGAACTAAAGTGTAAATCCCCAAACATAGAAATGCCAACTATGTGCTCCCAACAAATAAAACCACTAAATTATCAGCATCAACAAAAACCAAACTCAAAACCCATATCAAATTACCTACTTTTTGTCGGCCGGAATCTACCGGACCAGGAATCATCATGAAAGTTGAAAAGAGTAAAGCGCACCACCATTTCAATCCCAAAAAGCAGCCCCTTTTACCGTTTAAAATCCCATGAACCCGTGAAAAGCTCCCAAAAAAAAAAAAATGAAGAGTACTTCAATTCACATAGCCCTCATGAGTCTATTCTCAACCAAAAGGCCACCAAGAAGAAAAAGAAAAAGTGTCATCTAGAAAGGATTCTGTCAGAACATCTCCGTAGTGGGTTCACCTCCCTCAAAAAACCGAATCCCAGATCACAATATTCCACAAACTCAGCAGAAAACGACAAAATCGTCAAACCCAGTACAGAAACCCACTTCTATGGCGTGTTTAAGTAATCGAAACTGATTGTTAATACTTCATTACCCACAAATTGTCGTTCAAGATCCATTTAAAACAGAATTCAAATCCCAAGGCCGAGAGACTTCACAAAGTTCCATTAAAAAAAACAAATACTCCTAAAAAAATAACCAGAGAGTTCCTAAATAAGACGGTGGGAAAGTGATGGGTGTTACTGACCATCAAATTTGCAGGGCATGGATCAGCAACACGTGAAACCGACCGGATTTCTGCAGCTTGCCCATAAATCAAGAACCTACAAAAGTTTACAAGCGAAATTACAATATGTGCATAATACTATATCTATATATATATATATATATAAAGGACTCTGACACTGTCCTCCTACATGGGTTTTATTTCATTTTAATACAGTATTCTTGAAAATATGTACCATCTTCTACTACTACAGTACATCTTTAAAGGTGGAGCTCAAAAGGCCACTGCTTGCTCGGATAGCCTAGAATATATATATATATATATAGTGGGGATAAATGTTAGGTAATTGGGAAACAGAGATTTACCCGTCTGAAGCTCAGGCAGAACTGTTGTGTGTGTGGGCATCAGATTTTCTGATTTTGGAATAAGGATAATTAGGGGAGTTCATAAGAAATTTATTGATCCGACAATTTAAAATTTATTCCAGCAAATAAGTCCTTCAGTTCTCTCACAATGTGTTAGCAAATTGTTGCTGGAAATTTCGATTTCGTATCTTTGTATTATTTAGATGATTATTGTTTGTATCAAGTGATTTCTTTTTTTTTTTTTTTTTTTTTTTTGCAGAATTATGAAAGAATTTTAGTCACTTTTCACTTGAGGTAATCTCCCCAATTTATTTTATTTAAATAAAATATCTAACATTTTTTTTTAAATATATATGGATTTTATTAGGAACCTCTTCCAATTGTCTATTAAATTAAAGGAAGTCTGTAATTATAAGAGGTTTCAATTATAAGAAATTTGAATTCTCAGTAATTGTTAATGTAATTAATAGACCAAATTTTGAGATTGAGATTCTCTAATTTTTTTGAGATTTTTAAATTCATAAATTCAACTGTCTACCTTATTTAAGCGTTTAAAATAAATCATATTTCGAAATTTATTGATCGTTAAATTAATGTTTTAGAGGATCTCAATTTCAAATTTTGATTGTCAAATTTTGGCGTATGTTCAAGCCTCTAGCCTAGCATGCAGTCTTGGGACCACCTCTTATTCGCGGCTACTAGATTGAGTGGTTTTGATCACCTTTATATGGTGGTTACAGTGGCACTGACCAAGAGAAGGCATTTTCAAATGTTGTAGTGAATGGGATGAGAATAAAATAAGAGAATGACAAACGTTTTTTTGAATGAAAGATTTTGCTGTGTCACATTAGGTTTTAATACATGAATGCAAGACTATTTAGATCAACTATATCGAACTCATTTAATTAAACGAGTTAGACCCCCAACCTTAATCCGCTAATTTTATGTTAAGTTTATGGATTGTGTCAAAAATTGATAGCTTATTTATTACAAAATTGTCAGAGTTTGTGAGGCATATAAAAAAAATTGTCATCTTTATTACAAGTTAGGATCATATGATGTGTAGGGCAGGAAATTGATGAAAAGCACGACATGAAACACAGTGGTATCTAAAGGCAGAGTATATATTAAACACACTGAAAATATGAGTCATCCTGCATCAGAAAAGGGATAAAAAAAGAGAGAAAATCCAAGTGGAATAAGCTCACACATGGAGACACATACACACATAAAGTACTTGGCTCAAACGCTCTGTAATTCTTTCAGCCATGCGGTTTGTTATTTTCTTCTTGGGAAAATTTTACTGAAGACTTTTGAACTTCCACTCGTATTGAAATACTCTCCATAAACTTTAAAAACTCTCAATTTAGTCCCTTATACTTTCAATTACTATCAATTTGGACCTCTCCATCAATTTTAACAGTTAAAAATATAAAAAAGACCAAAATATCCCTAATTTTCATTTTTAAAAAAATAAAAAAACGTTTTAGTAGTTAAAATTTTATACAAAAGTCAAAGGTATAAACGTCATGTAATGTTTAAAATCTTACGGAGGAGTCTAAATTGAAAGCAATTGAAACTTCAAGGGACTAAATTGAGAGTTTTTTAAGTTTAGGAAAATATTTTAAAACAAGTAAAAATTCAAGAGTCTACAGTAAAATTTCCCCTTTATTCTTTTATCCAAGGTTGTTTCCATCGCAACTAAATATTGAGAAAATGGCTTCTGCCTTCTGGCATCAATATCTTCCCCTAGAAAGTGGAAACACAACCAACTTTCTAATGGTCATATCATTTTTCAGTATTCACTCTAATAGCCCAAAGTTCAATATATATATATATATATATATACACAGACATGCTTTAACAGTGTTATTGACAACTTTATCAACCAAGATGAAGCAATATCTCCATTATAGAAACCATAAACTGTACTTTAACAGCTTTGAGTGAAACCATGAAGCTCATCTAGTGTTTTATCCAATGAGTGCTGCGTGGAACCTTTGACAAATTATGACTCAAAAGTGATAAATCATTTATCTCGTGTTATAAGATAAGCAAGTAGTATATAAATTCTTGGCAAAAGAAGACACAGCTTTCCCTAGGCACCAAATCCCAAGCATTGAATCACATCTACGTCCGAACATACATGCACATATATGCATAAAGAGACCAAAAAGAGAACTAGTCACTCATCAGAGAGAGAGAGAGAGAGAGAGAGAGAGTACACATGGAAGAGCAAAAGAAACTGAGCACAACACAACAGACAAGTAATCTGTATTACTTGATTAACAGAAGGCCAGTCTGTTGTCTCACAGCGTGTCAACAACTTGAGATACTCAAAATATCAGAATGGATTCACCATACCAGATAGAAAATTTTGATTTGATTCTAGCAGTATTGTGAAGAAATGTTTTGAAGATAAATGAGATATAAAAAAGAAAAAACAGCTACTTATGCTACCTTTAAATTACTCAACAAAATAACCCAGACCTCGCTAGTTACAACAGTAGGAAAAAATCAAAATGCCGCAATGTCAACTCTTCAGGAAGTAGAGACAGTGTTCATGGAATGATACATGCGCGCAAAACTTAAGCACAACTGGCGGTCTCTCTCATCCCCCCAACCCCCCCAACCCTTGAACCCAGCTTTATATCCGGACTGCGGCGTATGAATATGCACATCCCATTCTGATTTGATATTGGCAACTTTATCAATCTCTTCCACACCAATTTTTACCACACCATTGTCAATGCAAGCATTATTCTCCCCCTGGCCCTGATGCAGACCACACTTCCCAAAGTGAACAGCACTAGTCCTAGGCCCTCGTAATGTGTAAACAGAACCACCAAACGAAGGATAAACAGTTGCCCACATTGTTATATCCCAATTGTAATCATCAAAGAAACAAAATTCTCTTGCCTTCCTATGAATTTTCCTCCAAACGGTACCATTGAAGGAATAACCCACATTTCCCATTTTCTCTGCAATCAAGCTATCCCACCCCTCTCCTCTTGAGTTCACATCCAAAGGTGCTAAATTTGCAGCATAACAATCAGGGCATTTATGAGCCTTCAGTTCTGTAAGCATCCGTAAGTTGCTATATGCATTGGGAAATATGAAGTGGTCCTCCTCTATGAAAAGAATATGACCCTCGTGTCCACGGGTCTCCTTCAATCCATCCCACACTGTGTTCATCATCCACCACCAGTGATGCTTTAATGACACAATCTTCGGTGACCGGTGGTTTCCATATTGATCAGGGTTCCCCTTACAATGCTTCTTTGCCGCATCATCTTTATCCTTACAGTCACGCGGTGAGACCCCCGGAAAGCTTTTGGAAAAGACATGGGGGGAATAAGGAGCAAAAATCTGTTTCACCTGGCAAAATCTGATCCCTTCAACAATCTTGTTCATCTCTTCAAAGTAGCCATCATGGCTAACTATCAGTAAAGTTTCACTTATTCCCACTACATGTGACAGGCTCTCCACAACTATACGGAGATATTGGGGCCTGTTATGTACATAGAGAACAATAGTTATATGATCCTTGGCTAGACTCGGATATAGATCTAGATTTCTTGGGGGCAACTGGTTTCGCTTCTCCAAATGAACTGACAATCTATTCTGTGTAGGGAGACCGAGTTTTTCACTAGAATCTGAATAATTATAACTAAGTTCATCTATTTCATCCCAAGACGGTTCCACAGAATTTGAAGTTGAATTCGTTCCAAGGAGAAATATCAGGAGCAAAACCCCTAACAATGTAATGAAAACTACAGACAAGAGACGACGCAAGGCCGCAACTTTGAAATTGAGTTTCTTAGTAGCCATAAAACTAAGTCACTAACAACATACAAAGTGTCAAACAGGCTTCAACGATTGTACAATAACAGCATCATTAGCTTCAAAGCTCAGGGAAATAAAACCCACCTAAATTCTCCAATGAGGAAAAAAAAAAAAACTTGATTCTAAACTAGTGTCAAACACCAAAAACTGCACCAGCCCATTTGAGAACACAGAGAATAATTAAAAAGGGTAATATCAAAAACCTCTATTACAGCCTTCAAACTGAGACTAAAAGCACGCAGAGCTCGTGATAGCTGATACCCATGAACCGAAACTAGTGCCCCCTGTTGCTTCGATTCAGTCAGCTACCATGAATCAAGGTTTTGGTTAGTGAAATATAGCAAAACCTAGGTGAAAAAATCGGGGGATCCCAAGTGGGTAATAATCTACAAATCTACAGTAAAACCATTGGATTGCTTCAGAAAATTTAATACCTCTTGAGATCAACAGGCTGGATTGCACAGTTGACGGACTTGAAGAACAGAACAGAGCTGAGTGGAGGAGAAACAGAGGCCAAAATGGGAGGAAACTTCCTTTAGATGACTTTGCCTATGCTTTGGCTTTGAAAGTTGACAAGTTGTCTGTGGTCATAGTTGGGTTCCCCGTCTAATAATCAATGAACCGGAGACTTCAAGGGAGCTCTCCCAGATAAAAAATAAAAAAACTGAAAAACGAAAAATATGCTTCAATTGCAAGCTATGACAAAGCCCCTCCTACATTTTTGTATGGAGATCATGGAGTCAACGACTCAACATGAGGAGGGTAGGGAGCTTCCTGGGCCTTAGCCCTCATGGGTAGGGGATACCCTTTTTGTTATATATAAATTACATTGGCCAAATCTAATGGTAGATTTGACCTATTTAATTTTATACCTATGTATCAATATGATTTAAATTCACAAATTGTTATTCATATCGCTCATATAAGAGGCAAGTGGAAGTGGGAGGCTCACTTGCTCAGGCGGACTGTCCGGGCAAGTGAGCCCTCCATCATTTATTCAAACTTGAGAAATGTTATGAGTATTAAATCTTTTACTAACATAATGTGAAGTTTATTTATTGATATTTGCAGCATTTTTTTTTATTAATTCTTTTAATTATCTCAAATGAATGAGATCCACATCATCCCATGTGTTAATAAAAGAGTTAATGCTCCTAATATTCCCATTCTTCTTCAATTTATTTAACAAAAGAAAAAATATTAATACTAACTTGGTTGTTGGGAAACATAAAAGGTCACAACGAGGTAAAAAAAAAAAATTCGGAAGTTTATCCCTTTTTTTTATCACAAGTTAAAAATGATAGTTTTTGCACCACATTGCCACAACTTTTAATTTAAATTATATATATCTTTATATATATATATATATATATATCTCTTCGCTCTGATTCCTAAACACCACTAACCACCAAGTCAAAGAGAATTTGTTTGTAATCCCCTGTTTATCTCATGGGGCTCTATCAATTGAATTTGAATTCTCTCTAGTTTATTTACGATTCAAAATTCAAATGAACTAATCCTTTATAATAAGGGCAAAATTACCATTAAAAAAATAATAAATTTGCCCTTCTAATATAAACAACCAGCTTCTTTCCGGTTCAAATAAATGGGAGAGAATCATGGTCCCACACTCCCACTCAACCGATTTGCATATTAATTAATGAACTTAAAACTCAGAGCATTCCTAATAACCTCATCAAATTTTACTCAGCAAACTTTTAGACAACTCACTTTTTTAGAGCACCCTAACAACCTCTCTATTTTAATAATCGGCTTTCACTATTTTATTTAAATATTATTTTTTAAAGATTTGTTTATTCTTTTTTTAAACTATTAAAAGAAGAGAGAAAAACGAAAAGCAAAAAGGAAGAGAGAGAAATGAATTGTTTAATCAATCGGTGAGTGAATAACAATTTTTAAATTTGGTGAGTACTGTTCACCTCACTACTTTTTTCTTTTTTTTTTTTGTTAACGTAGTGAGATTGAAAAGTGGACATTTAGGCTATTTTGGTTAAATTGCCTTACCAAAATAACCAAAAAATGATTTTGATGAGGCTGCAAGGAATGTTCTTACAACTACCTCCCTTTTTAGTAAGAGCATTCCTAACGGTCTTACCAAATTTTACTCACCAAAATAACAAAAAATATACTTTTGGTTATTTTAACAACTTACCTTTTTAGAGTACTCGCAGCAACCTCACTACTTTAATAATACACTTTTACTATTTCATTTAAATATTATTTTTCAAATATTTATTTATTCTTTCTCTAACTTGTATATTTGTTTAAAAGGAGAGAGAAACAAAAAGCTAAAAGAGAGAGAAAAATTATATTTGTTTACGCAATATGTGAGTGAATAGTAATTTTTAAATTTGGTGAGCACTTTTCACCTCACTATTTTTTTTTTAAAAAAAAAAATATTGAGGCTAAAAAGTGAACATTTAGGCCATTTTGATTAAATTGGCTCACTAAAATAACAAAAAAATAATTTTAGTGGAGCTGTAAGGAGTACTCTAAAAGAAATAGTTGTCATCAATAAAAGAATTGGGACTGTTTTTGTATTTGGTTGTCAATTCATTATCATGATGGTAGAAGGTAAGAATCACTCTTTTTCCCACTTTCCTTCATGTGAAAGTGTAAATATGCACAGGCATTAATAGATGGATACTGATAGATAATGATGTTGCTTTTGAAGTAATGTTTGCCAACCCTCCTAAACAAGGTTTTGATAGGCCCATTATATAATATTCACATTAAAATCCCCCATAAATCCCCGAGAAAATTGAGCCACTTAAAGAAAAAAAAAAAAATCATAATTAGACCAACTTTCTTGATTATGCAACCCGACATGGATTAACAAGAAGTTAGAATTTGGATACTTAGCAATTTGATGCATGTAGCAAATGTGAGAAAGTATTTATAGAATCATTTGCTTAAGCAAAAGCAAACTACACTTTAATCTTTCGAACAGATAGATTTTATAAAGGCTCTTTTATATTTATTATTTAAATTATTAACAGTCTAAATAGCAAAGTTGCTAGAAAATCTCTACCTTTTATTGTTGTTTGATACATCTAAAGTGCAGGATATCGATGCACCACCAGTGGACAATACTTTGTGTCCACTCACTTTTGCTGTGCCTCTACACCACATATCTGAAACAGAGGTGGTTCACTTTGGGCATGCTGGTCATATGTTGGTCACACAAGGTTAATATCCAGAATTGTAAATATCAGTGCCCTACCAAATCCTATCCAAAACAGATATATGTGATGGTCAGAGAGTGAGCAAAGAGAGCACACAATTCCCAGAAGAAGAAAAAAAAATGGCAGCCAAGGTGGCACTCTATTCTTCTTTCAGCACCAAGTTTCCACTCCCACCTAAGCCATCTTTACCATCTCCTTTCCCTTGCACTTACATTTTACCAAAGACAAGGGTCCATCATTTGAGAATCCATGCAAATTTGGGTAAGAGATTTCTCTGTATTCAAATGTATTTTCCCAAATTTTACTTGTTTAGTTTTGAGCAAACTTAGGCTGAAATATGATAACTTGAGAGGATAAAATTTTGGTCCTGTTAGGTGGTGGGGAAGGAGAAATCAAGAAGGGGGGAAAGAAGAAATTCATAACTAGAGAGGAAGAACCAGAACAGTAAGTCTTCCACTCATTTGTAATCTTTGCTTTAATAATTCAAAGCATTGAATTCTGCAGCAAAACATGTCATGTCAATAACTAAAAGGGGTTTGCTAATTGCAGGTACTGGCAAACAGCAGGAGAAAGGGAAGGGGAGAATCCCATGAAGACTCCTATTCCTTACATAATTATATTTGGCATGTCGACACCTTTTGTAATCTTAGCCATTGCTTTTGCAAATGGCTGGGTTAAGGTACCCGTTCGATGATATGATTAGGACTCTGATGCAAATAGCAGCAACATGATCTGGATGCTGAATGCCTAGTTTTATTCGGTTAGTAACTGTTTGTACAGTTGACCGCACGCCTGTTGTCCAATCGAGGCATATGTTCTTCCAACAATCGCTTGAATATTTATGGGTTTCTTAGATGAAACATAGTGATTCAACTATTATCGTTGTTGGCTGATAGTAACCATTTCATGCTAGTAACTTTTACCCTTTGCTCTTGATTAAGCAAAGATGTTGATGAGAGAAGGGCAACAAGTACATGGGGAGCTCTTGGCTTTGCTTCCTTTTATTGCAATTGATTATGATTAATGCTATATACAAAACAATTATTGTTATTGAATAGATGATTAATGCATCTTATTGAATAGATGTGGTAGTGTCTATCATTTATTAGATCAATTATTGTTAAAAACAAAACAAAAAACCTAAGGACGGATAAACGCCGCCAATGAGCCCAGTGGGATGAAAGTGAGATGACAGATTATTTCATAGCATTTCTCTTTGATTACTTCAACCAGCTTCTTTATTTAGTAATGTTACTCTTCACAAAAGAAAAGCCATTTAAAACACGTAACATCAACTAGTGTAAAATGGGCATGATAAATGAATGTGAAGAGTAGTATTGCTCTTCTTTATATACACATTTTTTTTTTATTAAACCATTTAGTTTTGATCAAGTCATTTGAATGAAAGATCATGCACAAAAGGGAGGAAACAACACTGGGATCTAAGAGAGTTCAATCTCAATATTCACAAATGGATGATACACAATTTGCGATTCCTTTCAATTCATCTCACTCTGTACATTGCAGAATCTAAAATGATAACTAATTTATTTTTTGGGCAAGTGAAGTTATCATTAGATATTACCATGGTAAAATTAGAAAATCTGGGGATGAAAATAAACTCTTTTGCCTTTTGTTTTTGGGTCATACTCAGAAGCACTGATTCTAAATACTTCTAAGATTGTGGAAGTTACAAACTTGGTTATTTTTTAGCAGAATCTCAACTACAATGCAGCAGGCCTTGGACTATGAAGATTTAGTTAGACAAAGATATAACACGAGTCAGAACTCACCCTCAGAAAGAAGATAAAAGGAAAAGGCAATAACATGCTGCATATTCCTACTCTAGTCGCTTTTAATCAAGTCAACAGCATCGCACATCAAACCAAATCATGCTTTTTATCCATCAGATTCAAAGGAACAGAATACACTTGCATTATTGTCGGCTCACTAGTAAAACCATTGCAAATACGATTATATCCAAATAAATGTGAATTCTCTACAAGGGTACAGAAGCTTAGAAATGAGAAAGAAGTATAAGGAAAATAATTATGCTCAAAATGAATAGCAATTGCACTAGTGAATTATGTTGCAACAGATCCTACTCTAGTACTCTACCCTGGGCTAACTCTTTTCCTCACCTACTAAATCGATGAGAATAGTAATTTCCTAGACAAAGTCATAGATGCCAAATAAAAGCTAACTTCAATAACTAAAAAGAAAAAAAAGAGGATGTGTTTATTTGGTTTCGGGCAAAGGCTTAAATAATATTGCCGTAACATATTTATTGCCAAACCTCTGTGTTGAGGTGATGGCCAGATACTGATCACCATCCTTATGTTGAGTGTACAGATGATTCAACTGTGAAAGCTCAGGCCTTGAGAGAGAATGGTGAATATCAGCTGAGGATGATGGCTTATCCAAAAATGCTTCTTCTAGTTGTGGTGGTAGTTGTGGTGGTTGCAACTCACGAACCTTCCCTTCTTTGGTTCTATAATAAAAATCTTCATCAGTGAAAAATCTATTGTCATAGCTTGACGGTGGGGAAGGAGGACATTCAAACTCAGACAAATGTGGAGGACCATTTGAAGGCGCTTTTAGGACTTCCTCCTGTGAACACGTATACATCCAGCAGGGTGAAACCAAATTATGTAAATAAATGATTTTGCATGCTACTGTAGCAAGATAAGAATCCAACTTTGAAAAGGCATTCAAATAAATGAAAACATGAAGAATTTATAGAACTTAAGAAATCCAGTGCTTACTCAGAATTGGAGGAAAAAAATGTAAACTATGACCAATTTCTTCTGAATTATAGCTAACAACCAGAATTAAAAGATAGCAACCGATAGTGCTAAAAGGATGACAGAATAAGAAAGGAAATTATCAAGATGAAGGTTTTTTATCTCCCCCCCTCCCCCCCTTCTTAACGAATGAAGGTTTCTATGCCCCTTTTGGTAGCAATGGATCCTTTTTTTCGTTTGCTCTTTACCTATTCAATAACCAAAGGAACTTTAAGAGGGAGTTTAAATGAGGCTAAGAGATAAGCAAATTTCCATATTTATTATAATGCCATAAGAGAATCATGTAATAAGGTAGGGAACCAAAAGAAATGATACTTTGCTCAGAGTGTGAAAGGGCAGTATGAAGCATCAAGACTCCAATATGATGTAGCATTATAGATAAGATGTAGATTTTGTTTGCCAGCAGTACTTTCGGAGCAAGGGACATGCTATCAAGATGAACAATCTATTGTATCCTTAGCAACTGTATGCACCATATAAAAGGCAATATGAGCTGACAATGTACATATCTATTTTCATTATTAAAAATATTTGGAGAGATATTAAGGATTAAATAGAATAGCAATCAAGGTGATAAGTTATTGCTGAAAGTGACATATGCGGCCTACACTAATGATAATGATGTATAATAGAAGTAAACGATTAGACTGTATAAGTAATATGACTAGAGAGGGAGAGTGCTACCACAAGCAATATTACTGATGACAAGAAATATTGTAACAATTTATAAATGAATAAAAAACAGAAACCATAAGTTACCTGCAAGTTCAAAATATTATAGCGATTTCCATAGTCATCACAGATCAATTGCAAGTCTGAAGCACATACCAACGCTCCATCAACAATGAAGCGGTAGTAATGGATTCCTACTGGAAGCACCTTTGTAACAGTAAAATTTTCGCCTGTACGCTGTAAGGGCTCACTGATTGAAACAGAAGAAAGTTCAGCATACCAAAGTATAGAGTCAAAGAAAAAAAATAAATCAAGTTCAAATTTGGAAAAAGAAAAGCTATGATACATTGTCTGCCAGTTGTCCCACGATCCCAATACAGCTACTGAATTGCCAGCACAGTTCCATGTTATCTCAGCAGAAATCCATCTACCATAGAACTTATCTTTATTATCCATTATACTTTGAGGCAGTGAGTGAATTTGAGACTGCACAATCTGAGCAGGTCCTAGAATGGAAGTCACAAGCACCTGGAAGTTGAAAGCAAATAGGTTTAAATTCATATGGAGTCACAGGAACCTAAAAGTACAATTTAAAATGAGTATAAATCCATACAAACGTGTCTGTGCATGTTTGTACGTGTAGAAGCCAAACTCCATAAGAAATTGAAGAGCCTTATTGGTCTTCATGCTTATTAGCTTAACCATGACTCGAGATTTTCCAAGTGTCCCAAGTGTAAGGTGTGTATATGGATGCACCGAATTGACTAAAGATAGAAAGTAGCTGTAACTATAAGACTGAATCCTTTAAAAGTATAACTACAACTGGATTTCTAGAGTGCCCTCAAGTGTGTGTCTGCATGCGTATATAGACCAAAATTGTATTGAAGAGTTCTATGAGAGTGCACTTTCACATGTGTAGCTATAACTCCAATCTTGCTAGGTATCCCCTTTTAGCCTTTGTTTTTTTTTTTTTAAACGCCGAGTAATACATATATGGGATATATAAAAGGGGAAGTAGACTTATAAGACGAGGCCATATCAGTCTAGAGTCAGAAGCTGCTGCCTTTGCTGTATGGTGCACCTTTCTTGCTATCCAAGGTTTTAAGCAGGAAAAGATATGATGAATGTCAGCTATGACTGTATGTAACTCCCATTCCATGGGTAGGGATGAGTTGTGGATAGCCTAGATGACAATTAACGAATATTCTTTGAGAATAATATTTTGGAGTCCTGAGTGCAAGCTTTAATTGAGATAGCCATTAATATTGCTTCTTCTTTTTTTTTTTTTTTAAAAAAAAAAAAAAAAAAAAGGTAATTGGCCAGAAGGGGAGGGGGGAAGTGGAGATTTGAAGCCATTAGTAATGCTTTTACTTCACCAACATTAAGTTTTCTAGGAAGCTTCTAAGGGTCGAGGCATATAGAATGCGTCCAAGATGATCCTGCCAGATTACAGCTAAAGTGGCATGATCAGCTTTTAAAGCTGCATCAAAGTTGATTTTGTGAAAGCTATCAAGCGATGGAATTCTATGTCGAATGGTCTGGGAGAGGTACCAACAAATGCAAACCCATCATTTTCTTCAGAAAAAATGCCAGATCTCACATAGCCAATTCCATTATCACTAGCCTTGGTTTGAAGAGAACTCCTTGGTCTGCCAGATTTCTTTGCCTTTGCCTTTTTCTTGGCCCTTCTATTACCCAAATGTAAAAGATATCACGAAAAAGATCCAAAAGAAAATTAGTGGGAGCAGGGGACCCCCCACGCGTCCCCTTCACACACACACAAAAATTATGGTTCCACCTCTAAGTGGGTGGAAGACTTAAGTTCTCTAGAACTACTCTCATCAAAACCATGGTGACTACCCTTCCCTCATTCGTATGCCAACTTTTCTTCTTTCCAAAGCCCTCTGCAACTCTTTGAATTCCTTGACTCATACTTCTAGTGGGGCTTTAAAGAGAAGATGCGTTGAAACTTTGTCCCCAAAGCTTAATGTTAAATTACCACTTATCCCAAAAGATTAATTTGATAAGAAATTGTTGATTTGATTATTTAATTAATATTCTAATATTCTCTCTCGCGTATGAGCTAAAACTCATTTAATAAGTGATACTCATTATGTGAAATATTTAATTGAAATGAGAGGTGAAAGATGCAAACAATACTTGAATTCAAAATTTTTACAATAGTACCAATATATGATATGATTCCATATTTTATATTCTAACACTTAAAACTCCATCTCCATCTCTAAGAAAGTGAGAGGCCTTGGTCTTACAAGGATGTACGATACAAACAGGGCTCCAGTTACCAAATTCGGGAAGGAGGATGCTTTAAAATGAAAATAGCTTCTGCCTTCAATCTTTGAGAGGTAAAAGACTTTAAATGTAAAAACTTGCCCCAAACTCAAGATACTTACTTATCAAAAAATAAAGTATCTTGAGATTGGAGAAATATCCTAAAAACTAGAGATGCTAGATAAGGTTAGAACTATCTTTAATCAAAATACAACTCATTGCATCCTTAACATTGGTCTCCCACAAAATATTGCTGAGGATGATTGGATCCCAAACAAAAAAAGTCAATACACTGTTGAATCTGCTCCTTGGACCCTACCTTTTTCTGTTACAAGACTTTTATCTAACAATTAACGCGTATCAATGGAAGCATACGCCTAGAGAAACAAAATCAAATTTCAGACTACCCCAAAGCTATTACAAACAAGTTTCAGTACTTCAAAATAAACAGCTGCTATTGATATAAAGAAATGGATGAACATACGCCTAATTAAAGAAACTCTTCTCCATAATTTTTCAAAAATAATATTCATGTTTAAATATTTCTGAAAATTAAAATAGAAAACTGACCTCTGGATTAGAGGACGATTGGTAGGCCCTGGGGTTGTGGGAGGGAGAGTAAACCACGAGCCCCGGGACATGATAGTTAAGGAGTGTCCCACCCTGTCCAAACTCCATATAATGTTCACACTTTTCTTCAGGCTTCTTAACTCCAGAAGGGCCACCTTGACCTTTTCTGTCACCAGCGCTTCCCATTACTGAAAATACAACAATCCCAGTTATAATCTTGGCAATTTTTTGTAAAAAAGCGTATGAATTGGGATTCAAAACCATTTATCAAAGAACAAAACAAATCATAAGCATAAAAATGATAAGAAATAATACAAATCATAAAAATCAATTCTTTCATAAAACGAATAAACTATATAAACAAAAACTCATTGCAGGAGAAAAAAAAACTATTCCATCAACAGAAAAAGTAAAAGCAGAAAAAACTATTAAAGAACTTTTTTAAAAAAATAAAAAGAAAAAGCAAAGAGCAAAGAAAACCATGCCCATTAATTGGAACAGATGAACAGAACAAGCCCAGGAACAAAAATCAATCAAATTCCAAAGCAAGAAAATGAATAATATAAAGCCACGTACAGGTTGTGAGAAACCAGAAGAAGCCCAGAAACCCAGAAGAAAAAAAAAACCCAATGAACAGAATGTGTGAAACAGAACAAAAGCATGAACAAGAAGGCAATACATAAGTGAATAAACCATTGGGCTTAGGTGACAAACCCGTCTCTGCAAAAGAATCTCAGGAACACAAGAAAGCAAAGCGAAGAAGATTGATCGAAAAGAAGGTAACATTGCTCTTGCAGCTTGTTATATATACAGGAGTTTTCCCAGTGAGTTTTCTGACAGAAACACTCCCTCAGTGACTGAGTCTCTTCTCTCTCCCCCAGCAGGACACTGAATTGTGTGAATAGTAGATTTTCTCTCCGACGAATTAGGAGATTCTTTTTGTGGTGGACTTCGGTTTCTATAAGGAATGCTGCCTGGCCGGCATCATTTCTCGGTCCCTCTACAGTCGTTGATTCTGCATAATCATGCGTGGCCCAATACCAGCCTGCCACTTCATTATGTCAATGTACTGTTTTAGCCCTGTCGACAAACTAGAATATTTACCCCAAAAATGTCCCTCCAACCCAATCATTAGGTTCCGATGTTTTTGTTTTCTCTTTATTTTGTCCATTTTTTTCTTCAAGATTTTGCCTTTTTTTTTCTTTTTTCTTCAAATTTTTTTTTTTTTATTCTTTTAAGTCGCAAAAAGGAATATTGCAACGAGGGGGCGGAACCATAAAATATCAACAAAGGGGGAAGCAAAACTAATACTAAAACTTTTAGGGGTAAAAGTAAAAATTTTAAAGAGTTTATGCCATTAAAACTTATATAATTTTGAAGGTTTTTTTTTTTGAAAACTTAGGCCCCTCATTGTAGGGATGACAATTTGTGTTTGCGTATCGGATTCTGGTCATGTCAAGGTATGAGTATAAGACTATATAACTCAATTCTAACCTGACCTATTTAATTAAACAGGTGAAACCATACAACCCTAACACTCTAATTTTATATTGGGTTCATGTCGAATTTTCGAGTCATGTCAAAAATGACTAGCAATTATATTGTATCGAGTTTAGATCATGTCGAAACATGAGTATAAAACTATATATGTCAACTTTAACCTGATATATTTAATTAAACGAATCAAACTCATCAACTTTAATTTTGTAATTTTGTAAGAAGTTCGTGTCAAGTATCAAAAATAAATTGACAACACTACCTAATTGCAATCCCAATAATAAAGTAGGTACAGAAAATTGTGAGACATTGCAATAAATATGAAATAAATGAAAATTTCCCATTAGAATTGATGAGTACTGTGACGTGGCATGACATAAGTGGTTACAAATTACCTTGGCGTATGGGATTAATGTTAGTAACATTCATAATTATGGAAATACATCTCAATCCTTGACTGTGTTGGAAATTGGTTATGGAAACAATAGAAAGTAGTGTTATGCCTCAGCATAAGGACTTCTCTACTTGAAATGGAGATATATAAGTCATTTTACACTTAAAATTTGACGATATTGCATCTAATACTTGCATTTAAGACATAATTAATTTTGTGTAATCCAGAGGGAATACGACTATTGTGGACAAGTAATGTTAAAAGGAAGATTTATATGTCATTTTTGTGTTTTCTTAAAATTAATGCGACTCTTCAAATTATAATTAGATTTGTAATATATATGATTATTGAATTTTTGTCAAAATTGTAATTAAGAACTATATCAATTTTAGAGGGATACGAGGATGATATGGGTATTCTTTTTAGCATTGCTCATTGTGTACGTAATCACAAGCTTTAAAGTTGATTTGAATAATGTTAGATATTATATTTTTATCTCATTACGTAGATATAGCAATACCGACCAACACTTTAATCTTTCATTGTTTTTATTAATAAATAAATAAATCAAAAGGTTAGTTGATATTGTCATATTGGCATTTTCGGATACTCGTGAAATAAAAATATAGTTCTTAGCAGTATTATTTAATCGACTTTATTTTAAAGAAATACAAGTTGTATTTGAATATAATTGTAATTAGTTTTAGAATAGATTTTATGAAAATAATGTGCCAATTTGGTTTAATGGTTTCAAAATGTATAGTTTGAAAACATAACATTTTTTTTTACAATTTTATTAAAAATAAAAGTGTTTAAGCTATATATAAACACAACATCTACAACTTAAAGTCTTGCATGGCACGAAAGTCAAAAGGTCATGGTGTCATGTTTGTGCTACGGAAAATGATATGTTTACAAACACATTTTACAAATTAATGTGACATAATATGATTAGGTTTCTCAAAATTTAAATTTATCTTATATTCAGTCATGTTGTGCCACATCAATTTGTAATTTTTTTTTTGGTAAAATGTACGTAAGCCTGGCGTTACTCTTGTGTAACATATATTGCTTAATTGTATAAAAATTTGTCATTTGTAATATTATACAGTATATATAATAAATAATGTTTAACCGATAAAAGAATATCTTTCAGTATATGTGAAAAGTTTTCCTGAGTTATGTGTTACTTCTAGTATAAGTTTTCTATATTTGTGCTTATGAATTTTCATTTAATAATATTTTGATATTAGAATATATTTTTTTCAAACCTTAACTGGATGAATATATAGTTTATTACCATTGAATATATATGTCCATATTGCGTAACTAGACATTTATTGAAATTAATGTTAAAGAAAAGCATACATTTATGAGGTGTCACCCTTTCTCTTTTACATGTTTGAGTTTTTTAAATCATAATCTTTTTGCACTTTATTCTTGGATTTTGAAGCCTTAAACCAACCTAAATCATCTATATGTAAAGATTAAGATTGAAGAGTCTGACCCATTTAATGAAATTGGTCGAGGTAGAATTAACCTATATAGTGTTTTAGTACTTATGTCTCAACACGACGTGAACCCGATATGTAACAAATGATGACTGACAATTTTTAACACTACCTGCTAACCTGATTCAAACCCAACACGAAATTAGAGAGTTAAGATTGAGAGATCTAACCGTTTAATTAAATAGGTTTAGTTATTGTTGACTATATATATAGTCTTATATATGTTTATACCTCAATACGACCCGAATTTGACATATGGATTTGAATATGAATTGCCGTAGGTACACCTACCACCTAGAGGAAGCGATGTAATTCTAGCCTCATTTATTAGGAAATAAAAAGTAAAAAATAATGCAAATTAAACTCAGAAACAGAAAACATGTGATAAGATTTTGTAAAGTAGCTATCAGTTGCTTTTACTAGCTTCAATTCTTTCGTCAATGCAGTTCCTATATAAGGGGGGCCTTAAAGCTATCTCCCCATGTGACATGCTTTATAATTATTGGAAGAGAATATGTGCTAAATATATACTACTTAAGCATGCTTTGATTACTCCCAAGGTAAGAATAAGTGTGTGGGCTTGCAAGCAAAGGAGAGAAACAAATGTGGTACCACCAAAGCAAAGTATGGGGGGAAGTGGGCATCTCCTTTTCTTCATCCAATCATCTCTAAACAAGCTCAAAGTAATTATGCACATGATAGCAAATATATAGGCTTCTAATTTCATCCTTTGAAAACCGACAATCAAGTTTAAAAGATTATCAATTTTTGATACGATCTGCAAATCTTGTTACTGTTAAAAAGTCTTTTACACTTTATTAAATTGATCCAGTTAAGATTAACGTATATAATTTTATATTCATACTTCGACACAATTTGATCGAACCCAACTCGTAGGCCGATTACAACACATCAATCTTTTATATGTATATGTATATGTATATATAAAGATCACTAAATTAAAGAGAAGGGAATAGAAGGAGAGAGACAGAGAATGAGAATTTAGATCTTATATTGAAGTGATTATGGTAAAATAAAGCATCACATGGGTGGAGATGTGACGGCGGAAGAGAATCTAGTTGGGTCTGCTTCATACACAGGTCCATCTCCGACGACAACACATCAATCCGGACAATTGTTGCGTCACCAAATTCTTCTTCGTTTCTTTTCCTTTCGACAAGTGGTACTGCAACATAAATATCGGAACTCACAATCACAGTCGTTGGTTGCCATACGGAACATTAATAATTGCTGGAAATTAGCCTCTCTCTCCATTTGTAGTTAGTGCAGAAACTGAATATCTTTTTTATCCTAATTATGGTTAATGGGTTAATTAATTAACCAAATTAATATTCAACGATCAACGATTAAATCTTTAATAATCGGTATCCGACCGTTGTAAGACGTTTAGATCTGATTAATTAGGCTCTAAACATAATGATCGATACTGAGTTGAATAATTAATCATATAAAGGTTGTTGCCTTATTAATGATCAAGCATGGAAATTAAGAAAGAACAATGGTTGATCATATAGTCTTACAAGAAAAAAAGGTTTATTTTGCAAATTGAGCAGGGTGGACCAAGTCGATAGGGACAGCATAAATAGCAAATAGTTATATGATGAGGATTGAGGAAGCAAGTTGTATATATATGTTAGTGGCTATTGAAAAGCTAGGGCTTTAGGTTACTTTATGAAATTAGGTGATGAGTTGGGCCAATAATGCATGATATAAGTTAACTTTCATGCAATGTCGACTCATTACTTAATTTACTTTATTAGGGTTAATTACATTTTTAGTATCTAGGTTTTCACGTTTTTATTTTTTCATACCTAGGTTTCGATTTGTATCACATATGGTACTCGACTTATAGGTAAATATCAATATAATACACCATCACCATTCCATTGGCCAAACTAACATGCTGCAATAGGGGTAGTTTTGGCCACCCTCAGCGGCCCATTTGGAGTGGATGAACCACTCCTAAGGCCCTTACTATGACCAAAAAAGAATAACCGAAACCACCTTCAAAGGCCACGGGAGTGGCCGAACCATCCTCCAGATCGCCACGGGGGCCAGTGGTCGAACCACCCCTAGACCGGCCATAGGGTATGGCCAAAACCACCTCTATTGCAGTCCGTTAGTTTGGCTGACGGAATGGTAACAAATGTATTAAATTAATATTTACCCATAAATCAAATACTAATTGTGATACAAATTAAAATTTAAGTGGAAAAAAAAAAAAGGTTAAAACCTATGTACTAAAAAGGTAATTAACTGGTCAGTTTATTATTCCTGCGAGGTGTCAAATATTGAGTCTCTGTATGCTAGCAAGTACTCCAAATTAATAAGGATCACTTTTTAGTTTCCACTATAATGATTAACACTTGATGCCAAATGGTGTGCCCAAGAATAACTCTAAGAAAATGGGCATCTTTGGCTGAAAGTTAATTAGCTAATTTTTTTATTTTAATGAGTTTTATGGATGACTGATATGAATCTGGCCAATTGTGTATGGATGGATGGACGGACGCACAAGCAATAAAAAGACACTGTATTCGGACTCTTAACGAACGCTCCTTTATTCTTGAGAGCTAAGAAACATTCACATAACGGAGTACGGAAAGGAAAGTGACTCATTCACGAGAGGTACCCCCACCATTTTAGGCGAACGCTCTTTTTCTGAGAACCCTTAAGCAATATCATCGGAATGACTCGGTCGGAATTTGACGGGACACTTTGTACATGACTTTCTCCTTCTCTCTAATTTGCATGTTCTCTCAATTCAAGATACTGTGCGACCAACTGATTCTTGATCAAATGTTAATGTTCCTCACGACAACGTACATGCACAAGCAGATAAAACTACATTATTGCACCAGAAATCAGTCGTTTCAGCCTCAGTGGTTCTTCGGTTGCTGTCCTAATTAATTATAAGCAGGGTGCACCTACTTCTTGCAACAAGAATTTGCATGAATCTGTTGATCATCAAGGTCATCTTTTAATTAATTCATGGATGCTCATCGATTCGTATTTTGTATTGGTTTTTTTCACTTCGCTGTCCCCAAAAGTAGCCTTCATAATTATTCATCATCTGTCAAATAAACGTAAAGACGTGGGAAAGCTATTGATCATGGTAGTAGACCAAAAAGTTATATAGAGCTAGAGAGAAAAGCTCCCATGAACGGAGCCGGAAACTACTATATATAGGCAGGGACTAAAAACATTTGTTACTAGGGGCTAGTAAGCTGAAATTATTATTATTATTTTTACCTTAATGTCTTTTTTCTTAGGAATTGGGGGGTGGGGGCGTATACTATACTGGTCCCCTCCCTCCTCCGTCCCTACCTCCACCTCTTTGTGAACGCCATCCCGCTCTTTTAATTAGTAGAGTTCCTTTTTCCCTTTTTTTCCTTTGCCACTCCCTGGCAAGAAGCATGGTGTCCTTCCCTTCCCTTTTCCTTTTCCCCCCACTTTTTGTACTTTATTTGTTTATTGTCTTAATGAAATGATATCTTGCTTAGAAACAACATGTATATTGTTGGGTCATAGATCAACCTTTGATAGGTCTAATAGTCCACCAGCCCAAGTCGAAGCCCAAGAAAGTCAAAGCCCAAGAACATCTCAAGTCCCGGGCCTCCGAGACTAGGTCTCGGATCCGAGATGGAAGAATTCGAGACCAATTACTCGAATCCGAGGCCTATACGATCAGGACATCTAGGTCCGAGACCTCCGAATTTGAAGCCCTTATATCCGAGACCCTAGAATTTAGGGATCACGGATTCAAATTCATTTAAAATGGTATTCGATCTAATCTTATCCAATAAATCCAAATGACGAGCACCAGTAAACATGGATCAGATACAATATATGCGCGTATTCGAAATATAAACTCCATAACAACTAAATCCTATCTTGATCTCCTAAATCTTAATACGGGTAACTACTCAAATCCCTCGATAACAACTGCCGAGCAGAAAATCAGGGAATAGTCAGTCATTGGTTAGGAGACTATTGTTCCATGCCTATATAATACAAGTCACTACCTCACATTTGGGTAATGGCAACTCTTGAACTCTATGCTCTAGCTTGTTGCTTTCTCATACTCCATCTCTCAAACACTGACTTAGGCATCGGAATGTCCCCACCGGCTCACCTCGGTCTCTTCAATCCTACTGTCTTTCTTCATTGTGTAGCAAGTTCACACTTCAAGCACTCAATTAGGAATTGGGAAGCGTGCCACATCACCAATCGAAACGGTGCATCAACATATATATATATATATACAAGACCTCTCGATCGTCTATGTCTCTTTTCGTGCTAGTTCAGAATACCTAGAACTAGAGCTAGGGGATTTGATTCCAATATTTGGAATCCATCTAACCTAGAACTAGATTTTTAAAATAAAAAATTAAAAAAAAAAAAGGAACCAAGGGATTCGATCAAAGAAAGGGAGAGAAATAGAGATAGCTAGGGGATTTCAATCCAATATTTGGGACCCATCTAACTTGAACTAGATATGTATTTTTATATTTTGAGTAAGGGATCGAATTAATGCATTTATAGTCTCCATGGTTGGAGTTTTGACAAATAGCTCACTTAATTTTTAAAAGTGAATAATCACTCATTGTGATAGGCAAAAATGAAAAACAAATTAATCTATGACACGTGACATATGGGGCAATAGGCTTAAAATCAACTTAACATAATTTTGATAAAGAAAGTAATTTCCATACCCTTAACCCTAGCTAATCAACTAAGTCAACCGTACCCTTGCTAATTTTCTTTCATTGGGATCATGAATTTTTTCATGCAAAACACCACCTAGGATTGAAAAAAAAAAGAAGAAAAAGTAGCTTGAGTGCAGGTGTGGTGTATTAATGCAGAACCAAACAACACAAGATTAACAAACCTTCCTAAATCCAATAACAAAATCAAATAATTGATGCAAAATAGAAGAAAACTCAACCTTGGAGCCATTTCTAATTGAAAACGGATGAAAATAGTAAATAAATTGTGGCCAAACATGTCCAAGTTATTAGGCTTAAGTAGAGAAAATAGTCATACCCGTAGTAAAAATGAAATAAAAATAAATGATTAGTGTGATATTGTTCGAATGAGATTAAATCTTGTTCAAATGAGACTCATGATAATTTGTTCAACTAATTAAGACATCATCTAAACACCTTGGATTTTTGTACGATGCAACATTCATTTGAACAATACATGTGATGTCTTTATCGAATGGGAATCAATAGACTCTTTTGCTGACTGAATCATAAAATATGTTTCTTTTATAAAAAAGATTTTTTTTTTTTTTTTACATGAAAAAATTGCTTGTCTTTTTAAAAAGGAAGAACTTCATAATGGCCCATTTATTATGATAGTCTTTCATGAAAGGAAAATGATTTGAGATCTCATGCCTAAAGCCCATATATAGTTGTTAAATGCTGTGAAAATGTTTTATTATTATTATTATTATTATTATTTTTAAAAAAGAAAGGACATGAGCATATATATATTTTGGGTTAGCTTAGAAACTTCTATATGTGGCAAAAAAAACCTCATATTAAATGGTTCTCTTGAATGTTAAAGCATTTTTAATCAATACCCCTTTACGTAGGGCTGGGTATCGGTCATATCGGTCCGGTTAATAGGGTTATCGGTTATTCACCGATAAGCTATCGGTTAACCGATTCTTGACCGATTACCGACCGATAAGCTGTCGGTTAATCGGTTAATCGGTCATATCGGTAATCGGTTAAACCAATTTTTGTTAACTTTTTATTGAGTTTTTTACTAGTTGTTAATTGGGCCAAAAATTAGTTATTTTGAGACCTCAAATACTTTTTGTTGGATTAAAGCCTAAAATAACTTATTAAAAATTAGTTGTTTTGGCCCTTTTGGGAGCCTAAATATATATATGGCTAAACTAGCTTATTGAATCTTTTTTTTATATTGATCCACTACATCTTTTTTATATTATAAAATAAAAATCAAAAGAGTAAAAAATAAAATTTTAAAAAAAATTAAAAATAAAAAATACTTATCGGTCATATCGGTTAACCGATAATAAAATTTTAACCGACCGATTACCGACCGATAAGATTACCGGTATAAATTTTTTAACTGATTACCGACCTATAACTAACGGTAACGGTTATATTGGTTCGGTTAATATCGGTAATCGGTCGATTAATCGGTAACGGTTAATTTGCCCACCCCTACCTTTACGTGGTGTTAAAACTTAAAACTATTCCAAGAAACCAAGTAATTTCTCACAAATTTCATAAAAAACAAGCTTTGAATCAACTTGAAGAGTTGAGTGTAATACACTAGATTAGGCTCATTGAGTGGGATATATATGATCCTTAGATGGTTAACCTAATTAGGAAGAGGTCCAAATGGACCATTTTTGACCCAAGTCCTCATAAAAATATTTTTGAAATTTTTTAAAGAAAAACTAAATCATTTTAAGTGAAATTACAAGACTACAGTACTTAAGAAAATTGCTTTAAATGTTTAATTATGCCGCAACTTATTTTATGATAAAGTAACCCTTTCAAATATTACTTTAAATGTCCCCAAGAGGTAGCTCAATCGGCTGGGACCACGCCTCATGAAATGAAAGTCACTAATTCGAATCCTCCATCTCCCCTCTTGTGTGGACATGTCAAAATATATATATTACTTTAAATGTTATCATTTACTAATCCTATTCACGTCTGTGCTAGCAAGTATTTTTTCCATTAAATGCTTTAATAAGAACTATTATATGCTTAACTTTTTTTGTTTTTTTTTTAAAGAAATTCATCGACTCTTCTATTAATCAATCAAGAGGGAAAGGAGTATGAAAACTACTCCCCCAATACAGCTCATGATTACAATCGTGACTAAAACACGTTCTCTAAAAAACTTTAATTCCTCCCTAATGGCCTTAACGGACAGCAGGTAGTGCCACCTTAAAGGCTACACCCCCCACTGCCCCCATTAGTTTTGGCGAAATCAAAGTTTTTTAATAACAAAATTAAAATCTCAAAAAATCAGGGAACTAGAGCAAATTGCTCCAGTAATAACAGATCGCGTATACACTCTAGAGGGTTTACCCACGTTTTAACTACTTTGCCTTTTCTTTTCCCCCCCTTAATTTTCCTATATACATGAAATTGCACAAAAGAAATAATTTATTGCCCATTAAATAATTAATTTTTTCTTGAAGAGTTATAGTAATAAAAGTCTTAGCTCTAGATTATTCTAGAAGGTGGTGCGCCATAGATTATCAAATCCCTAAGGATGGAAGGAAGTTGCCGGCGGCACCTGATCAATGATGCGAAAACTCCGCTCCAAAAGTTACAGTCTTAGGAAGTTTGTCATGTCAAAAGAGAAGCAAATGAAGCTGCCTGCATACTAGCCAAAAAGACTTTAGCATGCGAAGATATCCAATTTGGTGAAGAATGTATGAGCTGATCAACAAGTTTTTTGAGTAATGAAAATAGGGACTCCCAATTAAAATATATATATATCTTAGCTCTAGATTCAAAGTCAGAATATATATATTTTATCCATATGAAACATTCATCAAAACTTAGATATGGTCCCCTCCAATTCTCATCGATCGATATGTAGTCGACATTCCTTAAGTTACACTCCCCAACAACAATGCATGCTTCTTTCAAGAAAAAATTTCTCTAAGTCAGAGCTCGAAAACATCTTTAATTAAATAAATTGTGGAATAATGTTAAGTTTCTCTGTCTTGTAGTCAAAATATAGAGAAAAATATGATCCAGTTTGTGTTTATATGGGACTGCTTTATCTGCAACTAGCACTGCAATTGGCCGACATGTGGCATTAACTTCGTTTACTTTTTTAATTCCTAGGAGGATTTTCATTACCAAACTATATATATTTGTATTTATATTAATTAATCTCCTAATTAAGATAGAGGATATAGCAGTACTACTGCATAATAAAATTAAGTAAAAATAAATTAAAAATTACGAATGCATGCAATTTTATAAGGAGTAATTTCAATTGGGGTTAGAAGAAGAAAGGTATTTTAATATGGATTGATTAATTAAAACTAAGATGACCAACTGATCCGGTTTTGTTGCAAAGGCGATGGTGTCGACAGCTTTGAGAGCTCCTGTAGAGATCTGGGGCTGCAAAAGGTAGATTTAGAAGATGATCTGTGCAGGCATTGAAAAAGGAAATAATGAATTGGTGAAGATATGGTCATTTGATTGAAGATATATACAAGAGTTGTTTTGAATAATTTGCAGGTTTGGCATGAGATTCATGTTAGAAGGGAGGCGAATGGAGCTTCTCATAAGCTAGCTAAGGAAGCGCTTACTCTCATGGACGAATAAGTCTATATGAAGAAGAATCTCCTTTTTTAAATTCTTAATTAATATTATTCAGTTTTCTTCTTACAAGATAAACAATTCCTTTTGGTTCTTATTTCGAATCCCAATTATCACAAAATTATATATAGTTTGGAAGGATGAAACAATTAGTGCTTACACACTCCACAAATTAAGTGATCATAATGCTTTCTATTAGTTAAGTTTAAGCTTGAAAATGTAATGTAATGACATTACTTGACTGGAGCAGATAAAAAGGAACAAAGAAAAGTATTTATTGATGGCAATCTAGATTCTTATATAGGATGTTGATTTTATTTCAGATTATTCTATTAGTATCATCTATCTAGAGCAGGTTGGTGTAGTTATAATTTATTTTATTTTTTAGGGTATAGAATTTATTTATATCTCTACAATCCAATACTAGCTCTAATAGTATTATACCACTAGCATACAAAATGTTTAACTCATCAATCATTAAAGAAAGTTTCAGTCATTAATTTAGAACAATCTTAAAAGTAATTTTCATTTTTATGTTACATCATAATATTTTTATTAAAAAAAAAAATACTCCCAAAAATTGGATTGTACAAGTGGGCCTAATAATTACTAATTGCATAAGTGCTTGTTTAGGCTATTAGAAAAAATTGTTAACTACCTACCCTTATATATTATATATAGTAAATATATATAAAAAATAATATAACAAACCGACTTCATATTGATGTTTAATACATTTAAAAATATAGGTCCTAAATAGTCCAACAATCATATAAAATATGCCCTAAAAAAGCTGGGTAGGCCCAAAATACCCATACACACCTAAAAAACGGTTATGCGGTGTGGTTTTAGGTTTCAAAAACCACTAACTACTTAAGGCGATGTGGTTGCGGTTACTAAAATTTGATATCCATCTAAGATAGTTGAGATTAGAGACAATAACTACTAATTAATCATTATCACTTGTACACCTCTACCCGAAAACTCATTAACAAACTCATACTTCCCCTTCTTATTCTTTTACCTTCTTCTGATATCTCTCTTTAGAGATGTATATTTGCCTTATTCAAAGAAAATTTTTTTTTTTTTAAAAAAAGAGAGAAACCCTAGCTAGCTAGTGACTGTATCATGAATTAAAAAACTAAAAAACTCGTCTTCATTGAGTTACATCTTTCTTGTTGGACCCTATCACCAAGAAGAAAAATGTTTGTGATAAATGAAGCGCATGCAACTTGAGTATATATATATAGAAATCCTTCACTCCTCAACATCATTTCAAGCAGTGGTGGAAGAGTGGCCCATGTGCGAGACGCTTTGGGAGGCCGTTGTTGACACGCATCAAGGAAATGAGAAATCCAGGCATTGGATTTGAGCCGACCTCTGGCACTGCGTTTCACCAGCAATGGTGGAAGTGGGGGCAAGCTGTTTTTGGTAGGTATAAAAAAAACACACAGATGGCCCTTGTGTTAAAGCATACTTTAAGCCATCATTAGTGGCGCAATCCTGAAAGCAAAAAGCATTGCTTATAGCTAAAACTTTTAACCCTATATATATCTACATTCCCTAATGTCAAGATCTATAAATATATATTTAAAAATATTTATTTATTGTTATCTTTCAACCATTTCATCTAGAACTAATTTCATCTGCATTGACTGCCAATAGAGCACTACTACTAAAAGAGGGTCAAAAGACGAAAAACAGGAGATATATATATAGCTGTCTAATTTTTCCTATTCTTTTGTTATTTCAGGGTAATTAAGATTATGAAAAAGTTTTATTTGGGTGTATGACCATTGAGTGATTATAAAAACCAAGTCAAACACATACATTTGTTTTGGTTTTTATCAGGTGATGATAACTGGTTTATTTGAATATTCTGCTTTATGTTTGTCACCGAGCTTTTAAATGACAAAATCTATACCTCTTCCTTTGTTTCTTCTCTCTATGGTCACATCTTTTGAACTTAATAATAAGCAAACTTCACTAACTACTCGATGAAATCTTCCCTAATACGAATGAAAAATTAATTTAAAACAAGAGGTGGGGGATACAGTACTTACAACTTCTTGCTTCAAAGGACTTGGTCTATGAGATAAGTAACAGACTTACTGGTTTTCTATAAGATCATG
The DNA here is from genome assembly GCA_006937295.1 of Carpinus fangiana. Classification (NCBI taxonomy): domain Eukaryota; kingdom Viridiplantae; phylum Streptophyta; class Magnoliopsida; order Fagales; family Betulaceae; genus Carpinus; species Carpinus fangiana. The sequence goes on along the minus strand of CM017326.1, from coordinate 486,408 downwards.
AATATATACCAATTTTTGTCCATTTGCATAAGAAGTTTTGATGTCATTGCAGCAAAGTTTCTAAATTTTGCTAAAAGGACCTCCGTCTTCTGATCCTGGGCTCCAGTCTTCCCTTGAATTTGCTGCAAAAGAGCTGATATTCTTTTAGGTCCCCATTGGCAGGCTGAGGTATATATTAATGATGGTTTGAATCTAATGGCACAGAAATGCTTCAAACAATTTGGTTTCTGCACAAAGTTGGTCTTTTTGGGTTAATCAGATGAGGCTTTTGAGTAAATGAAAGTTTTTTGTTGGTGGAAAATAAGTAAACGATGAGTCTTTGGGTGATGTACCTTATTGAAGCTTTTGGTATGGTTCTGAGCAAATAATATAATTTTTCCTTTTACTCTTCTGTTCTTAGTCTTTTTTATCTTCTTTTGTCGACCCTTGTTTCTGCATTGAAATTGGAGGGGAAGTGCCATGTGGTGAGCTCACATATGTGCACATGGCTTCTCAAATTTCCATGCTCTGAGACTAATAAACAGTAGTGGGAAACCACAGGTTTTGGGTTTTTCAAGAGAATCAGTTGCAGAGGAAAACCACCTGATTGGTTTTAAGAAGCCAAACCCCAGTTTTTTAGGAGCAATGGGGCTTGGGAAACTGTGAGTCTGTGATAAGAGCAACAACTATGTAATTTACTGGTTTTAAAATAAAAAAACAAATTTCTTATTTTTTTTCCCTTTTGTGCAAGCTGGTGCAGGCACAGCTGTTAATCAAATCTCTAAGCACAGCACCTTGGGCTGGTACTGATTTCTTCCTTGTTCATGCCTTTTTCATCTGCCTATTAATACAATCTGCAGATTCTGCATTTTCGATTCCCATGTAAATCTTTCCTTTTTAGCTATTTGTCTTTTCTAAATATAGACAAGCAAGAAAAGCAGTGGAGCTTTAAATTGCCATTTCCCTTGTTTTGTCCGCAAAAACACCTTGTCCTCCTAGCTGTATTTGCTTTCTCAATCTATAGATGATCCATCAATCTAATTTTATGATATCTTCATGACGTGTTCTGTTATGTTCTGTTCTTTCGTCTGCCCTTGATCTATATTTAGCGTAGTCCTTTTTCTAAGTAAAAGGTTGATCTTTTCCACCCATTTCGTCTTCCATTGATCGCAGCTACTGTTCTTGAAGTTCGATAAAAGGGAAAGTGATTGCTTTTTTCGTGCATAATTACTTTTCTCGGGATAACTGATTAGTGGGCTAGGCTTTTTTCTAATTCATGAACTTGGAAAGCAGAGTTAAAGATCAAATGGTTTGCTTTAGAAGAAACCCACTTCCATGGTTTGCTGTTCTTGCACCATTGCTGATTTCTGCTGGCTTTTTGGGATTTGGGTTCTCCTCCGTGCTCCTTACATCTACAGTATTGATCATCTTGTCTACTGTTTACTTCACATTCTCAAAAAGCAGAGGAAGCTCATCGCAAATGGAAGATGTTGTGTCAGAACCTGATCAGCCTGAAATTGAATCCATGACAGAAAGGAAGGAAGACCAAGAAGATCAATATTTTGTCACATCACCTGATTCGCTATCAGAGAGTGAAGGCATCTATCGCTTATCAACAAGTGAGGAATCGGATGGTTCAATTTCTGACGAGGAAAGCCTCATTGAAATTGCTCTTCCAAGTGGGCAGTATGTTGGTCATACAGAAGAGAAGCCTAAGGTAATTAACAAGCAGCAGAAAGTGGCTGCAGATTTCTCGCCTGAATCCTTTTTCCAGCCACATTGTCTGATGGAGCTCTTCTCTGATATAAATGAGATGAACGAGGAAGACAACTTGATTGAGATTGACATATCCATGGGCTCCATCAAGTGTTCAAGGTTTGAGATCGAAGCTTGAGTTGGTGTTTAATTTGAAGTCATGATAAATAACTTTTACTGTTGAAGTTTTTGATCCGCCATGGATTTTGTTGAATTTAGGATGTCATGCATACTTTTATCTTTCTTTTACTTTGTTATGTTGTTGTGCACTGTGAAAGCTTCTTCTCCCAAACTTTGGATACCCATTAAGGCACCAAGTGTATTATGGTCCTTTGTTTTCTCTTAATGCACATTAAAGTATTAAAAGTTTGAAGGCCATTGCCAATTGATGGAACTCCACTTCCATTCTTTTTCTACTGATCCTTATCTTTTTGTTCATGTTTTAGAACTATTCTGTGGGGTTCAGAAGACAACTCAACGCTGAAAGAGAACCTTGATGTTAAATCATTCTAATTGAATTAATCTGTTCAGATACATTTAAAGGACAATCAATTGCTAACAAGTTTAATTATGTATCTTTACGATGGAAAGCTGTTAACATATTACTTTTGCTTTAATTTGCTTTCAAAAAGCTCTTGGAAATGTTGCATTTAGCACCTCCCTGCAGCAAGTAGCTGATCTTTCTCCACTGAAATGTGCTATTTTCTCCAGTGTTCTTCTTTTTATATGTAAGATTAATGTTCTTGCTGCATATCATGACCTTAGGAATTTCCTAGGTCAGATATTGAGATCAGTCATCCATGATTCCTTGCAGCTAGTTTTACTATTTGCAAGTGTTACCTTCTGCATATCTTTGAAATGTAGCATTTAGCTCCTGCAAGTAACCAATCTTTCTCCATTCATGCTTGGCTCAAGTTTTTTTTTTTTAATTTTTTTTTTAGTAATGTTACTATTCATACCTATTTTACATCAATTGATGTGTTTTGAGTGACAATGAGATGAGAAGCCACTTAAAACATACCACGTCATCTGTGATGTGATAAATAGGTGTGAAAAGTAGCGTTACTCATTTTTCTTCTTATTTATAAGATTGTTCTTGCTGCAAATCATTGTTTTTTGAATATTTCAGTTAGATTGAGATGAATCACCCATGATTCCTTTCAATTTTACCTTAACTATTTCTATTTGCAAGTATTTCTCGGTGCTTCTAAATCATAGTTAGCCTGATTTGCTCATTAGGGGACAATGTAGTTGCATACAACTCATCATGACACATTTTGATTGAAAAACCAATTTTATCTATATGATTGAACTTCACCTTCCACATACAACACTTGGTGTACCAGAAACAAGACATAAAACTTACAAGTAGCTCTCATTCATCTCCTGGGAAGACTTTGAGGCATAATATGCTAACCGTTGGCGTATTATTTTTCTTGATCTTGATCAGTGTTAAAATATTAGTTAAATGAGTAAATCTATTAATTAATGAGTTAACTATGGAAATGCAGCAGTGGTTACGAGTCATGATCATTTGCTTGATCAAATCTGTTATTATTTAGCTAAATCCATTAATCAGCATTCTTCAAAAGTACCCACACTTTCACAATATTTTTATTATTGAAGGAAAAAGTACACATATTCCCTTTACTACCATTGCATTATCAATGTTCTCCCTAAATTACCAAAAAAAATGTCAATGTCCCTCTAATAACAAAAATACCCTTAATAATAATAATAAAAAAAAAAAATCTTAAAAGTAAAATAAAAAAGAAAAGGCAATCAACATAAGAAAAAAAAAGTGGGGTGACTAAACTACCCCCAACACTTGGGAGGTGGTGGCCAATCTACCCTTGAAACTAATAGGGGTGGCTAAGCCAACCCCAAGCATTTTTATGGAAGTGGCCGGCTTTGCCACCCCTAGGGGCTGCTTCTTCTTCTTCTTCTTTTTTTTTTTTTTTTTTTTTTTTTTTTTTTTTTTTTTTTTTTTTTTTTTTTCATATAAGTGCTTAAAGCTTTGTAGGAGAAAGAAAAGTGTCATGGTCTTTGTGTAAAAATAGGATCCTCTCAATTCCAAGTAAAATAAAAATGAGTCATTTTATGGTTCAAATTTTATTTAGAATGTTCAAGCCTGTTTTTTTAGCTAGAACTAGAGCGGGTTAACGGGTTGGGAAAGCAGTTTGCCAAGTCTAATTCATGCCTCCTCAATCTCAGAGTTGCAACTTGTATTATGTCTCAATACGATCTTGTTTTAGCCTCACTCTTCTTTTCTGGTGAAAGTTTGACAAACTTCAACAATTTTGATATGATAGCAACTTTCATATGACCTCCACCAAGTTCCATATAATGATCAAGACAAAGACTCTTTATTACTGTTTGTCCGAATTGCAAGTAATTTGAACAATCTCATAAGAGGAAACCGTAGAGTTGACATGTTCTTCACCATTTTTTATCAGTTTAAACTTTTGAGACAAGTGATAATATATCATGGTATCAGAACAAAAAAATCCAAAATTCCTGTAGGACTGCCTAAACTGCCCAATTATAAGAGATCATCATCCCTATGAACACCAGGTCTTGTTCCTAACTTTGAACCAATTCACCATAACTTTTGGACCATAGTCCATAAATGAAAATTTTGCTATTTAGGGCAATGTGAGGTGAAAGTCTCTCTGGCTTGCGGGCAAGGAATTTCTGGCGGTATGAAGCTGGATTTCAATAGATCCTACAAGATTTGTGGGCACCTACTTCAGTCAATGAACCCATACTGCTCCTCAGGCCTGTTTAGTGCCCATATTGCTCCCCATACCAAGTATAAATCTTCCTTACAATGATGCTCAAATCTCATAGCCCAAAGATCCTATCCAAATCAGCTGCAATTTGCTAAAGGATAGGTGCGAGGCTCACTTGCTTAGAATATGTGAGCTCCACGCTCCAACTTGCTTAAGATAAGTACGCTCCGCACTTACCTTCTTTGTGGGGATCTGTCGAAATTTGCTGCAATTTTGTCAACAAACTTTATAGACAACGAAATTTGTAAAATTGTTGGATGGCTTCCTTATTTGACCATGCCTAAAGAAAATTATCTACCAAAGCTGGAAAATTTTCAAATTTAAGCCTCGCTACAAAGTTACATATTTTACCCTCAACAGTAAGCCTCAACAGAAAGCAAGACGCTGGACTAAAATTAAAATTAATTATTCATAGACAAAAAAAATAAGAGTAACAATTTGTGTTTGCAAGTTCAAGTTGTATTGAGACATCAATATAAAAAGACTATAATGGTTAACTTAACCCGTCCCATTTCATTAAACTGGTTAAACCTCTCAATGCTAATTTGCAAATTTTGTGTTAGGTTCGTGAGTCATGTAAAAAATTATTAGTTCTTATGTCATGTGTCGAATTTGAGTTGTGTAGATTTATGAGTAAAAGTTTGTATAGGTCGGTCATAACCTAATCAATTTAATTAAATAAATGTGACCCCAAATATAACCCACTACTATACGTTAAGTTTATGTCAAATTTATGAGTCCAATAAAAAATAGGCATTGCCGTTTAGTCAAATGCCTCTAAATTCCGATAGACATTAAAGCTTGGTGAATGGAAACGTGTTGGACCTGAAGCATGCTCCAAATTTCCAACTTTAATGGGTTGATAGATTGGTTGACAAGTCCACAGAAAAAGATGGTGGCCATTAGACTAGTTGATTAATGATCGTGGTTAGATATATAACAATGATTAAGCAGAGCCTTGGAACGACACTAAAAAGCTTAAAAAATGGAAACATGATATCCACTCCAAAATGTCATCAATGAGTTGATATTAGATTGATTAAAGTCAATAAAATGACTCTACTTGTTGATTTTGTAAGATGTCTTTAGTTATATATCTAATCTAAGTTGATTTTATAAACAATTATAAAGTTAATACGGTAGATATTGACGCGAAGTAACTCACATTTATCGCTCGAGCGTCATCAGATAAGCGATTGAGTAAATGTGGTGCACCACTCTAGCGCTGCCACTCGATAGGTGTTTGAACAGTACTTCTCAACGGTGCTCGAGTAAAGTATGTGCAAATCGCTCCTCTTGAACAACCGCTCGGACACCAAGGTGTCCGGCGGAGCTAAAAGAAAAAGCATTTTTATATTAAAATTCAAAAAATTACAGCAGTAATCTGAGTGTTGGATGGGTTAAATTAGGGGGTTAGAAGGACACGAGACTTTTTTGATGTCAGTGGAGTTGGGCCCAGTCCCCATTCCCCAGGAGACATAGAGAGGTCGACTCTTTTAAAAGAACATAGACATATCTAAAACGACAAAAAATCTACTGCAGTTTTAACCCAAATGAAACTCATCCAATGGCTTATCTCTGACGCTCACGCGTGTGGACAAAGAGACATAGACGGCTCAGATTCTGAATTCGACACGGCTGGAGCCAAGCTGCAGCAGCCGCCTTAAGATTCTCGGAACGAAGAGTCATATACCCACTAACTCACCACGTGTCAGATTTTCGACCGCCTGATCCCACTAATCCCACCAACAATCTGACGTTGCGAAACTACCCACGTGACTCCATTCTTATCGACAAATAAACGGTCCAGAGCTACCCACGTGTCACGCTCGATGCAATTATTACCCCAACGATCCAACGGACCCCAACACCTCTCCACCTCAACGCTGCAACTCCACCCACATTCCCGGAGCTCCTCCCTCCTTACCCGCCCTGTGCCCTAAACCCTACTCTTTTTCCCTATTCCGCCCAATTCCCTCCCCCTCAAACTTTGATCTCAGATTCTGTTCATGAACAATTTTTCCGTTCCCTTCTCTTCACTATTTCTCCAATTGGTTGCTTCTTTTTCTTTGCTTTCTGATATGAAATTTTTTTTGTACCTCAAATATTGTTCGGTTGGTTCTTTGTAGATGAAAAGTTTTGGAACTTAATCTATTTGATGAAATTCAATTAGAACCAGGATAAATTTCATAGCTGAAAAGTTTTGGATTTGGTCTATTCTGTGAATCTTTATGGGAGCCAGAAACTTTTAAAGCTGAAATTTTTGGAATTAATTGATCAAACTCCTTTTTTTCTGAAATTTTGTCAGACCCATATGATTTTCTAGCTCAAAGTTGTTGGATTGGGTCTTAATACTTCATAGCTGAAAGTCGTTAAATTTGGTCCATTTTGTTGAATTGGATCAGACCCAGAAAAAGTTTAAAGGTCAAAGTTTTTGAATTGGGTCTAGTTTGTGAAGCTTAAGCAGACCCATAAAGCGGAAAGGTTTTGGTTGGCGATGGCTGATTCGGACAACGACTCAGGAGGGCAGAACAACAGCAACAACGCAAACAGCGACTTCTCCGCTCGAGAGCAAGACAGGTTCCTCCCCATCGCTAACGTGAGCAGAATCATGAAGAAGGCATTGCCGGCAAACGCCAAGATCTCCAAGGACGCAAAGGAAACGGTGCAGGAATGTGTGTCGGAGTTCATTAGCTTCATCACTGGAGAGGCCTCTGACAAGTGCCAGAGGGAGAAGAGGAAGACGATCAATGGGGATGACTTGCTGTGGGCGATGACTACTCTGGGGTTTGAGGAGTATGTGGAGCCGCTCAAGATTTATCTGCAGAAGTATAGGGAGATGGAGGGGGACAAGACCGCTGTGGGCGGGGGGAGGCAGGGGGAGAAGGACGGTGGTGGCGGTGGATCCGGCGGGGGTGGTTCCGCCGCCGGAGGTGGTGGGAGCGGTGGGGGGGTAAGCTCGGGGAGTGTTGGGGGTGGAGGGTTTAATGGAGTTGGGGGAGGAGTGTATGGTGGGATGTATGGCGGGGTGATGGGGCATCATCAAGGACACGTGTATGGCACTGGTGGGTATCATCATGTGGGTATGGGTGGTGGTAGTGTTGTTGGGAAGGGTGTGTCAGGTGGCGGCGGCGGCAGTGGCGTTAGTGGTGGTGGAGCTTCCCTTGTGAGGTTAAGGTAGGTGTGTGCGCTTAAAAGAATATGATAAAATGACTGTGTTTAGGGTACTTTTTTAAAAAAATTTGCTATTTTTTTGTACTAAAAACCTTGTGGAGTTCAGAGAGAGAATCTCATGTGTAATTGTAGTTGTGGAGAAGAAGATATTATATGACGCATAGTACTAAAAACTGTAACCTCTAATGATAGAGCATTTAGTTCTGATCGAGGGAAAATGTTTGTATCATATCTAGAGACCACTTGTTCTGTTTCTATTCTTGTCTCCCTCATGTTCTTTAATTAGTTGGGTGCCGGGGTGTTGGTGACTGGTGAATAATGATATGGGATCGATCGAGTTTCTCTGTTTCTACTACTTTCATGGCGCATTGGAAATCTGGAAACGGTAGTTGAACTGACAGTTTTTTTTTTTTTTGACAGTTTCTTTTAAGAAAAGGAGGGAGGGTTTGCATGTGGTGATGTTGTAGTGTACATGTTCTTTTGAAGAAAGTGATTTTTATGTCTCAAGTTAAGCCATTTGTCTCTTGGTTTACGTGTGTTGTGTTGTGTTGTGTGTGTACCAACCAAATAGGGAAATAGAAAGAGCCACTCCGTTTAGATTGGGCTGTATTTGTCATTTGTCATACAAGAAAGAAATTTCTCTCCCTTGATTTGCTCACCAGGTGTTCCCATTTTTTGAGTTTCTGGTGGCTGTATAGAGACAGGGTGTTGTGTCATTCATTCATTCATTCATTGTCTTGCTGATGGATACCTTTCTATGATGAAAGCATTTCGGGAAACCAATTTTTGTGGTGCTCTTCTTCTGGTTTCAGGACATTATAGGAAACTTAAAACCACACACGGAACTTCGTATTGAGTTAGTTGTTAGTTGGAGGGGCTAGCTGTTGCAAAGTAACAAAGATTTCGTGTTTTTTTTTTTAACCACTTCTAGAACTTCCGCTGAATAAGGTCTCTGTCATCATCCAAACAGCTAATTAATTAAGATGTTTTAAGTGACTTTTCAACTCAACCAAAAAATAAAAAATTAAAATTTACTTAAAACACGACACACTAATCCATTTCAAAATAAGCGATCGAGCCTATAATTCATATTACACTATTGTAGGATCTCTTTGTTTGAAAAAGGGTTTACCAATGAGGTATATATGAAGTTTCTTTACTGTTGCTTACTACTTTCCTAGCTAGTACATTCAACTTGTGAAAATACCTTCATCACTTGAGGGATAGAATTTACCAAATCAATAACATAGGGTGTTACGCATTCTTAATTACTATAGTGATGTTAAACATACAACTAGCGTGAGTGAACAGTCACTCACGCCATAATTTTTAATAGAAAATATTATATATTATAATAATATATAATATATTAAAAAATTCTGGCGTGTTCACTCACGCCAGTTGTATGTAAATCGATCATCACTCCAATTACTAATGTACTACTTTTAACTTGTATCCTATTTGTACATAATAAAGATGCAAGCTATCCTCATGGCCAATGCACCTCTTCGAAAGTCTTCCTTTATATACCAATAGAATTGTAGAATGACATCATGCCATTATGAGTATATATAATATATATAGGCAATTAGCCGTTAATAGTTAGCGGTTTTGAATAAATTTAAAACTACTAACTAACTATAACCGTCTAGGCAATTAGCAATTTTTCTTAACCACCTTCAAAAGCGGTTAACGGACGGTTATTAACTATCCGCCTTTTCACACTTACCATTGCCTATGAAGATCAATCTATCATGTTCTGGGTTTATATGATTTAAAGCGTCTCCGCCGTTATTAGTGCCTATTAGTGTCTCAAAATTGATCCCGAAATCGAGACCCCCTATAATTGGTTGCCCATAGTGCATGGTGTCAACTTGGATAGCCAATTGAATGAGTGTTTCGATCGGGTTCACTTATTCGGGCAAGTTATGTACAATTCAGTCAACGAAGCGAATTGTAGTCAATCCCGATCCATTGAATCTTTTTGGGCCTCACACTCACATTCAGCACTGCTGTTGAGTTGTATTAACACCTGTGTTTTTCAAAAAACGCATCGTCTTTAATTCAAAAAATTCTTGTCCCTTAGTTAATTATGCTAAATTAGCTTCCATCGAAAGTGGTTTGCTTTTTTATCTTTACTTTGGAGTCAACTACAACGAATGGAGATAAAAGGCTTCCAAATATTCTTGCCTGAAATCCATGATGAAAGGAGGATGTTTTGACAAATTTCTGTGATTTTTACCGTTGCTTTATCATGCTTTATCCGGGCACAATTATATTTACTAGGAACATTGTATAATGCCACAATAGGCTCTCATTCAGAAACTGGTGCTTCATCCATCCTGTAATAATGCAAATGCCTTTTCCCTTATCTTTTTTCATGATAGTATATGCCACTAAAATACTGGACAAAAGTATCAGGAAAAAAAAGCAAGTGCTTCATTTCTTGTCTGGCAAAATTGTCTCCCTCTCCCTCTTGACCCATATGAAAGACTTTGAAAGCTTGATCGGGATTTCTTGCAATTCTCTATCCAGATTGTAAGGAATTTTTTTACAGTTGTGAAGACCTCCTGTTCAGAGAAGTGAGTCTTATCGAAAGCCTCTTACAATTACCTACCCGCATAGGATTCCTAACTATAGAGAATTTTGGTCCGAATATTCGGGTCTCATCGTTTTTTATTTTTAAGGGATTTGGATGGCTAACTACTCCTCTTAACAAGCCAACCGCCGTTGTTTTTTTTTTTTGTCTTGGTCCACCAAAGAACTTTTGGCCACTTTACCCCAAAAAGTAAAAGAACGAAAATGAGGGCTAATTTATGCAGTTGGGTAGGCAGTCCAAGTATGGCACCAGTTCAACCGCTATATGTCCTTCTCCCTTGATCCAGTGTTGCCAAAATTCCCCTTCCATCCTTTTATGATGACCAATTGTTGGGCTACCCAACAACGCCTGAATAGTCAAGTTCTACATTATTTGTGTTCAATTCAATTCTACTGAAGTGGACAACCCAAGATGCCTCCAGCACTGATCACCTACTGAATGCAACTCATACCTATCTCAATACGACTTAAACATGACACGTGACATTTAGGATTGACAGTTTTTTACACGACCTGCAAATCCAACACAAAATTAGCAGATTATGGTTGAATGGTCGGACCCGTTTAATTAAATGGGCCAAATTAGAGTTGCTCACTCCAGAAATAATATGACTTTTAAAATCACCATTGAACTTATAATTGATCAATTATTGGACAAATGTTTTTGTTGTTTTTAGGTGTCTATTATAGACAAGTTAAGTGTTAAACAAATTAGACGTACAAGAGAATAAAGACAATAGGAAGGACAAACAACAGCCTGGACACAAGTGGAGTGAGCTCTGAGTCGAAAAGAAAATCTCAACCGTGACTCCGTCGATCGGATTATTTTATTCCAACACAAATGAGGAGGTGCATGCCTGGTTGGGGGAGCATCCGCTGATGTGGCACCACCAAACAATAGCTGTCCACGTGGCCCAACTTCATACGCCATTGTCATACCAGCCTGGCTGGTTTTGGAGCACACTGCTCTACCGACAGGTTTTGGGTCCCATAGCCTTAACCACATATAATAAACAATAGATAAAAACAATATAACATGATTGAAACTTGAAAGTATAGGAGAAAGGGAAGGAAATTAACGACATCGTGCTGCTTACAAAAATAGCATTATTAATTCTTTCTCTCTGAATTTATTTAGGCATAATAAGACCATTAGGGCCGGGTATAATTAATTTAAAAATTGTTCCTTTGGTGGGTGATACTTTTACATCCCATGCACATTGCAACTTTTGGCTTTGACTTCTAGCTAATGGGACTACAAGAAATAATATTGTGTGGCCCCCATTGCTTAATTCTTCTTATTCTTCTTCTTCAATAAAGTTTATGTTCCATACTTTCATAATTGCTCTTTAATATGGACAAATGTATATTTGAAATTTGAAAGTAAATTAATATTCAACGTTAAGAAAATCTTATTGTATAATTGCTCAATGGGATTAATGGTGCCTGAATTACTATTGCATGCAATTTAAATGAGAAATTTCGAAATATATATACATATATCAACTTTTGTTGGTGCAATTGAAAAATAGAAGAAATTTGGGGACTTGCACAAAAAAAAAAAAAAAATGGAGGAAGTTGAAACAAAGAAGTAAGGCAAGTATCATGTGGGGAGGAGAAATTTTGTCAACAAACCTTGTAAAAATATATTAAAATATCAGAACATAGAGGGTTTTGCCAGGTAGCTATCTAGATTTTCCAAAATGGTTTTCTTTAATTTCTTCCAAAATTAAAAACGTTTTTTTTTAAAAAAAAATATTCATAAAAAAGAAAAAAGAAAAAGAAAAGAGAAAGCACATTTTAAAATATTATCCATAATCTGTGACCATAATGAACCCTTTTATGGACCCCATATCCAACCTAATGCCAAGCTAGCTAGCATATATGCCTTATACGGTCATGCAACAAATTGCTCCTATACTCCTTACTTAAGTCACAAAGAGATCTCTTTGTCCTTCCCACTCCTCCACTTCAAAGTTCAAACCTCCTCCTCCTCCACAATGAGGCAAGCAACACCTCTCACCGCGGTGATTGCCCTTCCTCTCTTCTTGTTGTTTTTATCCTCGACCGGCAGCCATGCGCACAATATCACGACCATACTTGCCACAAATCCCGAATTCTCAACATTCAACCACTACCTCACCCTCACTCACCTCGCCTCGGAGATCAATCGCCGTCTGACCATCACTGTCCTTGCCGTGGACAATGCCGCCATGTCATCCCTCCTCTCCAAGCACCTCTCTCTCTACACCATTAAAAACGTGCTCTCCCTCCACATCCTAGTCGACTACTTTGGTTCTAAGAAACTTCACCAGATCACAAATGGTACTGCGTTGACTGCCACCATGTACCAAGCTACTGGCGCCGCCCCGGGATCCTCAGGGTACGTAAACATCACCGACCTCAAAGGCGGCAAAGTTGGCTTTGGTGCTGCCGACAATGGCGGCACGCTTGATGCTGTCTATGTCAAGGCTGTGCACGAGAAGCCGTACAACATCTCTGTCTTACAAATCAGTCAGGTAAAAAGTGCTTTAATTTCTAGAATATATACCAAAACTAATTATTTAAATTAAACCCAACTCAGATTCCATCAAATATTGAGCTAAGAATTTGCAAATGAAAACAATGGTCAGGTTTTAACATCGGATGAAGCTGAAGCGCCAACGCCGGGACCAAGCGATTTGAATTTAACGGCTATCCTGTCCAAGCAAGGCTGCAAAGCCTTCGCCAACTTGCTGTTATCCTCGGGAGCCGACAAGACATTCCAAGAGAACGTCGACGGAGGATTGACGGTTTTCTGCCCGACCGACACCGTCATCAACGGTTTCATGCCGAAGTACAAGAACTTAACGGCGCCCCAGAAGGTGTCGTTGCTGTTATATCACGGCATCCCCGTGTACCAGTCCATGCAAATGTTGAAGTCCAGCAACGGCGTCGTGAACACGCTGGCCACAGACGGAGCCAACAAGTACGACTTCACCGTGCAAAATGACGGCGAGGAGGTGACGTTGAAGACGAAGGTTGTGACGGTGAAGATAACGGGGACGGTGAAGGATGAGGAGCCGTTAGTGGTGTATAAGATTGACAAGGTTTTGCTGCCAAGGGAGTTGTTTAAGGTGGCACCGACAGCACCAGCGCCGAAGGCTCCAAAGGCTAAGGCCAAGGGTAAGGCTGAGGCCCCTGCAGAGGCTGATGCACCTGCGGATGATACTGTGGGAGATCAAACGGCTGATAATAATGGGGTTGGAGGAATGGATGGTGGGAGATTGGTGATGGTGTTTTTGAGTTTTTGTATGGGAGTTTTGGTGCTATGATTGGTGGGTACCATACACCCTGGCGCCACATAAAAATTAAGTTTCATTGCTATACAGCTCAATTTCCATGTGGGAGATGATTTTTTTTTTTTTTTTTTTTTTTTTTTTATACAACAGTTTACTTGTGGAGACAAAAGAAATAAAAGTCATATTTGTTTGGGCCATTTAGTTCCATCATGATTTATCATGAATATGATGTGTGTGTCTTGTATAGGTGCCATTTACTTGTCATGTTCTATATGTAATCTGTATAATGTACACATGATTACTTCCTAATTGAGGTGCACATTTTATGTTTCTTGTTTTGAATTTCAGTATGTATATAAATTAGGGGCGTAAATTTGGATTGATGGGCGTATTTAATCATGAATACGACCCATTTAATTAATCGTATCAAACATATTCTATATGTTTAACTATACATGTGACACGATTTGACTCGCATAACTTGTTTAATAAACAAATAGTGTTAGGTTGACATGAAAACAACCGGTTTCAACCTGTTTAAAATAAATGGGTTGAGTTGATACAAATACTTGATCTAACACGTTCATATCTAATCATATATATATATAAAAGCCGAATCAGAGATAGTCTAGAATTGCAACATGTGGCATGAACTCATTTTTTAAAAGGCTAAACCTGTTTTTTAAGAAATAATTTTTTAACCGGTTTTTAAAGAGTGAACCGGTTTTTTAGGTAAAAACCGGTCATTAATTAGTGTAATTATATTTCAAGATCTTTCCATATATTAATTATTCAATAAATTAAGTATTATTAATGCCCAAATCAAATAAAAAAACAAATAATATAAATAACATTATTTCTTTTAAGTAGTGAACCTGTCCTTTAAATAAAATATATTAATCCGGACACCAGCCTCTATTATTTCTCATTTAATATATATTAATCCGTTTAGTTAAAAACCCATATATAGAATCAATATTTATATGTATTAATACATTAATTAAAAAGCCATAAATAGAATCCATATATAGAAAAAAATACCAATACATAGAATTTAAAAATAAAAAATAAAAAACCATAAAAAAAAATCTTAGTATATATATTAAAATCAAGAGCTATATATATATATATATATATATATAGAAAAAAACCCATATATAGGAATTTTTGTTTTTTTAGAAAAAAAAAAAAAAAAAGGAAAAAGAGAAGTGGTCATTAACGTGTCTCTCTTTTTCTCTCTCCACCTTTCTTTCTCTCTCCCTTAATTTTTTTTTTTTTTTAAGGAATATTGAAATATTCATTAATAACAATAAGAGAGATCCAAAGGATCATACAAAAAGGAGATGTTGTTCCCTCCTTACAATATCACTTATACTTGGTGGGGTATCCCCCAACTAGGTAGAATCACTGACATGGGTGGTAGCCAATTTTGCAAGTACGTGCGCAACATTATTGGCGTCCCTAAGAACATGTGAAAAACTAGCATTCTCCATTCCCCATAGCTCAACCCATATACCATCAATGAAGTGTCTAAAGCTACTAAGACAAGGTTCTCATGCGGTAATCGCTTTAACAATCTGCAAGGCATTCCCTTCAAAAATAACATCTCCATATCCCCGTTCCTTGCTAAAAAGCATTGCATGAAGAGCTGCCAATGCTTCCGTTGTACTTGGGTCTGCTAGACATTCAAGAGTTTGGCTACGAGTAGCCAGGAATTTACCTCTTGAGTCTGATACCCAAACCAATTCGTCGTTCATTTGCATTTAACGCCCCATCCCAATTTATCTTAATCTTGTTGTTCGGTAGGGGTTGCCAACTTACTCTGTTCCGCTCCAAAATCTATTGCTCCCCATTATTACCGCCATCTGTCACTCGGTGGAAATCATCTAGGGCATTTCGGGCTTCACGCATAAGCTGGGTAGGATGAGTAAACGACGTGCCATGAATCACACCATTCCTTCTGAGCTAGATACGTCTGGCAATCATAGCAAAGAGTTCCATTTCATCTCTATCACACTGCTCCTGCACAGCTCTGAAAATATCCGCAAACCCGCCGTTCTCACCTCCAGCTTTTTGCAACTTAGGCGGGCCACAACCCCATACATCTACCGACGAGCAGCGCCAAAGAATATGCTCCACCGTCTCCTCTTCAATTTCACAAATAGGGCACGTGGTACTCTGGACTACTCCTTTCTTTTTTAGGTTTACCTTTGTGGGAAGGAGGTTTCTAAGTGTTCTTCAAAGAAACATTTTGACCGTGTTGGGAACCTTCAAATTCCAGCAGTCTTTCCAAACAGAATTATTTGCTGGTGCAGATCCCCCACTGTGCATATTGGCCATATTGTCCATCTCTAGGTGATAAGTACTACGAACGGAAAAGATACCATTCTTGGTGCACCTTCAGATAAGTTTGTCCTCTGTGGCAATCGAGCTTAAATGGATACTTTGGATCATTTTGGCTTCTTCTTTTCAAAAAATAATTCAGTCACCATGTTTTTATTCCATTTGCGGACTTCCTTGTCAATCAGTTCAGAAACCAGTGCTTGTCTACCCAGAATTCTCCTTGGAGTTTGTATCATAAAAGTGGTAGGATTTGGTATCCAACAGTCCCTCCATATATGGATAGCAGTACCTTCTCCAACCTTCCATATCAATCCCTTTTCAGAGCCTGTTGTGCAGCCATGAAACTCCTCCAGACAAAAGATGGCCGGTTTCCCAATATGGCCTCCAAAATAGTGCAAGAGGGATGGTACTTAGCTTGGAGAATTTTCCCTGCCAGAGAATCTGGATACTACAGCAATCGCCATAATTATTTTGCCATGAGGGCTTTGTTAAAAGCCCCTAGGTCACGGAAACCCAATCCTCCATTAGCCTTTGACATCCCTATTCTCTCCCAACTCATCCAATGAATTTTGGACGTATTATCCTTGTGCCCCCACCAAAAATGTTGCATCATTCCTTGAATCTCCTTACACAAAATTACAGGGAGTTGGAAGACACTCATGCAGTAGGTTGGTATTGCTTGAACCACTGCCTTAAGTAGGATCTCCTTACCGGCCTGGGACAAGAATTTCGTCTTCCAGTTATTAAGGCTGTTCCATACTTTATCCTTGATGTAGTTAAAAGCATGTACCCTTGATTTACCCACAAGTGTCGGTAAACCCAAATACTTATCATGACTTTGTGTGGCTTGGAGACCGGATAGTTGGGAGATCTCCGCACGCTTCTCCATACTAGTATTTCGCGAGAAAAAAATGGAAGTCTTGTCTTTATTTAATTTCTTACCCAAGGCAACCCCATATATTTCTAGAAGCTTTATCAACCTCCTTCATTCCACCGAATTTGCCTTGCAAAAGATTAGACTATCATTTGCAAAGAAAAGATGACTTAACCTAGGGCCTTTTTTAAAAGTAGGCACCCCAGTTAAGACCCCCTTCTTTTCAGCTTGGCTCAATAGTGAACTAAGAACTTCTGTGCACAACAAGAAAAAATATAGGGACAAGGGGTCACCCTGTCAAATTCCATGACGATTTGATAAACCCAATCGGCTGGCCATTCACCAATATAGAATACGCTACTGACTGCTTTATCCATACTTTCGGAAATTCCATTTTTCTCATGACTGCTTCTAAGAATGCCCACTCTACTTTGTTGTAGGCTTTACTCATGTCAAGCTTAATCCCCATGTAGCCCACCTTACTCCACATTCTAGTGTGCATGGAGTGTAAAGTTTCATATGCCGCCATAATGTTGTCGGAAATGAGTCTACTCAGAATAAAGGCACTTTGGTTCTCCAAAATCACATATGGAAGAATAAATTTAAGCCGGTTTGCCAGAACTTTTCCAATGAGTTTATAACTTACATTGCAAAGATTGATGGGCCTGAAATCCGAGACACTACTAGGAACCGATCTTTTCGGGATAAGTGCAATATCTGTCAAATTTATTT
Organism: Carpinus fangiana; assembly: GCA_006937295.1. Lineage (NCBI taxonomy): Eukaryota > Viridiplantae > Streptophyta > Magnoliopsida > Fagales > Betulaceae > Carpinus > Carpinus fangiana. Next base: position 468,880 of record CM017326.1, on the reverse strand, counting down.
TTTCCTCCATTGCAGAGCCATTAAGAAAATGTAAAACAGTACGACATACCTCCGGACCAACCATAGCCCAATGTTGTTGATAAAAGCCCGCCGAGAAGCCATCCAGTCCCAGGGCTTTAATGGGGCCCATCTGCATTAGTGCACCATGCACCTTTTCCACCAAGAATTCAGCAACCAATTGCTGCTTCATCTCCTGCGTAAGTCTACCTTTAACTGCAGATACACACTCATCCACGTTCTGGGGATTATCCGAAGTGAAGAGCTTTTGATAGTAATTGACAAAGGCTTCCTCAATTGCATTTTGAGATACACATGGATGTCCCACCTCATCAATAATGGTCCCAACCACTTCGAATTTGCCACAGCTCTGTCCAACCGTTCCTGGGTATAATTTTCATTTTGCTGTCCATTACTCCACGTGAACTTTGGTCCCTAAAAACCCAAATCATGTAGTCCACTATCCTCCAAAGCCCTCTGGAAATCCTCAATTTGTCATCTGGGACAGTAGTCTGTGCTTTGAATCTCAGAAATTGGTACCACTTCATTGAAATATCCCACACATAACCATGGGGTCAATTGAAAATGTGAGAGATGTCATAGTAAAGCCCAAGATTATTTTCTTTTTGCTGTCTCGGGATGGCCATAGAAACATGTTAATTTTCAAGCAGGTCCCAGCCCACTACCTGACACAACATCGTTAATATGCCGTCTACTAAAATTTTGGATATCAACCTAAAAATCAGCCTTCCAAAATAATAGCAAACCTTCACTACGTCCCATGCAATCAACTCCAAACATAAAATCAAAGCCCAGTTTTATTCGTAAAAAATCACAATTCTTATTAATCATTTTTGTCTCCATTACAAACACTAAATCGGGTTTCTTATCCTTTACCAACCGGCAAAGGTCACGAACTGTCCGTGGGTTCCCAAGCCCACAGCAGTTCCAACTCAAAATATTTATTGTGAATGGCAGGGCTGCATGATAGCCTCCGCCAAAACAAATTCATCATCTTTGGTCAATTCCTCCGTAGCCTTCACTTGTTTCCTGTCTGTGTTGTCTTCATGTCCTCCAATTGGGATGCCAAAACCCACCCCAGGTGATGCCCATGTAGTCCTAGTATCACAGCCCTTCTTTTCTCTTCCACCTGTGCAATAGGCCCATTTTGCGTAGAGGCTCTTGTAGGAACTTTCTTACGACTACGTTCTTTAGTAGGCCTAGAAGAGAAAACCTGCATAATCTTTCCATCATTCTTAGGATCAGATATGTGCATGGGCCTAGATGGCGTGGCTTCACCCAGGCCCACCTTCTGGATAGTTCCCTCCTTATTCCCTTCCACAACGTTCTAGACCATCTTTTCCCTTATTTGGTCCCATTGACCAACATAAATGTTTGATGGTCCCACTTTATTTCTTTCTCCCAGCTTCATCAATAGGGTCTCCCATAGAGTGGTAACAGCTAGAATCAGCATTTATGTCCTGATTTGAAAACTTTATTCTCGCCTTAGAATCTTCTCCCATATTTTCTGTCATTACTTGCTTCTTACCATTTTGAAGCGGGTTTGCGCAATCAATAGGCGACTGTGAAGGAGAGTCCGAAGCAGGCAACGTCTCTTCCTCCCCAGTTCGCGTCGCCACTGTTTTTCGGTCACCGCCCGTCCCGTTGTTTCCACCTTGAACTCCTTTCGGAAGGACTTCTGCCCGTCTACCCTCTATCGGAGTTGCCTCTAACATTGGCGATTCTCTACCCTCCGTGTGTTCCGACATTGAAGGTCGGCTAACATTCTTTCCGCCAGTATTGCTGCTGTTAGAGCCCACCCCATGATGAGGGTAAGCTACTTCCTCCCGTCCCTTTCTCCATGCAAATCCACCTCCAGATCATTTGCTGGCCAATGGGGCTCTCAACCAGACCCTATATTCCGCACTGCCCCCCTGCAATTTTTTCCTGCAACCCATTGCTCCATGTTTAACCATTCCACAGCTGAAACAGAACCGTGGTAATTGCTCGTATTGAAAATCAACCCACAGAGAGAGCCCTTGTACCTTTAGTCTTCTCCCACACATCAATGGTTTTGTCAAGTCCACCCAAGTTTTAACTCGTAGAAATTTGCCCCATCCCACCCCATCATCATCATCTGTTGCTACCTCCTCCACTTGTCCTATGGCTGACCCAATCATAGCGCCAATTTCAAACTTCATGCAATTAGGTGAGAGGGAGGTTGAGTAGTCTTACCCACAAAGCTACCTTTTCAAACTCGATTGACGCCAGTTGCAACACTCCAACAAAGTCACCACTGAGAAGAGATTCTCGTCAAAAACCCAAGGCCTCCATTCGAGCGCTTAAGCTTTCTCCCATTCATGTTCAAATTCCATAAGAAAAACATTTTCACCCACTACCTTGAACGTAATTCTACCCTCCGGTTTCAGCCCCTGACTAGAAAGGACTTCACCACCTTCTTATTGAAAAAGCAATCCAGGATCATCTTCCCCACAAGGCACGATGTACCCCTTCGCACCATTCCTTCCATTACAACACTCCGAATCTCCATCTCCTCATCCTCTGCCTCCGTCAGGGATAGGTTCCCCCACATTCTCAACAAATCTTCCTTCATTAAAATCAAAGCAAATCTTTGTTACCTCCTGGTTTCCAGTCGTCTTCCATAGTCCAAGACTTGGAAATATGCTTCCGTCTCCTCTAGGGTTTTTCGAAACCTNCCCACAGCAGTTCCAACTCAAAATATTTATTGTGAATGGCAGGGCTGCATGATAGCCTCCGCCAAAACAAATTCATCATCTTTGGTCAATTCCTCCGTAGCCTTCACCTGTTTCCTGTCTGTGTTGTCTTCATGTCCTCCAATTGGGACGCCAAAACCCACCCCAGGTGATGCCCATGTAGTCCCAGTATCACAGCCCTTCTTTTCTCTCCCACCTGTGCAATAGGCCCATTTTGCGTAGAGGCTCTTGTAGGAACTTTCTTACGACTACGTTCTTTAGTAGGCCTAGAAGAGAAAACCTGCATAATCTTTCCATCATTCTTAGGATCAGATACGTGCATGGGCCTAGATGACGTGGCTTCACCCAGGCCCACTTTCTGGATAGTTCCCTCCTTATTCCCTTCCACAACGTTCTAGACCATCTTTTCCCTTATTTGGTCCCATTGACCAACATAAATGTTTGATGGTCCCACTTTATTTCTTTCTCCCAGCTTCATCAATAGGGTCCCCCATAGAGTGGTAACAGCTAGAATCAGCATTTATGTCCTGATTTGAAAACTTTATTCTCACCTTAGAATCTTCTCCCATATTTTCTGTCATTACTTGCTTCTTACCATTTTGAAGCGGGTTTGCGCAATCAATAGGCGACTGTGAAGGACAGTTCGAAGCAGGCAACGTCTCCTCCTCCCCAGCTCGCGCTGCCATTGTTTTTTGGTCATCGCCCGTCCCGTTGTTTCCACCTTGAACTCCTTTCGGAAGGACTTCTGCCCGTCTACCCTCTATCGGAGTTGCCTCTGACATTGGCGATTCTCCACCCTCCGTGTGTTCCGACATTGAAGGTCGGCTAACATTCTTTCCGCCAGTGTTGCTGCTGTTAGAGCCCACCCCATGATGAGGGTAAGCTACTTCCTCCCGTCCCCTTCTCCATGCAAATCCACCTCCAGATCATTTGCTGGCCAATGGGGCTCTCAACCAGACCTTATATTCCGCACTGCCCCCTGCAATTTTTTCCTGCAACCCATTGCTCAATGTTTAACCATTCCACAGCTGAAACAGAACCGTGGTAATTGCTCGTATTGAAAATCAACCTACAGAGAGACCCCTTGTACCTTTAGTCTCCTCCCACACATCAATGGTTTTGTCAAGTCCACCCGAGTTTTAACTCGTAGAAATTTGCCCCATCCCACCCCATCATCATCATCTGTTGCTACCTCCTCCACTTGTCCTATGGCTGACCCAATCATAGCGCCAATTTCAAAGTTCATGCAATTAGGTGAGAGGGAGGTTGAGTATTCTTACCCACAAAGCTACCTTTTCAAACTCGATTGACACCAGTTGCAACACTCCAACAAAGTCACCACTGAGAAGAGATTCTCGTCAAAAACCCAAGGCCTCCATTCGAGCGCTTGAGCTTTCTCCCATTCATGTTCAAATTCCATAAGAAAAACATTTTCACCCACTACCTTGAACGTAATTCTACCCTCCGGTTTCAGCCCCCTGACTAGAAAGGACTTCACCACCTTCTTATTGAAAAAGCAATCCAGGATCATCTTCCCCACAAGGCACGATGTACCCCTTCGCACCATTCCTTCCATTACAACACTCCGAATCTCCATCTCTTCATCCTCTGCCTCCGTCAGGGATAGGTTCCCCCACATTCTCAACAAATCTTCCTTCATTAAAATCAAAGCAAATCTTCATTACCTCCTGGTTTCCAGTCGTCTTCCATAGTCCAAGACTTGGAAATATGCTTCCGTCTCCTCTAGGGTTTTTCGAAACCTAGAGAGCGTTTTGCACACAAACCAAATTACTATACTTCTCTCTCCCTTGATTTTAGTTTAACCCTTATACGAAAACATGTCATAACACACAAAAATAATAATAATAATAAAATCAGCTATGTAGGTATTGCATGGATTAATTATAAACAAATTGGCCATGCATTTTTTTGTGCTTTTGTGGTGGTTGAATTTGACGTTAATTGGTTTCTATTTAATAAAAAAATTTGTTGCTTTGTTGGATCTTTATGTTTTATGTACTTTGATAATTAGAATCTATATATTCTTTTTGTTATTTTTTTTTTCTTTATACTTTTCATTTTAAACCATCCATGCATACCTATGGCTATGGGAACAAATTTTCATTTAAAAAATTGTTTATTTTCTCTGTATTTTTATTTCGAATATTTAAAATCATATGCATTTGATTAGTATTGAATATTATCGATATCACACTAACAATATTAAATATTCTTGCTAATTTTTTATATTATAATCCATGTATTATTCTTGCTATTTTTTTCTTAATACTTTTCATTTTAAATCATATATACTTATGGGAACAAAGATTAAACATATTTTAATGTATATAGATTAAACTAAAATAAAGGATCTTATATTTTAATGAATTTTTTTTTTTCGTTTATGTGATCTACTCCATTTTTAAAATGTTTTTTTTTTTTTGCTTTTGAAAGCAAAACAAGACAAAAAATTATTTGATTGTTAAGCATAGAAGGAACTAGGGGCGAAGGGAGAGGGGTCGAGAGGGGTCAAATGCCCCTCCTCAAACCCCAGAAAATTTCTTTACCTAGGTAGAAAATCTTCCATATGTTCTAGTTGCCCACCATCAGCCATCAGGGGCAATCGAAGGAGTACAGTTTTGATTAAGTTTTATTATTTGATTTTTTTTTTTGTACCACATGCACGTACGCTTACTTAAAGCCTACAGTTTTGAACTAAAAAAAAAAGCCTACACTTTTGTTGTTTGACTCTTTATGGGCCCAACGTTAAACTCGCTTATTTGACAATTTCTCTCTCTCTCTCTCTCTTTTAATTTCAGGTACATAATTGCACTTTTATATTGATTAAGAATTTATATTTAAATTTCTCAATTAAATTAATTCTTTTTATAAATATATATAATTTTTTTCAATTTTTAATTGTATAAAATATATAATTGTAGTTACTAAAGATTTTGGAGATTGAACAACAATGATCCAATTGAGCTTCAATTAAATTCTAAAAAAGCTCATGTCGAGATATATTTAACAAATGTCACTAGATGATCCTTGCTAAAAAAAAAAAAATGTTCATTATCTTCCTAGTGATAAAGACCAAATTCGAAGACAATTGAATAAATTAATTCTAGGTGTTACAAAATAAATTGTAGGTTACATTTATATATTTTAAACAATTATTAAATTTTGTTAAACTATTTAATTTTTTTCCATTCATAAGGAAAAAAAAACCTAAACCAAATTTCTAGCTCCGCCACTGGAAGGAACGTAAATACTTTTGAAACTTTAAAGAAATATTAAGTATTGAACCTCATGTGAGAATTGATTTGAGCCGCCAAAGAGAAAAAAACAAAAGACGCTCTCTCTAAGAGGAGGGAAGATCTAGATCTAGATCTTTCCTCCTCCCCTTTCACGATAGCAGTGCTCGGTATCTTCTCTGTAGGCTCTATCGGTCTCCGTTTTTGGCAGGTTGCTTTAGATCTAGTTTGTAGATCTAGATCTAGTTTGTAGATCTAGATCTAGTCTCTTCAACATTAGATATGATCGTCTTCGTCTTCTTCAGCCAAGGCGTGTCTTCCGAATGGATATCTATGATATTATGCTCCTCCGCTACTTCTTGTATGTTTTTTTTGGTTTTTTATTTTTTATTTTATGGTCCTAGCCGTTGGGCTGAGGACGTGAATAATGCTTAGGCTTTCAGTTGAGAGGGGAATGGTTTGGGTGTGAGTGTTTTGTTTATGCCTGGAAAATGGCTTCATATGCCTCTGGAAGGAGTCTGCGTTAGTAAATTTGTTATATAAACTGAAGATCGGGCTGGGATAGCGGATGTTTGCCGTCATAGATTGGTTTTGATTTTGCAGAACTGTATGTTCTATGATTGTAAGAGTGTTTATGCTCTTGACCACTATTAATGAAATCAGATTGATTTTTCCTATAAAAAAAAAAAATAAAAAAAAAAAAGAAGAAGAATTGATTTGATTGCATTAAATCTTTAGTTTTATTTTGTATTCACAAAAACATATATATAATTTTTGAACCGGTTTTTAAATAGTGAATCGGGTTTTTAGGTAAAAATCGGTCATTAATTAGTGTAATTATATTTCAAGATTTTTCCATATATTAATTATTCAATAAATTAAGTATTATTAATGCCTAAATCAAATAAAAAAACAAATAATATAAATAACATTATTTCTTTTAAGTAGTGAACCGGTCCTTTAAATAAAATATATTAATCCGGACACCAACCTCTATTATTTCTCATTTAATATATATTAATCCGTTTAGTTAAAAACCCATATATAGAATCAATATTTATATGTATTAATACATTAATTAAAAAACCATAAATAGAATCCATATATAGAAAAAAAATAACAATACATAGAATTTAAAAATAAAAAATAAAAACCCATAACAAAAATCTTAGTATATATATAAAAATCAAGAGCTATATATATATATAGAAAAAATCCATATATAGGAATTTTTTTTTTTTTTTTAGAAAAAAAAAGGAAAAGAGAAGTGGTCATTAACGTCTCTCTTTTTCTCTCTTCACCTTTCTTTCTCTCCCTTAATTTTAGTTAACCCTTATATGAAAACATGTCATAACACACAATAATAATAATAATAATAATAAGAAAATCAGCTATGTAGGTATTGCATGGATTAATTCTAAACAAATTAGCCATGTCATGCATTTTTTTGTGCTTTTGTGTTAGTTGAATTTGACGTTAATTGGTTTCTATTTTATCAAAAAATTTGTTGCTTTGTTGGATCTTTATGTTTTATGTACTTTGATAATTAGAATCTATATATTCNAATAATAATAATAATAATAATAATAATAAAATCAGCTATGTAGGTATTGCATGGATTAATTCTAAACAAATTAGCCATGTCATGCATTTTTTTGTGCTTTTGTGGTAGTTGAATTTGACGTTAATTGGTTTCTATTTAATCAAAAAATTTGTTGCTTTGTTGGATCTTTATGTTTTATGTACTTTGATAATTAGAATCTATATATTCTTTTTGTTTTTTTTTTTTTATTTATACTTTTCATTTTAAACCATCCATGCATACCTATAGCTATGGGAACAAATTTTCATTTAAAAAATTGTTTATTTTCTCTGTATTTTTATTTCTAATATTTAAAATCATATGCGTTTGATTAGTATTGAAATTTCAAAGTATAATAGATCGTGTATGGAAGCGGCTCCAAGACTGAAAGTTAAAATTATTGTGGAATGAGATACTTTTAAAGGCGGTAATCTAAGCCATTCCGACCTATTGTATGGGGATTTTTATGCTCCCAAAAGCTCTTTGTAATGAAATTAATTCTCTTATGCAGAATTTCTGGTGGGGAAGTTACGGAAATAAATCTTGCATGTATTGGATGAGTTGGAGCAAAATGGGCACCGCAAAGAAGAATGGAGGTACGAGTTTTCAAGATTTCCAATGCTTTAACAAGGTCCTTCTAGCAAAACAAGGGTGGCAATTATGGTGTGAACCAGACAGTTTAGTAGCTAAAATTATGAAGGCCAAGTACTACCCAAATGGGTCTTTTTGGAGGCTCGATTGGGGAACCAACCATCCTTCGTGTGGAGGAGTATCTGGGGTCGGGTGACCTTTTAAAAGAGGGTCTAATGTGGCGAATAGGCAATGGAAATCGGGCAAAAATCTGGATGGATAAATGGGTTCCTTTGAAGCATACTTTCATGATCCAGTCAAGACCAAATGGAATTAATAGAGCAGGAAGCAACGGTTAGTACACTCATAGAGAGGGACACAAACTGGTGGCCGACGTTGAACGACTGGAGAATCTGTTCAGGGCGGAGGAGGTCCAGGCTATATTGTCCATCCCTCTGGGTAGCATTGACCAAGAGGACATCTTGATTTGGAGGGGAACCAGGAAGGGCACCTGTTCTGTCAAAAGTGCCTATTATATGGCAAAGGAGTGCGAAGAGAGGAATGGTGCAGGCTGCTCTTCTGGAGGCACGTTTGGGGAGTTATGGAAGACACTATGGAACCTTCGGATCCCTAGTACTGAAAAAAAAATTTTGTGGCGTGCTTGCAACGAAATCCTGCCAACCTACGACAACCTTAGCCGAAGAAAGGTATATGTCCAATTTGTGGTTTAGTTGCGGAAACCAGTTATCATATTTTATAGGATTGTTCTTCGGCAAGAGATGCTTGGAGTGAATGTGGGAGGAAACACCGGAAGAGTGCTTTCCAGACTTCCATGTTTATTCAGGTGGTAGACAACATTTTCAAAATCTGCGAGATGGAGGAAATGAAAATCTTCGTGGGGGTGGCACGGAGACTCTGGCTGAGGCGTAACGCTGTGTTTCATGGAGGAGTCCTAACACACCCCACGGTGCTCGTGCAACAAGCGGTGCTAGCAGTGGAGGAATTTAATTCCGCAAACTGCAATGCAGAAACGACTAGGCTGGCAGTTCAACCCCCAAATCTGTCTTGGAAGAACCCACCTTTGGGGTGGCATAAAATAAACTGGGATGCTGCTGTTTGCAAAGACGGGTTTGGTGGGGATGGGTGTGATAGTGAGGAATGCAGCTGGAGAGGTGGTTGCGGCTTTGTGGGATGTGGCCAGGGGTTTTTTGGACCCATGTGCAGCTGAAGCCTGGGCGGGACTGCAAGCAATTAGACTGGGAAAGGAGCTCCACCTGACTCACATCGAGCTGGAAGGAGATGCAAAAGTTGTGGATTCTATCAACTCGGTGGAGAAGGACGGCAGTAGAATAGGCCATGTTGTGGAGGACATAAAGCAGGGGTTGAAGTTTTTTCTCCAGAAGAAGGTTTCCCATGTGAGTTGACAGATCAACAATGCAGCCCATACTCTTGCTCGTCATGCTGTAATAATGAGAGTCCAGAGGGAGTGGTTGGGTACTATCCCAGATTGTATAAGAGACATTAAGGGGAGCATATTGCTCCACCTGTTGATTGCATTTTAATGAAACAAGACTTTTTCCTTAAAAATATATATATATATTATCGATATCACACTAACAATATTAAATATTCTTGCTAATTTTTTTTATTATAATTCATGTATTGTTCTTGCTATTTTTTTTCTTAATACTTTTCATTTTAAATTATATGTACTTATGGGAACATAGATTAAACATGTCTTAATATATATATAGATTAAACTAAAATAAAGGATCTTATATTTTAATGGTTTTTTTTTTTTCCCGTTTATGTGATCTACTCCATTTTTAAAGTGTTTTTTTTTTTTTGCTTTTGAAAGCAAAACAAGACAAAAAAATTATTTGATTGTTAAGCATAGAAGGAACATAAATACTTTTGAAACTTTAAAGAAATATTAAGCATTGAACCTCATGTGAGAATTGATTTGATTGCATTAGATGTTTAGTGAAAGATTTTGTTTTATTTTGTATTCGCAAAAAAAAAAAAAAAAAACAAAAAAAAAACAAAATCTTTGTATGGATTTTTACAAAATCTTTATATTTTTTTTAGTTTGCTTTGTATTTTTTAAAAAATGTTTAGAATTATATGAATTTTTATTTGCATTAAAATAGGATAGGCATAACACAAATAACATTTGAAAGTAATGCTTTGATAATCAAAATCCACAGGCTTTCATCTTGCCATTATTTTCATTTTAAACAACTCAATGTTTTGTGTAACTTTGTGTCACTATGTTTAGTTATGTATTGGTGTATAACTTTAAATGTTTTTTTAGTTAAAGAGATGAGATATGTTTTTATACATATTTTTTAACCTATAATGAAAAGTATAAGGAAAATGACAGGAATTTTCTCCAAACCAGTTTGGAGGAAATATCATACAACCCATTTAAAATAATATCAAATGTCTATAAACATTTAAAACGCATATTAAATTCTTAAGGCGCATTTAAATTTTAAAACTAAATTATAATAAAGAATCCCGCACATAGGGCGGGTTATGAGCTAGTAGACATAAATTATACACATTCACAAATATATTCATGACAACAAACTTGATAATCGATATACATTACCATAATTATGTACTTTTAGGTTATTTTAAGGGTAAAAGTGCAATTTAATTATATAGGCCGGTTATAAGGTTAGTACAAATTTAACCCGTTTATTAACTATGTCTAATTAAGTGGACCCAAATACTATTACACTAAACCCTAACTATTTTATTTTATGTCGAATTCACGAGTCATGTCAAACATTGCTAGCACTAGCACTATCATAATTTGAGATTCTTGGTAAAGTCCAAGAAAAAAAGCTAAGACTTGGCTAATTACCTATCTTAAATTAGCATGGAAAAGAAGAATTAACTCCTTGGAAAAGTGGTTGAGTTACTTCTATTTCCCTAAGGAAATGTTGGCAAGTACAAGAATCAGCAATGGTATAACCAACAAGATGAGGACCATCAGGTGTGTCAGGATATCCATTTAACTTCTTTCCACAATGACCAACAATCCTTCCATTTCGAAAGAAGAGAATGACATTAAAAAAAAGGATAATACTTATTCATTGATTTCAATGAATTACACCTTGTTTTGTACATTAACATGTTGCAGAATCCAAATTTACAGAGAAAAAATAAACTAAACACATGGTATATATATAGAAAAATGAAAGAAAAATGTTTTGAATACTTGAATGCTAATCATCACCATCAAATTAAATGACCCTCGAAGGCAATAGATCGCCACTATTCATTAGTCCTCATAACCAAAATCACCCCAGCGAACATTATGCTTTGCAGCAAGATAATGCACTCCAACTGGCCCACCGCTACCATATGTGTACAGCTCTGGAGCAATCTTCTTCTCTTCTAATTCCTTCAACAATGGTGTGAATACTGCCCAGGCTGCATCTAGCTCATCACTTCTAATGAACAACCGCCGCTCTCCTTCTATTGCATCAATGAGCAGCCTCTCATATGCATCTGGTACCTCTCTTGGACACCTTCACAACCCAAGTCTTACTATTAGTAGTAGCTCATAATTACATAGAAAGGGAGGACTAGAAAAGCAAACAATGTGTGACAAGTTGAATTTGCATAAATCTTGTGATTGTTTGCTCTATTTTTCTATTTTTGATTTGCAAAAACCAACCATATGTGACTGCACTGACTACAGAGATAAAGGGTATCAGCAAATTTCCTATGGTAACATATCTGCATTATATAAAAACATATAACAGATTTGTACTTTAAGTCAATTGTATTTTGTTGTCATATGTTACCTGGCTTTGTAGAGCAAATTAAGGTCACTGCGATCCAATTTCATTCCAAGACCGGGGACCTTGTTGTTGATCTTCAGATATATAGCTTCATCAGGTTCTATGCGAATGACAAGCTCATTTCCAGCCTGATCCAAATCAGTTCCAAAGTTCCTATTGTACAAGTTACCCGGAACATGTCTGAATTGAACTCTAATTTCTGCCCTGGAATTTCATTGCAGCAACAAATTTGGTCATTTCATTGATTACTCTCAACAGTCTGCAAGTGCATAACAAAAGAATGACGCCCTCGTGGACCGGAGCAGGATTTTACCTACCGCTTTGTATGGAGAGCCTTGCCGGCTATCATCAGGAATGGAACTCCATCCCATCTTGCATTGTTTATAAAGAGAGTGGCTGCTGCAAAAGTTGGCGTAAGGCTATTGTTTGATACAGTCATGTCATCAGTATAACCGGGATAACATCTAATGCCATCACAATCACCCTTATATTGACCTACAACCACATCTTCAAGCTGAACAGGTTTCATGGAACGTAAAACCTTAACCTGTTTCAAGGCCATGTTCAGAACATTAGTCATTACATTATGATCATCTGATACTAGAGTTTTTCTTTAAAGCAGATGGAATTTTCAGAAGTGTTGATATTGATAGACAGACAGTAGAGATCATTCTAAAAGATAAGTTTCAATACCTTCTCATTCCTAATGTCCTCAGCATCTAAGCTGACTGGTGTGTCCATGGAAAACAGTGCTAGTATTTGCAGAAGATGATTTTGCATTATATCCCGTATGATACCGTAGTTATCGAAGTATCTGGATGAAAAACTTGCACAATAAGGAAATATTTTTATCCATAAGAGCAAGACATTCTATTTAAAGTGGCAATTTGTATTTGTATGTCAGGTTTGAGTTATGTCGAGACATAGGTATAAGACTATATAGATTAACCTCAATTCAATTCATTTAATTAAAAGGATCAGACTCCTCAATTTAACCTGCTAATTTTGTATTAGATTTGTGTCAAATCGTGTTGCCAACCATGTGATAAAAGGAATGACATTAAATGACTAGAATAGTAGAAGGAAGATATTGAACGAACCTTCCTTGTCCGTGTGTCCCAAAATCTTCAGAAAAAATGAACTGTACATTGCGGATGTAATTCCTAGACCATAAAGGCTCAAAAACCAGATTTGAAAAGCGAAGCACCAAGAGATTTTCTACAAGCTCTTCACCCATGTGATGGTCAATTCTGTACAAAGATTAACAAGGTCAAAGCTGTGTGTGTGTCTTAGAATCTGTTCAATGAACTAAATGCAGAAAAGTAGATACCTGAATATTTGGTCTTCACTCAAATATTGTTTTAAGCCTTGGGTCAGCTCCCTGGATGACTCTGTATCTCGACCAAATGGTTTTTCAACAATGATTCGAATCCACCCGTTTTCTGAAGAAGCACGACGTTTGGCACATCTTGCCACATCCACAAACATGTTTGGTGGTATTGCTAGGTAAAATAGTCTATTTGATAGTCTTCCAGCCTAAAAGAAGCTAAATGTTGAGTATATGGACATACCAGAGCTAAAAACATGATGATGAGAGATAATCATTTTCTATTGCTATCAAACCCAAGATATATTTTCAATATATTATCACAGATCGGCAAGAAAAGCATTGAAGATAGAATCCTAGATATCTTACTTTCTATGAACAAAGCATAGTACCTCTTTCTCTTTCAGCTTCTTGTCCAATTCCAAGAAATGCTCCTCAGAGCTATATTGACCGGAAGAGTAAAAGCACTTTTTTAAGAATGCATCCATCTTCTCATCACAGTTCTCCCTGTAATCACTCAAAATTAGAGTAATCAGGACAAAATGGAAAACATAATTGGTTAAAACGTACCATATGAAGATAATTTCAAACATAATACAATAAAATAGCACCTCTTGTCAACTCTGCAAGTCAGGGTTTTGCTGATCATATTCCTCAGCTCCTCATCAGTCATTATACTCCGTCCGTAGCCAAAGATTGTAAAATCCTGAAGTAATAGATAAGTTAAAGCAAAAACAGATAAGCAGCAGTAAATAAATCAAAGGTAAGGCATATCTTACAAAAGAAGTTTAAAAAGCATCATAGAATTGAACCTCTGGCAAACGATCTTCAATAAAAAGAGCAAATAGTGCAGGGAAGATCTTCCTCCTAGCAAGATCCCCTGAAGCCCCAACAACAACAATGCTGAGAGTAGACTCTTCTTTGTCTGTTTCTAAGAAAGGAATGTACTCTTCTTGAGTTGGCTTCTCAACACGTTCTGTAACTGGAGAACTTGCAGGAGCACCTAAACCATAAATCCATTTCAATCTCAGAACTAGCCAATTCGCATAAGCATATAGACAATTAACCAAGAAGAGTATCAGTATCACATTTCATTGACCAAAAATAAAAAGCATACAATTGTGACTGGAAGCAGAGTGATCTGGATCCAATGTTGAACACAAAGATAAGATTTTTGGACAAGAAAGGAGCCGTTCCTTTTTCTTCCTAACCCATTATCATATAGAATTCCAAAGCCAAACTGTTTTCTAACGTTAAGAAGATCATAAATTCCCACAAGTAGGCTTTAACTAATCAAGGAAAACATTCATCATTAAATATCCAGTTCACTTGGCATTTAAGGGTAACTCCCTATCTTGTTTTATGAAATTCCATGCTTTTCCAAAGCGACAAAAGTACCTTTACGATTTTAAACAAAGGATGCCCAAAGAAATTTGAAGAAACATTATATCAAACACACTGTTATTCATTTAGAGAAAGGCAAATGAGGACCAACATGAGGAAACAATTTTCATGTTAAAGTAGAGGTACAAGAACTCACCAGCCTGCAAAGACACAGCCTTTAACGGTTGCACATTTGAAGCTTTGAGCTCAAAATGCTTGTTTTGATGAAAATTTGAATTTTTCTGACAAGCCCAGGTTCCGAAAAGCTTTTTTGCTGGTATAGTCTCAGTCTCATGGCTGAATGAAGATGGTGCAAACAAGGTGGCTGAGGAAGAAGAAGCACTTAAGCGTATAGCCATGCAACTTTGTAGGCAAATAAAAGGTTGAGAGTTTCTTCTTGATAAATTGGGTTGTTATCAATCATGAAACTTTGCCCCAAATTCAACATAAATCCTAAGCTAATATATAAGAGGCTTTCAGTCGTAAAAGAGCAGAGAAATAGCTGTAAGTCTGAAGCAACCATTATGTCTTCTTACCTCCATACCCTCCATTCTTGCCAGCAAACCCTGAAATAGTTTAAGGTTTAGATACTCAAACAGCTTCACCATCTCCTCTCACCAGTACCAACTGTGGGAACTTCTCTGACTTTCAGATAGGACAGACGCCAAGGCTGCTAAACTACCTAACTTTTTCACTGGGTTTCTATCTGTTTCCCTCTCAACCTTCCCAGCCTAGACAGACAACCTTTGACTTTTAGATGGGTCTGTCATTTTGCCCTTTGTTTTCACGTATCTTGCTATTTTATTTATTTGGCTACTATATTCTTTGAAATTTCAGTCAGTCAATCACACAGAGCAACCCAATAGAGTTATGGAAGTAATGCAGCAAGTGCTCCACGTGAATGAAGAAGAAGCAGACACCTCATCCGGCCCATGATGGAGAATTCGCACCACAATCAGAAAATAAAAGACTTCTCGTGTCTGTTTAATTAAGATTGCATAAAGCATATATACTTCAATCAGTCTGAGAAAGGTTTCACGGCATTTCTGATGAGGCCTCGTTTCGTTTGGAAGAGAGATGTGTGCCTCTGTCTCTCTGTCTCTCCCTCTCACTCTCACAGAAGCATTGTTCACCCTTTCCTTTGATAAATCGAGTAGGGCCCAAATGGGTCAAACCTTTCACTCCTAACTCACTAATTTTGTGTTGATTTTATCAGATTTGTTGGTCGTGTCAAAATTTACCTGCCTTTAAATATTATGTATCGAGTATAAATCATGTCAAAACATGGGTATAATACAATATAGATCATTCTTAACCCGACTCTTTTAATTAAATAGGTCATATTCTTCAAACTCTATCCTATTAATTTCATATTAAGCTCGTATTGAATTTGCATATCGTGTCAATAATGATCAAACCTAAAATATNCCACAATCAGAAAATAAAAGACTTCTCGTGTCTGTTTAATTAAGATTGCATAAAGCATATATACTTCAATCAGTCTGAGAAAGGTTTCACGGCATTTCTGATGAGGCCTCGTTTCGTTTGGAAGAGAGATGTGCCTCTGTCTCTCTGTCTCTCCCTCTCACTCTCACATAAGCATTGTTCACCCTTTCCTTTCACTCCTAACTCGCTAATTTTGTGTTGATTTTATCAGATTTGTTGGTCGTGTCAAAATTTACCTGCCTTTAAATATTATGTATCGAGTTTAAATCATGTCGAAACATGGGTATAATACAATATAGATCATTCTTAACCCGACTCTTTTAATTAAATAGGTCATATTCTTCAAACTCTATCCTATTAATTTCATATTAAGCTCGTATTGAATTTGCATATCGTGTCAATAATGATCAAACCTAAAATATAGTAAAATTGTAGAAAAAAACAAAAAAAGGTTTTTTTGAACCTTTTCCCTCTCTAGGAATAGGATTTAAGGAAACAAGTCTTTTGACATTGTCAGGAAAAATGTATCATTTGCATCTTATTAATCTTTTCCTTTTTCTTTATATATTTAGGATGGTAATGGATAGGAAAGAGTGAAATCATTTAATTAATATTTTAATATTCTTTTTCACGTGTTGACTCAAATTATCTTTTAATAAGTGAAATATTTAGCTGAAATTTGGGTGAACTATAACCTCAAAGTTGGAATTCAATATATTTTCTTTGATACCATGTTAAATATTGATTGTCCAAAAAACTTAAACGAATAAAAA
The DNA here is from genome assembly GCA_006937295.1 of Carpinus fangiana. Taxonomy (NCBI): domain Eukaryota; kingdom Viridiplantae; phylum Streptophyta; class Magnoliopsida; order Fagales; family Betulaceae; genus Carpinus; species Carpinus fangiana. The sequence continues at coordinate 451,995 of CM017326.1, read as the reverse complement.
TTTGTAAATTCAATCATATTAGTTAATAATCTAACATACTAATTTTATATGTCATTCAACCTCCTCTATCTAATCAATATGATTGGCACTTAATCGTGCCTAGTTTGAACTCAGATTTGATTGCTTAAAGGACTATTTATGCATAAGTGATCCTAATATTTGTTAAAGAGAGCAAAGGCTGATGACTCATTCATTTTAATTCGGCCGAACCTACCATTCTTAGGTTGAACAAGTGCTGCGGACTACCAAGTATTTGACTGCTCCAACCTCAATTATTAATTTGTTACTTAATTATAGAGTTCATGGGGATTTATTATTAACCAAAATTTTCCTTTGGTCAATCCCTTAAACTGAATAAACAAAACAATATGAAGTTGAGCATTCATTCACAGCTTTGTGCCCCTGACACCAAAAGTTTGTATTCTTTATTCGATGGGACATAAACACCACACTACAACACCCAAAACATCTAATGTCTAAAGCCAACATATTAATTACCTTATTCCAACATAAAAAAGCCAATCCGAGGTTACATAATCACATTAAGTACATATCATACATTCTTAGTTTCATTCTCTCATGACCACCATACATACACCCATCATGATCATGATTATGAAATCCTTATATATATATATATTGTACATGTGCTTATGCTCATTTATCATCTGCCTCTTATTAGGGAGTGAAAAAGAAAATGTCATCAAGCCTGTCATTACTCGGTGAATTGCCACCATACACCAAAAGTCCCTCCTTGCCGTCCCGTTTACCACCGGTGAATGCACACCAACCGCGAGGCCCAGGATGATCGCTCGAATCCGGCCCATCATCCCACCTTTTCCATGCTAACGTCTCAGTATCTAATGTATAAACCTCACGAGCAAATTTCCCAGCACCCATGTGACCTAGGTCACTAGGGTCTACTTCCCCACCGTGTATAAATATGTCTTTTCCAATCACAACCGTAGAAAATACGCTTCGGGGTGTAGGTTTTTCACCCGTAGTCTCTACTTGGGTCCATTCTTCACAAGCTGGATCAAAGTAGTGTACATCATCCACTTCCATTCCAGCAAAGCCATACACAACCCATATTTTTCCTTGAGCCACAGCCAGGCCAGGCCCACCTCTTCCCTTGCACTTGTCCCCAGGGGCTGGATATTTGACCCACTTGTGATCAGCTACGTCATAGGCCCATAGATCGTTAAGCCGGCCCTCCACGCCACACCCACCAAAGATGTACACATGGCGATCATCGGCAGTCGTAGAATGGTAGCTCCGATGAGGGGGCCCGGTGGAGAGTTGGGTCCATTTGTTTGTACACGTGTCGAAAGAGTACAGCTCATTGAGCTCCTTATGTTCAACATCCCTACCACCAAATACATAAATGGTTTTCCCAACAGGTACCATTGTGACACCGACTCGTGGTGGCGGTATATCCCCGGTAGCATCGGCAACCGACCATGTTAGGGTTTCAAGGTCGAAGACGTGGAGCTTGTTATCTACCGGGACACGTGGCGCGAATTCACCCCCAAAAACATAGGCCTTTTGTCCTACTATGGCAATGGCATGAGAGCTTCTTGCTCCAGGCCCAGTACCATGTTGATCAAGCTGATATAAGTTAGCAAATGCAAACAAGAAAACTTCATGTTAAATATGACAAGGACAAAGCTTTATCACACATGTGATCAGGTGGGTGTGACACAAGTTTACAAATGCAAAGAACAATTGCACCAACTTGATTTTTTAAATATAACAATGACAATGACAAAAAAGCCTTGTCATAATATGTGGCCAACATCAGCAGTGACGACGACTGTGGCCCTGACCCATTTGCCTTCACGGCTTTACCAAAAGGGTCTAGGTGCCTGGTGTAGGTATATCTCATCCGTTATTGAGGGAAAATCATGCGGCAATCCAGTAAAATATACAAGAAAATTATGATATTGCTAAAGGAATAGGGCAATATGAAAATGAATTCAGATCAAGGAATCAAGATACTCTGAGCTGCCAAAAAAACAGCCTACAAAAAGGGGAGGGGGAGGGGTGCTTTGCCTAGGTTCGAAATTCTCCTGAGAGGATCGGTATACAGAATGCCTGCCTTGGAGGGTTCGCTTAAAAAAAAGTACCAAAAATCCCTAATAGATATAGAAATATCAAAGACCAAGAAAGAAGATCATTGAAGAATTGGCTGTGGACCATCCTAATTTCTGGGATTCACAAAGAGATAAAATATTCAATATCACTGTTCTACTGTTGTTCGTAAATTGTGTGGGGGGCTCTGCTTGCAGCCAGAGTTTCTTATTTCTTCTTTTCTATTGAACCTCTTAATCAACAGAAGAGTAAAGATACAATAATACATACGAAGTCCCGATTCAAAGCTTAACCAACCTCTTTCTCCACGAATTCGTAAGGAAAAAACAAAAAGCTCAAATCTTGGGATGCCAATGTACAATATTGAAAATGCCATCAGGAAAGGTCATCTGAGACTTGGATAATGTTGATGCAAAACAAAAGAAGAAGATGAGGAACAGACCTTGACCCATTTGCCTTGCGCGAGAGCCATCGCCGGGAGTGACGATCGTACCTGAAGACTCGGCTCTTGCGTCTTGGAAACCCGCGAGCTGGCTTGTGGTCTCTCATTTCTCACTACATGTACTTATATAAGGTTTGTGGCATGAAACATTCACGAAAAGGATTTTAATAAAAAAACACTCCTTAAAACATATCTATATATCATATTAATTTCACACCACTAAAGTTACATGTTTTAAAATAATGCTACATCCCATCAATTTCTAGAATCCATCCGCAATGAATAACGTGGATGGCTAAAAAGTAATTTTTATATACATATAATGCTACATCCACTTCATTCATTGCATATAAATTTTGAAAATATTGACAGAAAATTGCATTACTTTAAAAAACATAATGTCAGCTGGCGTAAAATTAATGTGATACTATCATTTAAAATGCACTAAATGAAGAAAATTGATGGATTTTGAAATGAAGAGGATCCTAATTTTAATATAGGTGATTCAAAACACACTTAAAAATCACGTGTTCTAATGATAGATGGCAATTTAATAGACCGGATTGAATAAAAATGTTTTTCAAAAATTAGGTTGAGTTAACCATTTTATATGCTCTAGCAATATGCTTGATGCAGCTCTAATTCAAGATTAAGTTTAGATTTACTTGTGCCATCATCTATGTCATTGTTTTTTTGAAAAAAAAGTTAGGCTAGATAACTTTTTATAAGCTCTTTTGTCTTGGGTAGCAAGTCAATAGCAATATTAAATCTATATTCTCTCCAAGGCCTGGGTTGCGCCTAAGCGTTGCTGATATGAAGTCTGACACCAAAGGTGTTGATATGAAATTGAATTATTTATTTTATAGTGTTCAAGTCAGTCTTTACCCACCCTACTTTTTCATGTTCTTATATATAAAACGACTGCGCTTTTGTTTTGGTGACTAATTCTTTATCTAAAAACATTATTTTATATTATCTCATTTTAGGATATATATTAGAATACATGCAAATAAAAATGTAATGTTTTATTATTGCCAAAACCAGACCCAGTCTGTGGGCACAATCAACTGGTAATTGGCATCAATTAATTTTTGTTTCATAATGGAAAAGAGACAGGTGGCATCTGGCTTATTTTAAGGCTTACTTTTAACATAATAGTTGTAACCTTTTTGTTTTAACGTACTGAGGTAGGTTGAGACTGGATTAGGTCTGTGTTTTGTATCTGTGTATACAAGACGCAAATTGAAGGTGTTATTCGCCCCCAATTACTGATGTGACACATTTCATGTGTGCACAAATCACAAGTTGCAAACCTTACTCTTATTATATTCCTTGTTTTGATTTTAAAATATTTCTCTAATCAAAACACTCTTAGGTCAAAGGGTAAATGTCTAAATGATACACTAATCAAAATGAAATTATCTAAGTATTACTATCAAAGAAAGAAAGTAATATTGTTTTATAAATTAATTAGGTCCATTCCTTGGCAATTCTATCTGAAAAATTTTCCTTGCATTTGTTAACCAACTAGTTGATAATGTTTTGTTGGAAATGGTACAAGAGAGCTTGGATGGTTGGCGCCTTACGATAGGTTGGCTTGTCGCTTGTTGTTTGGTCCTTATATATTCATTCCTATTTATTATTGGCTAACATGGCATGTTTTAAGTGATTTTCTTATGATAGCCAAGTAAAAGAATACAAAAAAAGCCATTTAAAATACATCACATTAGCTGGTATGAAATAAGTGTAATAAATTAGTATAAAGAGTAGCTTTACTCTCTACTCTACAATAACCAACAGACGTTTATCAGCATCTCAACAAGAGAAAATGGCACAGTAATATTGACCTAAGATCCTCAAGTCGTGCAAAGCAGAGTTGTTTGTGAATACTTTTATGTGTTGTATCTGAGACATGGACTCCACTTTAAGGTACAAAGTACTCCCTTTTAAACATTGCTAAATATATGGCATAAAGAAACAGAATGTTTCTTGACACCCATTTGCTTAACAAAAATATATGCTTTTCAGAATAGTCATCTCATATAGTTAAGAAATCTGGACAATGTATAACATTCCATACTGTATGACCAACCCTTCAAGGGGTTCTATAATATACAGTCCCTAAGAGCACGCTAGCGCAAAGGCCGTTGCACTAACACGCATCCGTTTTCTTGCTTGAATCAATATAGACAAGATTATCTTTATTTTATTTTTTGAATTTCAATGCAAAAAATATGGTGTTACATCAGCCTTTCTACTGCTGATGGTCAGAAGTAAATAGGTGTATATCCGGATTTCTGCAGTAAAGGCAGCTTGTTTTGCCAGAAGATGTATCTGTAAATATTGGAGAAAAACCAGCATAGTTCTTATCTGACGTTGCTAAGCATATCTTGGTAGCATAATTGAATTGCTTGTATTCTCGGATAAAAAGTTGGGCTGCATAGTCCTCAATTGGCATCCACTGGAGAATAGAAAAGAAAAAAAATGAACACAAAAGGAAACCTTGTTTCATATTTCAGTAATTTAGGAGGCCCTCTTTTTCAATTACTTCAAATATAAGTGCAAAACATCAAACCACAAGGCCTGGTTAGGAAGTTCCCAATTGGACTTCTCAACCAGACCCCGACTCCAGCATGTGATTGTTCCTTAAATTCATTTCTTTCATCATATACGAACAGCAAATTGATTAATTTGGCTCATGGTGTTGCATCCATGTAGTATGATTTTGGAAGAGTAAATCCAAAGAGTAGCAGTAGCTAGTAGGATTGACAAAAGTTTGATACATTTTATGCCTATTTCCACTCTGTGACTTGCCCAACATCACTTTGATTAACAAAACTATCAAAACCTTAATCCAAGTTGATGCAAATTTACTGAAAGCAAAACAAGCATAATGTTACTGTTGAAAAAAAAAAAAAAAAAACCTGGGCTGCTTCAATCTCCTGATCCTGTTTCTGGATGTCAAAGGAGCGTGGTTGCAACATGCAAACAAAGAACAAATCTGATCTGCTCAAGGATGACTTGTGGCTTTCCCTGAAATGAGGGCCAAAAGTCATAAAGGAGATTGAGGAGCATGCAAATTATATTGAAAATTTATCAATCTAATAACACTAGCTTAGTGTAACAAGTTGCTATAAATCCTCAGAATGCAACATTAGTAAAACTTGCTTTTACAGGGAAGATTTTCTTTTGACTAATCTAAAACAATAATATCTGCAAATGCATGGTGAAAGGGATAATACTGAGAAAATTTCACACTTGAATGTTAAAACTTCCAAGAATTCTGCATCAATCTGAAACAAAATATAAGGAATGGTCTTAGATTTGCATTGGCACGTGTAAACCCACATGTCATATTTCATTTGAGTCAACCAATTGCACAATTATGACTTACTCCTGTCTCTTCTTTGACTTCCCTAACTGCAGCTGTACAAATATCCTCACCCTGTGAATGCAAAATTTCAGATCACTTTCCTAAAATGTTCTAAAGAATTGGATAAAGAACCGCACTCATAATGTACTCACTTCATTAACAACCCCAGTAGGGAACTTCCACACGCCTGTTCCTTTGAATCTGCCACCTTTCTCCATAACTACAAGCACCTGTCATATGATAACATTAATTTCAGTAGTCAGATATATCAAGCCATCATAGTTTTATTTGAGCTTTTGGAGGCCACAAGCCTAGCCACTTGAAAACTCCCTCACTCGCAAAAATATATAAACATATTTAGATTGTGATTGGATGGAAAATTTAAGAATTATTAGAATTTGCAAAACAAAAGAGTTTAGATTGATAGCATTAAGGTTATCTTGAATTTTAAAACGCTATTGTTTGGATGATTATATTTAAAAGTTAAGAATTCGAGTATTATTGGGTAGTGACAACAATGATGATAACTGTGGGAAATACCTCTCTGTGACTGTTCATGACAAAAGCACCAATACACACTCGATGTGAAGCATTTGCAGGAAGAGTATCAGTAGTTTCAGGAATCCAATATACAAGCATTAAGTAATCTGGTTCAGCATGGTGATACCTAAATCCTTCCTGTAAAATTAGCAAAACAAGATTTGGAAGCAGGATTCGGGGAAGACTATACATCAATAACTACACAGTGTTAAATCACTACTTATCCTAAAAGCTTAACATTGTTTCAGAATAGAGGTCCTGAGTTTAAATACAATGAGAAATTGAGCTTAGAATTGTGTCAAATTTTCCAATTAAATGTTTAAATTCTAACGACCACTATTCTCAATATTTAATAACCAAAATATTCAAATCACAAGACACTTAGATTAGGACTTTCACTTTCACTTTCTTCTCTTTTTCCTTGCCAACACAATTCGTAATCGAAGTGATCTTGTAATTTGGTTATGAAATATTAAAAATATTAGTTATTAGAATTTAAACATTTAATTGAAGAATTTGACACAATTCTAAACTCAATTCCTCATTGTACTTATTGTATTTAAGTACCAGTATTAGATTTTTTTTTTTTTTTTTAGGTGCCACGAGTCCCACTAGTAGGGAAAAATAAAATAAAATTAAAGTCTTTGGGCACCCCCAAGGGATGCTATGGCTCCGCCACTACTTGAATGGAATGGCTATTTCTATGAGTTACAATTCTTTTGTTTGGTTGCGCCTCATTTCATAGTTAGTAATTCTAAATATTCATCTACCATCACGCCCATATCATTGGGTTGATGTGGGAGTGCTTATAATTTTATTTTATTTTTTATTTTTTTTCCTTTCTTAATAAAGGTTGATCCAATGACCGATGGACATTGCCACAATAGCCCAATGGTATGGGAGTGAGAGATGAGATGAGTAGGTATCATTACTATTCCAGAGAATTATTGTTCACATGGAAATGACTATTTTCCTAAATAGAGGGATAGTTATTCATAGTGGAATAGATGTGTTGTTTTAAAACCCACATTATTTTATTTTCAAACCCAAATTAAAAGAAAACAAAAAATAGAAACAAAAGCCGAATGAATTCAGTTGGTGGGGTGGTTAGACACCAGTCACAGAACACTGGGGGTGGATGACAGCCCACCCCCACCCCCCCGATTCCCTTAGGGTGGTGCAAGCACCCTTGGTACCATTAGCCACCCTCTAATCCTCAATACGGGGATGGCTACACAACCCTTGGTGTTATGGTATAGGTGGCTGACCACTCCCATTCATTTCATTAAGTGTTCTTTTTTTTTATTATTATTATTATTAAGAAAAGATTTGAAAAAAAAAAAGTGGGTTTTTTGAAAAAATAGTACATTTCTCGAAGAATATCCCAGTATTTGGGGTGGTCGGTCGACGTAGCCACCCAAAGAATTTTCTTTTTAATAATAAAATATATATATATATTAGGAATTTTGATTCGATTCCTATTAAAATATATGTGTTCTCACAAAACAAAAGAATAGGAAATCGTTCTATTCAAACTCCTTACACTCATTTATATTCATAAATTAATGACCATTAGGTATACCAAACCCGCTCTACATTGATACTGAAAAGTATGGTTGTACATACTACATACACTACGAAAAAAAAAAATCAAGTTTAAAAACATTGGAATAGTGACACTTTTTAAAAAATGTCACTAAGAATGACATGAGATTTGATCAATTTTATTAATATTCGAAGTGCCAATTTCTGTGCCTATTATGTGGCTTATTGGGCCGCGGCTAGAGTTATCTCTGGCTGCATTCCCACCTTTTTTTTTCCTTTTTCTCCCCCCCTTTCCATCCCCATCTGTAGTGGAAAATATCCTCCTCCCTTCTTTCCCTCTAAGTGAGGGCTGTTTTGTTGTTTGTTTGTGTTGGTTCTATGAAGCTGTTTGTTAAAAAAAAAAAAAAAAACTAATTAGTTGATAATAGTTTTTGGAAATGGTATAAGAAAGCTTGGTTGGTTGGCCTCCTATGACAGTTCATTTGTCGTTAGATCTTACATAACAGAGTAGCGATACTCTTCACAGTTCACACCTATTTATCATTGTCTAACATGGTGTGCTTTAAGTGGTTTTCCCATGTTAGCCAAATAAAATATAAAGAAAGCCATTTAAAATATACCACGTCAACCGGTGTGAAATAAGTGTAAATAATAGGAGAGAAAATGGCACAGTTGATCCTTGAACAACATTTATCAACAGTAGCATTGACCTAAGATCCTAAAGTCGTGCAAGGCAGAGTTATTTGTGAACGCTCTGTGTTGTATCGGAGACATGGACTGCAATTTAAGGTACAGAGTACTCCCTTTTGAACATTGCGAAATATGTGGAAAAAAAGCATAGAATGAATCTTAACATACACCCATTGCATAACAAACATATATGCTTTTTGGAATAGTCGTATCATATGGTAAAGAAATCTGGAGAGAATATAACATTTGACCAATCTGCCGTTGCACTAACGTGCATCCGTTTTCTTGCTTGAATCAATATAGAAAAGTCATAATTGACTACATTTTTTTTATTTGAATTTCAACACATACTTTTTTTAAGGAAAATTTGCATAAATCATATCATTTATTGGCACTACCGCGCGTATTGAAAGCTACTGCTGATGGTCAGAAGTTAATAGGTGTATATCCGAATTGTTGTAGTAAAGGCAGCTTGTTTTGCCAGAAGATGTAGCTATAGATATTGGAGAAAAACCAGCATAGCCCTTTTCTGACTTTGCTAAGCATATCTTGGCAACATAATTGAATTGCTCATGTTCTCGGTTGAAAGGTTGGGCTGCATATTCCTCAAATGGCATCCACTAGAGAATAGAAAGAAGAAGAAAAAAAATGAACATAAGGAAACCTTGTTTCATATTTCAGTAATTTAGGAGGACCTATTTGAGTCAAACTTCCTATACTTTTCTATTACTTCAAATATAAGCGCAAAACATCAAACCACAAGGCCCGGTTAAAAAGTTCCCAATTGGACTTATCAACTAGACCCTGACTCCAGCATGTGATTGTTCCTTAAATCCATTTCTTTCATCAAATACGAACAGCAAACTGATTAATTTGGCTCAAGGTCTTGCATCCATCTAGTATGATTTTGGAAGAGTTAATCCAACTAGTAGGATTGACAAAAGTTAGATACATTTTATGCCTATTTCCACACTGTGACTTGCCCAAAATCATTTTGATTAACAAAACTAATACAATTTTATACTCAAAACCCTAATCCAAGTTGATGCAAATTTACGGAAAGCAAAACAAGCATAGTGTTATTGTTGAAAAAAAAAAAAAGTACCTGGGCTGCTTCAACCTCATGATCCTGTTTCTGGATGTCGAAGGAGCGTGGTTGCATCATGCAAACAAAGAACAAATCTGATTTGCTAAAGAATGAGTTGTGGCTTTCCCTGTAATGAGGACCAAAAATCAAAAAGGAGATTGAGGAGCATGCATATTATATTGAAAATTTATCAATCTAATAACATTAGCTTAGTAAAACTCGCTTTTACAGGGAAGATAACACTGCAAATGCATGGTGAGAGAGATAATACTGAGAAAATTTCACACCTGAATGCTAAAACTTCCACGAATTCTGCATCAATCTGAAACAAAATATAAGGAATGGTCTTAGATTTGCATTGGCATGTGTAAACCCACATGCCATATTTCATTTGAGTCAACCAATTGCACAATTATGACTTACTCCTGTCTCTTCTTTGACTTCCCTAACTGCAGCTGTACAAATATCCTCACCCTGTGGATGCAAAATTTCAGATCACTTTCCTAAAATGTTCTAAAGAATTGGATAAAGAACCGCACTCATAATGTACTTACTTCATTAACAACCCCAGTAGGGAACTTCCACACACCTGTTCCTTTGAATCTGCCACCTTTCTCCATAACTACAAGCACCTATCATATGATAACATTAATTTCAGTAGTCAGATATATCAGGCCATCACATTTCTGGTATTGAAGAAATTAAAATTTTAAAGCCAAATACACTGGAGCAGGTTATTTTTTCCAAAGAATAAAAAAATAAAAAATAAAAAAAAATAAAACAGAGAGAAGCTATATGATATATGAACAAAGTAATCTGTACTTGAGACACAAATGAAAACTACATTTGATTCAAAGAGTTTACTTTCTTTTACAATATTTAACATTATTACTCTCAACTTTTCAAACCAGAAGACCATGACAGAGCTAGAAATTTATCTTTGGGGGCCAAACTAAACTTCTGATCATCAAAATTTGAAGTTCCCTCTTTGTGTTTTTGCATTTGAGATAATCTTATGGTGTCCTTCTGGTCCTAGTGATATGAATGACCAATTAATTTATGTAATTTGCATATATATATTTAAGGGTTAAACACTTAATTAGTCCCTATGGTTTATAAACTTTATTTTCTCCTTCCTAAGATTTAAAAAGTGATCAAATTAGTCCTTGTGATTTTGAAAAGTGACCAAGTTAGTCCATCCTTCAGTTGACCGTTAGTTGACTTAACGGACTAACACATAGACCAGTTAGAAGTGCCAAATTAGAAGTTGACACTTCACCACCTACTTAAATTTTTTATTTTTTTAAAAATATATATATATTTAATAAAAAAAAAAAAAAACCTGGGGCCTTTGGGCACCAAGGAGCCACCCCCTTGGGCCCATGGGGGCTGCCGAGCCACCTCTTGGTGCCCAAGGGGGTGGCCGAAACNAAAAAAAAATTAAAAAAAAAAAAATGGGGTGGCTACTGCCACCCCATGGAGAATTGGGGGTGGTTTCGGCCACCCCCTTCCGAGCCACCCCTTGGTGCGTGCCCAAGGGGGTGGCTTCAATGGTGGTTTAAACCAGTACCCACTACTCGCTCTGGTTCTGTTGGCTATAACATCAAATTCACACAATCTCTCTCTACACCCACATCTCGCTCTGGTTCTGTCTGTGTACGAGTACGACTCTCTTCTCCGATGGCGATAGATCTGATTGGTGTCTCCAAGATGGACGATTAGACGGCTATACAAGAAGCAGCATCAGCTGGGTTGAAGAGCTTGGAGCATCTGATCTGCGTACTCTCCCATCAAGCCGGCCTCCAATCCCTTGACTGCAGAGAAATCACCGACTTCACCGTCTCCAAATTCAAACGGGTAATCTCCATCCTCAACCGGCTCGGAAGGGGGTGGCCGAAACCACCCCCAATTCTCCATGGGGTGGCAGTAGCCACCCCATTTTTTTTTTTTTTTTAATATTTTTTTAAAATATTTTTTTTAATATTTTTTTAAAAATAAATAAAAATTAATTAGATGACCACGTGTCAACTTTTAATTGGTCCACGTGTTAATTCGTTAAATTAACTAATGATCAATTGATAGATAGACTAATTTGATCACTTTTCAAAATCACAAAGATTAATTTGATCACTTTTCAAACCTTAAGAAGGAAAAATTAAAGTTTTCAAACCCTATAGACTAATTAAGTATTTTAACCCTATATATATATATATATTGACATGTCCACACAAGAGGGGGAGGGGAGATTCGAACTAATGACCTCCGTTTTATTAAACGTGATCCCAGTCAATTAAACTACCTCTCGAGAACATTTTAACCCTATATTTAATCCATGATAGAGTTGTAACTTTATTTAATAAAGCATGAATTACTTTACACTTTCTAGTAAAAAATATATACTTCGGAAACTAATAGATTAATAAGCCTAGCCACTTGAAAACTCCCTCACACGCAAGCATGTATATATATATATATATATATATATTTAGATTGGGATCGGATGGGAAATTTAAGAACTATTAGAATTTTCAAAACAAAAGAATTTAAATTGATAGCATTAAGATAAGGAGTAATTTTACTTAACTCTCCTAAAATGTCGCGCCTTTTACAAACACCGGCCCCTTCAATGTTTAAAATCTCTTAATTTGGTATATTGAATTTTCATTTTGTTTCAGTTACTCCCCTCCATTAAGATTTCTGTTAAATCCTAGCGAATGAAGGCAAAATTTTAAGGGTATAAAGATATTTTTACTATTTCTACCATCTCATTTAACCCCAATATCTAATAGAAGTGGAGTAATTGGAACAAAATAAAAATTCAATTAATATATCAAAGTGAGAGACTTTAAATATTAGAAGAGTGTTTGTAAAAGACGCAATATTTCGGAGGACTAAATGAAGTTACTCCTTAAGATAATCTAGAATTTAAATTGCTATTGTTTGGATTGAGTATATTAAAAATTAAGAATTAGAGTATTATTGGGTAGTGACAAACAATGATGATAATGATAACTGTTGGAAATACCTCTCTCTTACTGTTCATGACAAAAGCACCAATACCCACTCGACGTGAAGCATTTGCAGGAAGAGTGTCGGTAGTTTCAGGAATCCAATAAACAAGCATTAAGTAATCTGGCTCAGCATGATGATACCTAAATCCTTCCTGTAAAATTAGCAGAACAAGATTATGAAGCAGGATTTGGAAAGACTGTACACCAATAACTACACATTTTTACATTCAAAGTAAGTTTTTCTGAAGCTAACCCAGCATATGGTCCAAGTTGGAAATGTGTTTACCTTAACTGCAGCTTCAACAAGATTTACTTGTTCAATAGGCAATTTGATCCACACACCCCTCTTCTCCTGCAAATTATATTCCAAATTCATAACATATTAGGGCATATAGCATCTACTTGCGCATTAAATTCACATTAGGTATGCGGAAGAGTAATCTCTATTGGAATGGTTATTCTTATAGAATAAGTATTGTTTTTTTATTTGGTTGCGTTATTCTATAAAATAGATATTTACATGATTCTCAATAGTTATTCATGGAAGAATAAACTATCTTTTTTTAAGACCCACATTAATTTTTTATTTTTTTCAATCCCAAATTCAAAGAAAACTAAAAACAAAACAAAAATTGAATGAATTCTATTGGTGGGGTGGTTGGCATCCCATTACACAACACCAAGAATAGTCGCACCACCTTTTTTTAGGGTAGTTGCACCCAAAAGGGTTTCGAGGTAGTTAAAGGTGACCAAACCACCTCCTCGTGTTTTGGTATATGTAATTAATATCTTTAATTACTTAAGAATCGAAGAGTTTTAAGTCCCAACCAAAGACTCTTTGACCTTGCCCTTCTTTTGCAAGAACAGTGCTATTGCAGCACAGGGAGTCGTCTCAACAATATATGTAATACCTGTAACTTCCAATGCGATATTGAAGCTTTAAGCAGAGTAGTGAAGGCCTTGGAATCCATAGGATGATGCTCCATGTTTACACGAACTCCTCCGTACAAATCATCAACTGAGCTTAACAACTCCCCCCGTTGAACTCTCTCATCTTCCCCCATCACAGCCTTCCTTACTGCTGACATGGAACTTGTTGGAGCCGACATGTTTCTTATCAAGAAAGGGAATCTTCCACCTGTACGATTAATAAAAAAAAAAAAACGAAAGCAGTGAGGCACTAGAAAATTCACACACCACAGCAGTATCTATCTTGAAAACACAAATATATATTGACAGCAACTGCCATCTGGGTACCAGTCCACTCAAAAAAGTCGACAACCCAAACATGCAACCGCCTAAACACATATTTGAGAAGCTGCATGAGGATGAGGATGAGGATGAAGATGATGTGATATACCAAAAGTAGGCCTCTTTGGAACTGCCAAATGATGAAGATGATGCCGGATTAAGGGTGTTGTTAACCTCTGCATAATTTATATATATATAAAGAATTGCAACATGCGGATTTGTATAGCTTGGGAGCCATTTAAATTACCTTGCTTTTTCCGTCGGAACACAGAATCCAGAAGACAGCTTCCGTGCAGTCCTTGTTACTTGGGACTTTGAATGAGTCCTCTTCAGTTGAAGGGAAGACACGGTATATTTGAATATATATATGTTAGAGAATATATTTTCCACATAGAAAGGAAATATATCAAATTGATATTATATATTAATTATTGACGGTAATCAAGTTTGATTACTATATTTATCTATTTCAATTCTCTTATAAATACAAGTATTTGTATTGTAATATCAATTCATTTAATAAGAATCTAATGTAATTTTTAAGGCTTTATCTATAAATGTAGATCATAGATCGCATCACGTTAAAATCCTTCGGTCTATTTTATTATTTTCACATTATGAATCTTTAATATATACAGGAAGGAATTACCTTTATCTCACACGTATACGTTGCTGCTTTTCTTGACACGCAGGTTAATTTCCTAGTTAATATTATTTTGCTTCTTCCCCTATGTCTTACGTACACGTTGCTGCTAATTAATTTCCATCCGTTGCTTTTCATTCTCAAAATTATTTAAATACTAACTCGGCTTACACGGCAGTGCGAAGTGACTCTTCCATGTTAGCTCCTAAAAAGGTTGGGAAAATGTTAGGTATATTTTTAAAAAAAAAAAATTTAGGTGGATATTATTTTTAAAAGAATAAAAATAAAATTAGCTCTTATTTCACTCACATGATTTTTAGAAAATAATATTCATTTAGGACAATGAGAACACAATAAGAACACTTACTATTTTCCAAAGAGATTTAGGGATATGGCAGTGTAACTTGATACTACAACAGCGTTAACTTAAAGACATTTTGGCCAAAGCTGGCTCCATCATTAGGCCGATCTATGAGTAATGTTGGAATTTTCTTTGTATCATCTCAAATGTGATATGATTTTTAAAATCAGTTATAGATCAAAATTCAATAAAAATCATTTCAGATTTAGTGGTGATTTTGAAAGGCATATGACATTTGGGAAGACACAAGATCCTCCGTGTAGCATTATTCTAGGCCGATTATGTAGTGGCCTTAGGCCCCAATTAATGAATATTAATAATTTGTTTCCCTAAAAAAATATTTAAAGGCCTAATTATAGTCAATATTATTTAATTAAGGCTCCTAAATATGGTAAATAAGTTATTAAAATAGCATTAATATCATTTGATTATTCTAAAACCTTAGTTTTCAACATGAATTAGGATACTCGCCAGTTCATTTGAACTAGATAATATCCTATTAATTATATTAATCGAATGAGTATTTTTATCCCTTCAAAAAGTGAAATGAATTGGATTGGAGAATATTCAATTATCATTGGTCTAACATTCAATGCTAGAATTTGTTTCTTGTGCAAGTTGAAAGTGTTAGATAATCATATCATAAAGATAAATGTGAATTCGAAATGGACATAAATTTACTTATTAGAGTAAGTTGAAGGAAATTTCCTCCCAATCAATTTGAAGGAAGTTTGTATCCATTCGAAATAATTCCTTTGACAAATGAGGTTTATTTTTGTATTTTTAAAATTTAATTTTATTATAGTCATAAATATATATTATAAATTGTGTTTCTTTAATTTTAAATATTTTTAATTATAGATGTTTACTAGAAAATATGTATCTTGATCGAAATAAGAAACTTGAAAAAAAAAAAGAAAAAAAGAAAAAGAAAAAGAGAGAGAGAGAAAAACTAAAAAGTTAATTGAATCTCAGAAAAAAACTCTAAATAGATTTGCTAAAATAATATTAAATATTAGTCGCCTCAACCAAACTTTTGAGTATGGTTACATCAACCATGGCCTAACATATAGTGACTGCAACTTTAAAATGGCTCAAATTTGGATGGTTGTGGCCATTGAATTGAGTGGACCGGGATGGTGCCGATGAAGACAAGAGTATGTCAGGACACACTTTTACAATTATTGTAAGTCCAAAACTCCAATTTTTATTTTTTATTTTTATTTTTTATCTTTCAAATTTATAATCCATTTGAATGTTGAAGCGTGGGAATTAAGACTAAATAAATTGCCATTAATTTGAGACTTGGTCCGGTAGCCGTCGTATGGGACGCGCGCAAATTAAGACTTCAGAAATTGAATGCCCGCCCTGCCTGTTGGCTGTTATCTTGTTGGGAAATTTAAGGTAACAACTGCGGGTAACGGTCCTAGAAACTTGATGGTTTTTTCATGTTAAATATCAAGGAAAATTATATATATATAATATTCATTCATGTAGTGGGTCTGGTCGATCTGGTCGTTTTGTTAAAAAAAAAATTGTACGTGGGCCGGGGCTGAATATTTTGTTTGATCATGAGTAGTAATTAAAAAATGTTGATGTGATATAAATTTTTGACTTTTATATAAGAAATGAAAATATTAAGAAGTTGTTTGCCCTTGCATCACTTTCATAATAAAGGGTGTCTCTCAACTGGCTCAACTTGAAAATGCAGACATGTTTGTTATGCATGCATGGTTGATCAAAAGTGATCCAGTCAATGGGACAAAAACAAGAGACAAAAAGACAACGTGAGAATTACGTGTTTTTTTTTTTAATAATATGTTTTTTTAATAGCTTAAATTATACATGTCGCTTTAAATTAAGACGGGTTTGTTAAAGGGTTCTATAATAATGTAGATGCCCTATGAGCACGCTAGCGCAAAAGTCATCATACTAATAATGCAAGTCTAGTGTTTTTTTGGTTTTTTGGCTTGAATCAATATAGACAAAATTATCTTTATTTTTTTCAGAGCTAGCCCATGCTACAAGTCATAATTGACTTGTACGTTGACTACATTTTTCTTATTGGAATTTCAATATGAATTTCCTACCATCTAGCTAGTAGAAAATTTATGCCCAATTTTGAAGTATCTCTAAATTTTAAAAAGTAATGCTAGGTTTTAATTTATTAGTCCCTTTCTCTCATCTCTGTCCGTTGGGATTTTCTTTGTTAAATCCTCACGGATGAAGCAAAAATGATAAAAATACTATTTCATAAAATAATAATTTTTTTTTTCTTTTTAAAAAAAAGGCGAAAAATAGTGGGAAAATATGACCCATTGTCAAACCGTGGGTTGTGACCAACACACAACCAAGTCCTGGTTCGGCCATAGGGGTTTTTTTTTTTTTTTTCTTCTAGTGTTCTGATTGTATTGAAGAATCAAAGTTTTGGAAGTATGAGTTATTGAATCAATAAAATTCTGAGTATCTTTGCTTTACAAAGCTAATCTTAGCATGTTAAAAGCACACTAGGAAATAGAGCTCTTAAAGTAGGAAAGTCTTTTTTTTTTTTTAAGATAAAAAAAGCTTCATTTTTAAGCTTTTTTCAAAAATGTATTTTGGCCATTTTTAGTGTAAAAAAGCAATAAAAAAAAATGCTTTTAAATTTTTTTATCAAACATGTAGTTTTTTAAGCTTCCTAACGCAATCTCAAACAGGATATAAGTTTTATATTTGAAGATGTTTCTTCTTCTCCTCCTTCTTCTTCGATCTTTTTTGTTACTATGTCATTAGATTAGGCAATTGATTCAATGAATCTTGTTATTTGCTTGTAACTCAAGTACTAAGAGCATGTTTGAGATTGCTCTTAGAGAACTTACAATGTATTTTTAGTAAAAAAAAAATTGAAATTGCGTTAGAAATCTTAAAAAGTACTTTTAACACTTAAAAAGATGTGCCAAACAAAAAGATAGTATATTTGGTAAAAAATTACAAAAAGTACTTCTTTTACCTTTTTTACTATAAAAATTGTCAAAATGCACTTTTAACAAAATCTTCTTCTTCTTTTTTTTTTTTTTTTGATTTAAAAATCAGGATTTTAGTTAATTGAATTGCTAGAAAGCATCTGATTGTATTGTTGATTTTGTTTACATACTACAATAATCCTTTCATTACCTACCCTAGTTGGTGTTGTGAATATTGAGTGCCCTTTAGAATTAAGAATATTGTTTTATGTCATATCGTTTGTAGCAATGGGAATGCTTCCCATGAAGAAATTCATGAAATTGAAAAGCGGAATAAAAGAAAATAAACACATAAAAATTACATGGTTCGAACTATGACATTTAATTATCAATCAAAATTACATGAAAATATATTCTAATATCATCCTCAAACTCAAGGTGTAAGATTCTAGAAGCTTGAGTTGAAAAGATTTTTTCTTTTTCTTTTTGGTTGGAGATGGAAGCAGTATGTGGCGACGACCAATGATGATCAAAAACTCACTGGAGTTGGTGGCGGCCAATGGGCATGGTGACCAAAGATGAGCCTTAGTAACAATAGGACTAACTATGGGCCCAAAAAAAAAAAAATATATGAGGGCCGACTTAAGCCAAATTTGGGGCCAACTAAGAGCATAAAATTGACCTGGCTCATCAAACAAGACCAACAAAACCCATAAGATTAGGCCGACAAATGGCAGAAAGATGAGTCACATTGGCAACTGGCCTTCTTTTCTTTCTTCTTTTTCCAACCGATTTCCTTGTTGGCCATTCTAACTCAGCTTGTCCTAAGTTGAGCAGCCAGGTTTGTCCTGCTCCGGATAAGGCTAATTCCGAGGGCGAATGGACTGAGGTCAGGAAACATTGGAAAGGTAAAGAGGTGGTGACAGGCCCTATGGCTCCAGGAACAGAGGGTTCCTCAGCTTCTGGAAGGAGCTAATTCTAATCTCCCCCAGGTCTTGGCCGAGCCCCTTCCCCCTCCTTCATCATTGTTCTTTTTATTATTATTATTATTTTATTTTTTGTTAGGATCCAACAGAGTCGACAACAAAAGCAACAAACGTTGCTAGAAAGACAAAACTCACGCACGTTTGACAAAACCTCCATAACAAATCGTAATTTCCTGCTGAAATTTCTGTGCATGGAACTTGAAGTAATTTTAAAAGTCCCTCTTGTCACTCTTGTGTCCCTTTAATAATGATGTAACTCTTAAAATTACTATTTAATCAAAATCTAATAATAATCAATCATAAGTCCAATGGTGATTTTAAGAGCCACATCAATTTTGAAGGGATACAAAAATGATACAAGAGAGACTCGTAGCATTACTCTGAAACTTGTATAGGATTAATGAAACTCCTTTCAATATAATTCTACTTAATCTCAAAGCTAGCTGAAGTCTCCGTCCAAGCATGAATTACTTGGTTGCCACAGTGCAGACTCGTTGCTGGCAATTCTTACCAAAAAAGGTTGACCTTTGACCAACTCCCAACCCTACAGGGAGGAAAGTTCATAGTAGAACCGATGTAATTTCCAGGAAAACAAAGAAAAAGAAATGAGCCATTCCTATGTCTCGAGATACCAGGGTTTTTTTTTTTTTTTAATTAAAAAAAAATACAATATGGGAAAAGGGTAACAAAGGAAACAACAAACAAGGGAGAAACAGAGGGAGGGAGAAATTTAGGAGCAAATATGGCAGATGGTGCTGTAAACTTCTTGCTTGATAAACTTACAACTATCCTACTTCAACAGGCAGCACTCCTAGGAGATGCTCATGATGGAATTGAAGAGATCAAGCTTGAGTTAGAGACCATGAGATCATTCTTAAGAGATGCAGAAAGAAGAATGGAAAGAAGTGAGTTAGTGGAAACATGGGTGAGGCAAGTAAGAGAAGTTGCGTATGAAGTTGAGGATATTATAGATGAGTTCATGCATCTTCTCAAAGGCAGGGAGAACCATATAAGTGGTTTCAAGGGTATTGCCAAAGACTTTGTCAACCTCCCCAAGAACATCACTGCAAGGCGTCAGATCTCATCAAAGCTTCCAAAGATCAAAGCCAAGGTGCATGCTATCTCAGAGAGAAGCAAGAGATATGATTTTGATAAGTTTGATGAAGGGACAAGACAAAATATGGCTGGCGAATGTTGGCAGCACTACGGAGAATCATCAGTCCTTTTTGATGAAGACGAGATAGTAGGAATGGAAGAAGACACAAAACAAATGCTTGAATGGTTACTGGAAGCTGAACAACGCCGGGCAATTATTTCAGTTGTGGGAATGGGTGGTCTAGGTAAGACCACTCTAGTTACAAGAGTCTACAGTGACCAAAGAATCAAGCGACACTTTGATTGCTGTGCATGGATATCTGTGTCCCAAACATATGGCATTGAAGATCTACTAAGAAGCATAGTCAGAGAATTTTTTGGGACAAAGGAAGCAGAGTTACCAAGCAACCTTGAATCAATGAACAATATGCAGCTCATGTCAATGCTCATTGGCTTTTTGCATCAGAAGAGGTATGTTGTTGTCATGGATGATGTATGGAGCATAGATATCTGGAGTATAATGAGAGGTGCTTTTCCAAATAATAAACATGGAAGCAGAATTATCCTGACAACGAGAAATGAGAATGTTGCTACATCTGTTGGAATTGGATATCGTGTTCATCGCCTTGAGCCCCTTTGTGAAAATGATGCTTGGACCCTCTTCTGTAAGAAGGCATTTTGGAATGAACCAGGTCGCCGCTGTCCAGCAGAGCTGCAACCACTGGCTCAGGCCATTATGAAGAAATGTGAAGGCTTGCCACTTGCAATTGTGGCAATAGGAGGTCTCATGTGCTCAAGAAGTAAGACAATTGGAGAATGGAAGAAAGTTAAAGAAAGTCTCAATTGGCAACTTAGCAACAATCCCGTGCTGGGAAAAGTGAAGGGTATCTTGTTGTTGAGTTTTAGAGATTTACCCTTCTATCTAAAACACTGTTTCTTGTATTGCTGTATGTTCCACTTTGGTTACCAGATTAAGAGGAAGAAGCTGATTCGGCTCTGGGTAGCAGAAGGGTTCATCAAAGAAAGAAAAGGGATAACTATGGAGGAGGTAGCAGAGGAGTACCTCACAGATCTAATTTTTCTAAGCATGATTCAGGTCACAGAGACAAATGCTGCGGGGAGGGTGAAGACATGTCGAGTGCATGATGTTATGCATGAACTGGCTATGGCAACATCTGAGAAAGAGAATTTCTGTACAGCATATGATGGACGTGAATCAAAGCTAGAAGGGAAAGTCCACCGCTTATCAGTATATGATAGAGGTGAAAACATCCGATTGAGTAGGACCATTTCATACCACCTTCGCTCTTTCTTCGTCTTTAAGACAGATATGTGTACCTCATTCTCTTTGGATGAAGTATCATTGAAATTCAAATTGCTAAGGGTCCTCGAACTACAAGGGGTTCCTATTGAAACAATACCAAGCACATTGGTCAATTTGTTCAATTTGAGGTACTTGAACCTAAGAGGTACCAAGATTAGTAAGTTTCCCAAGTCAATGGAAAGGCTACAGAACCTACAAACCTTGGATGTGCGTAATACTAATGTGAGAAGGTTACCAAGTGGAATATCAAAACTACCAAGATTGAGACATCTATACATGGGTTTCAACAATGATCAGAATTCTGAAACATCCAATATTCCTAACAGCATACAGGCTCCTGCAGGAATATGGAATATTCGAGGCCTACAAACTCTAGCATGCATTGAAGCAGAGGAAGAGTCAATCCAACAAATTGGGAACTTGACTG
Source organism: Carpinus fangiana (assembly GCA_006937295.1). Taxonomy (NCBI): domain Eukaryota; kingdom Viridiplantae; phylum Streptophyta; class Magnoliopsida; order Fagales; family Betulaceae; genus Carpinus; species Carpinus fangiana. Next base: position 430,187 of record CM017326.1, on the reverse strand, counting down.
AGCTCAGAAGGCTGGAGATCAAAAGGCTTAGAAATGTTGATGGACCAAAGTTGTGCACTTCCATTCAAAAGATGACAAACCTCCTTCGTTTAGGTGTGACGGCAACTAATGGGGAAAAACTTCAGTTGGAAGCCTTGTCTCTGCCTCCACCATTCCTTCAGAAGATGGAATTGGTTGGGCAGTTGAATAGGTTGCCTCACTGGCTTGGATCTCTGGCAAACCTCTCTCATTTGTACTTAAGTATGTCTTGTCTCCAAGATGATATTGTTTCTTCTCTACACGGACTGTCTGCTCTAGTGTTTCTTGAACTAAAGAAGGCCTACAATGGGAAGCTCTTGCACTTTAAGGCGGGATGGTTTCCTAAACTCAACAAACTCAATATTGTGGAGCTTGCACAATTGGATAGTCTAGTAGTGGAAGAGGGTGCATTGCCAACCATTCGGGAGTTGAATCTAATTTATTGTCCAGAGCTAAAGATGTTGCCTGAGGGCATTGAACATCTGACTAACCTCAAGAAGTTACACCTGGAGCAAATGCCAGAAGAATTCATAGGAAGGCTGCGGGATGATGCAAATCAAGATCAAGCAAAGGTACAACACATACCCACAATCAAACTTGTATATTTAAGGGGACAAAATAGGGTAGTTGAAACACTTCGATAGTCAAATGTGAGCTATTCCAAATATAAAATAAAAATTACCTTCTTTCTTGTTGTTAAGGTAATCAATTGGCAGTGGTATACCTCTAGTCTGCTTTTGCTGCAGTTTTGACTCTGCAATGTTGAGGCCAGGACAGGAAAATCAAAGTAACTTGTAATCTTGAGTGGCACACGTCCTTGCCCACAAAGGGGATCCATACACTGCCATTCACTTTTTATTTTTTTACTTTTTTTAGGTAAATCGAAAACTAAGGAAGTTAACTAATACTTACAGATTCATTCAATATACTCAGAAATAATTCCATCGTAAACAACAAATCATAGATAATGTTATTTTTTTTCCCCTTTCAAAATTTGAGAAAAAAGGAATTTCTTTTTTTGAATCTTACAATAGAGGCCTGAGGGGTCAGAATCCTAATATTCTGTCTCTTTGTCTTCTCTGTGCTACTAATCCAAGCAAAAACAAAGCAGTGTACAATAATCCTACACAATTCAAAACTTTATAGCAACGTGTCAACAATTTTTGCAGCGGTTGGTGTGCAAATGAATATCATAGACAAATGCTACGCATCCAACAAAAAGCTAAAACATACATGCTTAACAAGTAGAAAGAAAGTAACATCTTGCAGTTCTCTGCATACTATTGTGAGTTATGATGAAACTTCGAATTAAAGGACTTACATACAATCAAATGAGACACAACAGTGAGATATAAGTGAAGCTGCCAGATATGCAGATGTAATAGGTTTTTTTTTTTTTTCCCTGTTTTATCAAATTAGAAGCCTGCTTTCCCTTTCAAGACAGTATTTTCAGCATAAAGAATGCAACTGGTTGAAGCTGCTTCAAAATTAAATCCAAGCCAATGCAATTATGGGCATTTTAACTAACACATTCTTTTGCAAGAACAAGAGTTAAATTTTCTTGCATGTTTCATGGGCATTAGAACAAGTACCTGAAGACCTCTGTATATGGCGGCTGTTAGCTGCATCACAGTCCACCTCACCACAGCAGAGAGGTGATCCTTCTACAAGCCAGAACCCGTTTGTTGGATATGACAATCTCAATTCAACTAGTGCAGGGGATCGTCATTAGTTGGCAATAAGCATAAAGGTTGTCTAAGTAAAATGAAAAGTTGCACTTCAAAAACTGCCTATTTCAGGATTTACCGCAATAAAGAATGTCCTTTTGCAAGAGCATTCCTAGTGAACTAGCCAAACTTTAGCTAAATTTTAGCTAGATTACCCACTTTTTCTATTTTAGTTAGCAGCTTTTCAAAAACACCCCGCATTCAACTCTCTAAATCTTTATCTACTTCATTTTAATATTCTTTATTATTACTATTATTATGGTAGTTGGAAGGTATATTCTAATGGAAATTCATTCCTCTTCCCTTTTAGTAATTATTTTTCCTTTTAGAGCATTCCTCTCCCTCCAGATTTCAACTATGTATACTCTGCTTCAGAGTCTTGCTCTGCTTTTAAACGCTTTTCCTCGACTCAACTTATTACATGTCAGATGATGTCTCTGATAAAAACTATGTAATCATAATAGAGAAGGAAAAAAGTTTCTACCCCTTAATAGAGCAGTTGCACTTCCGCATGCAGGATTGTGAATTATGAACTGCCTATATTGAAAAGTTACAAAGGCATGCACCATTCCTTCAAATAGTCTCTCTTCTTTTTCTGTTTCGGTACAATTGGATGTCTAGTAAAATGGGAGCTTAAGTGACAAAGAGGACGCACAATTCCTTGTGAACAATCTCTCCTCTTTTCCTTTTTTGGTGCAACTGGATTTTTAATAAAATGGAAGCTTACATTTGCTTACAGTATGATGCCTACCAAAACTGGTATTGGGGCAACCTGATGGAAGCCGTAGGTGCTCTTCATTATACTTAACAGTTACAAGACACAGCCCATGAGGTGGTGCAGCCAACGCATATTTAGCGAGCTCCCTGCGATCTCGACTTGCCAAAATCATGGGAACAATATCACAAGGAAGTGCTTCCTTCCCGATTTGCAGCAACAGAGCAACCTGAAAAAGTTAATGAACAGAAAATTGCTTACACCTGAAATGCGTAATACAATAGCAATCACATTTCAAATGGAATTCAGGGAAAAATTATTCACCATGTTCCGCACTTGTCTATATAAGAAACCTGAGCCTTCAACCTCTAACTGCAAAAGAGCTCCCTAGACAATAATGCAACCAACTGATCAGTTATGAGACCTTGATCAGCTAAATTCAACACATGTAATGGTAATACCATTCTGGGCCTTTTGACTAATATTAAGTTGAAAAGGGATTAAAAAAAAAAAGATGGTGAAGTTCTGAGGTGAAAAAGATTTCATTAATGCAAGACCAGCTATGGGGATTGACAATTACCATTTCAATGATGTCAAACCGGAATATAGTCTTCACTGGATCTGGCACTCCATCGTTGTGAGATGCATTCACAAAAGCAGAGAAGTCATGCTTTCCAACAAAATAACTTGCAGCCTCTCTCATGAGGGCAGTATTAAGTTTATAGGTACTGTGATAAGCATAGCGATGCTGAAATGGGTCCATGATGGAGTCATTATATATCTTATAGTGATAAACCTTGCTTTTTGCTGAGAATCGAGCGTGGAATTCAGGCACTGCAGGGCTAATCTCTCGAACTCTAATATCAGAAGGAAGAAGACCATTCAGAGCTGCGTGAATACTTGCCAAGTTATCATAGTTGAAAGGTGTAACAAAGTGTGCCACCTGAAAGCTTAATTTGGTAATAAGCATGTTGTTTAATTGCTGATGAATGCTAATTGAATCCCATAGGAGTAACAAAGTCAGACCTGAGCCCAGGCATGAACTCCCCTATCTGTTCTACTTGCACCAACCAAAACAAGATCCTTCCTTTCCAACTTGGTTGCTCGAGTTAAAGCCTTTTCCAATGTGCATTGTATTGTGGGTGGAGACTGCTGATATTGCCAACCTAAAATAAACATCACAATGTGGTTCAAGAGCATAAAATGGGCAACGATTATGCCTACTAGCTAGTAAATTCACATACAGAAACATATTTTGTAATGCTTAGTTTCACCAGTTGAGACACTAATTATATCTGAATAATTCAAAATTTCTACCACAACATTTGGAGTCCAGTACACAGCAACTTTCACAACATTTCCCAACTTTTCTTCAATTACAAGTGTGTTTGGCCTTGCAATTTTGCTGGCCAGACACGTTTTTAAAGGAAATTGCGGAAAGTGTCCTGTTTGGAGGTGCATTTAAAAAATGACGGTTTGAATAGCAGGCGAGGAGTGCATTTTTTAAAATGCACAATTTTAAAGGTTGGACCTCGATTTTACCTATTTTTTTAAAAATCGCATTTTCATTATTTGTGTTTTGAATCATTATTTTTTCAATGGCACATTTGAAACCGCTAAACCAAACGAAACTTGAGTTATTTTGTTGTGTTCCAGACAAATAGATATTAGGGCAGACATTTCCTCCAAATTTAAGTTTGTTCCGAGGAAATTAATAATTTAAAAAAAAAAAAATAGCAAACACGTTTAGAAGCAGCTATTGGTGAAAAGATGAGTAATCCACCAAAGCAAAGCGAACTTATACTACTAATTTAGGGATTAAAAACAAAAGTGAAGCTAATGGCTTTGAGAACGAAACAGAGCCAAAGAGCAAAAAGGAGAAATAAAACCTGCATAATGGGTTCCATCATATGCTATAACCAAACGCCACTTATACCCAGCTGCAGCAGAAACAGTTGGAGTCATCATAATATGGTTGGGATTCTTTGCACCACCACCACTACCTAACGTCTTCTGCTGAAATACCCATTAATTAGAGCTCCACATGATTATGCATCATCACACACAGAGAGGAGAGAGGAGAGAGAGAGAAGTAATATTATCATGGTATTATTATTGGGTGAAGAAGCAAATTTCCGTTGCTCTGTTGAATAAAAATTGAAGCACTCAAAATAAAGAGTACTACTTTTATTGGTTCACTTTAACCAAAGCTTAAAACTATCATATAAGTGTTTTACACATAAACACCTTCACCAATTACAACACCTCACACTCAAGGACAACACATCATCTTCACTTAAAGGAAAACAACTCAACAATTTGTAAGAGAATAGCAATGTGTTGAGAATGCTTTGTTATTGGCTCATATAAATGAAACCCTAAACAAAGCATTCTCAACACTTGACCAATGTGGGACAATTCTCTAACACAATTCACCAACAGAAAACAAGACATATGGCCAGCACAAAAGACAGATTGAAAAATGCTGTTGGTCACAGAAACTTCAAGAATGGCAGTTGGCTGGAAATTTTGAGATTAAAGCTGGTGGCTCAATCGGTTCAAGGAAAATTTGAGAAGTATGAGCTGGAGGTTGCAAGGCATTGGCTGGAAGTTTCAAGAAGGCAAAAGAAAAACTGGGCTAAGTCAGTTACAGAGAATTTTCCAGTGAAAGGGAGAGAGAAGTGCTGCTATGTTCAACATGCTCTAGCATACATGTTCTGGTTCATCCCATGCTCACATTAAATCTTTAAAATCTAAAGGCACAGCTGAGTTATACAAATTTTTTTTTTTTTAAGGCATACACATGCCCTTGTACCTGACAATTCAAAACCACCATATCTTAACAAACTAACATTTTTCTTAAGCTTGACTTTTTATTAATTAGCATCAATCCCATGTTGGGAAAAGTGAAGGGTATCTTGTTGTTGAGTCTCAAAGATTTACCCTTCAATCTAAATGTTAGTTTTTAGGTTGGCTATTCCAGAGTGGCTTTTTTCTTGAAGAGTTCTTCAAAAGGTTTCCACTTCATCACCCAATTACTTGTGTTGATTGATTCGCTGCTTTCATATTATTTGGTTGTTGTTTGTGTGGTTGATAATTTTTAAATTCTGTGTTATTTTGTGAAAACCTATTCAACACTCCTTTTAGGTGTTAGTCGGAGTCTTTGGGTATATTTCCATTTAAAAGATGAAAACCCTCCTTTGTTTAGGTGTGATGGAAACTAACCGGGAAAAACTGTAGTTGGAAGCCTTATCTCTGCCTCCACCATTTCTTCAGAAGCTGGAAATGGTTGGGCAGCTGAATAGGTTGCTTCACTGGCTTGGGTCTCTAGCAACCACTCTCATTTGCACTTAAGTATGTCTTGTCTCCAAGATGATATTGTTTCTTCTCTACATGTACAGTCTGCTCTAGTGTTTCTTGAACTAAAGAAGGCCTACGATGGGAAGCTCTTGCACTTCAAGGCGGGAGATGGTTTCCTAAACTCAACAAACTGAATATTGTGGAGCTTGCACAATTGGATAGTATAGTAGTGGGGAAGAGGGTGCATTGCCAACCATTCGGGAGTTAAATCTAATTTATTGTTCCGAGCTAAAGATGTTGCCTGAGACCATTGAACATCTGACTAACCTCAAGAAGTTACACTTGGAGCAAATGCCAGAAGAATTAATAAGAAGGCTGCGTGATGATGCAAATCAAGATCAAGCAAAGGTACGACACATACCCACAATCAAACTTCTATATTTAACAGGACAAAATCGGGTAGTTGAAATACTTCGGCAGTCAAATGTGAGCTATTCCAAATATAAGACAAAAATTACATTCATTCTTGTTGTTAAGGTAATCAGTTGGCAGTAGTATACCTCTAGTATGGTTTTGCTGGGGTTTTGATTGTGCAATGTTTGAGAATTTCCGCGACACGACCCGAACCCAATATGTGAACATGAATTGCCACCCTTAGTTCTCTGCATACTAATGTGATTTATGAAACATGGAATTAAAATACTTATATACAATCAAAAGGAGACGCAACAGTGAAAGATACTAGTGAAGATACCAGATATGCAGATGTAATAGGTTGTTTTTGATCATTGTGAAGCCTGTTTTCCTTTCCAAGACAGTATTTTCAGCATAAAGAATGCAACTAGCTGGAGCTGCTTCAAAACGAAATCCAAGCCAAAGCAATTAATGGGCATTTGAACCAACACATTCTTCTGCAAGAACAAGAAGTTAAATTTTCTTTGCTATGCTTCATGGGCATTAGAACAAGTACCTGAAGAGCTCAGTATATGGCGGCCGTTGGCTGCGTCACAGTCCCCCTCGCCACAGCAGAGAGGTAATCCTTCTACATATCTGGGACATGTTTGTTGGATAATGGATATTGAGGATGTTGAGAAGGAAGTCTGTAGAGGAGGCTCTCTGAGGATGTTGAGGCCCAACCCATGAATGACTAACAGCCCATTCAAGGGCACATTCGCGTGGAAATAATTGAGGGCCTGGTTTGTTACTAGAAAGTCCTGCTCTGCAACCCAAAAGGTACTTACAATAATTGAGCCCGGAAACTACAAGTTGTGACAATTCATGTTTGAGTGTCGGGTTTAAATTATGACGAGATATTAGTTGATAATTTTATGTTGTGTTCATAATTCATGTCAAAATTGTCAACTTTAAATGTTATGTATCGGGTTGGCGGGTCCAATTCGTGTTGAGTCTTGAATATTAGATTATATATATATATATGTCAAGTGATTTATAATGAAAACACATGGATATTTTTGCAACTCTTGCTTCCCGCTCTTACAAAATTATCATTTTGTGTGGTTTTGAGTTTCCTCTTTTACCCAAGTTGGCCCACTAGAAAGACTGTTTCCAAAGGTGGCCACGACGCATCATGTATTTGTGGCTTCTACTTCTTGCCCACTAGAGGGTCCATAAATGAGTCCAAAACAAAATTTGGTCCATAATTGTATTATTATTGAGTTTAGAGCAAAAGGGTCTTGAACCAAAAAAAAAAAAACTACCTTTAGATAATGGTGAAAATGACTGCTCGATTATACATAATTCAGGTCTTTGCTATTTTTGGCTTTTGATGTCATTATTTTTAATTGATCGTGACTTGAATGATAGTGAATCAAGATATTTTGAACGTTTTTTGTTGCGGGTGGGCAACTGAGCGTTGCTCTTTCATTGCGGGTTCGAATTCTTTAAAAGTTGAACAAAATATTTTGATTAAATGATAATATCCTTAAAGAGCAACCTTATTACTTTCCCATAAGAGGAGGTTTGGTTAAGGTTAATCTTCAAGTCTTAGAATCAAATAAAAATATGATCTTTCTTGTTGTATATTAGGAGTTGATCTTTCTGGCTGCTGAATTGGGCAACTAAGTGTCAACCATTCAATATAATACAATACAATACAATACAAAAAAAAAAAAAAAAAACGTCAGCCANAAAAAAAAAAAAAAAAAAAAAAACGTCAGCCATTTATTTTTTAAAAAAGAAAATTTAAAAAGAGAGATGTTATAAGAGAAATTCAAATTTGAAATATTAATATTAAATTTGAGGCATTAACACCAAATCTGATGTATTAACATTAAATTTAAGATGATCAAATCTTTTTTTATGATACAATCCCTAATAACTTTTCACTCCTAAATTTTAATTTTGAATCAAAAAAATAAATTTTAAAACATTAAATCTTAAATATTAACTCATAAAAACTTAACTAACCAAAAAAAAAAAATTATTATTTTTTAATATATGGCCTACTCTTGGCTGCCATGCGGCTGCCAAATTTAATTTGGCGGCCGCATAGCAGGACTCGTATATTAGTACAGAAAATTAATAATTACAGGGAAATTGAAGTAACCGATGATCACCCACGTGGAACGACGACAAATGATGAAAGCAGAACGAATAAGCGATCAGCTAAATTACCGCCATCTTTCGAGGGGTTGCAATGACTTACACGCTTCAGGCAACTGATTGGCGGTAGTTGAAGATCCTGTTTACAACAGTCTTGTCGTTAACTGAATACTGCGCCACACTCAACATTGGAGTGGAGAACAACGACACTCCATTGCAGTTTCCTTCTTGTCGCTCTTCCCTCAGTTTTGCCGGCTCTTGTTTCTTTTATATTATATTGTATTTTTAGGCCTCCAATAAGACCCCGTCTTCCAACCAACTTCTTCACCACTCAGATTCAAGGTCAAAAGTTTGTTCATTTGGTTTAAGTAGTCAAGAATTGGTGCTGAATTCCCCTTACAAAGTGAGTTTTTTTTTTTCTCTGGGTTCTTTTGCTTCCCGTGGAAAATGATGAAATCAATATAAATCAGTGACATAATCGTTCAAGACTGAAGTTGGGTCGACTTTCTTTTGTTGATTTTTCCTGAAGAACTAAAGAAATGGAATACTTCATATTTCAGTTTTCCCTTTCTGCTATGTGCTTTTCTTTTCTTTTGCTATTGACACTGAACATGCTAAGTGAGCATCAGAGCTCCTTGGAAATAATCAGATATTAGATATGAATTTGATATCGGATCTTTTACTTCTCGATTTCACTGTTTAATTAGCTTCTTGTGTCTCCTCTCAAATGTATTGTGTAGGTATCTGTATCTTCAATGGCGGCAATACTGGCTTCACACAGCAGCTATTGCCTCAATATGGAGTCAATAAATCAAGGGAGACCACTAGACAACCTCAGTTTCTCAAGCTCGATTTCACTTCATAAATTCTCAAAGATGGACGGATCATCATGTGGTCCACCTAGGACTGACAAGTTTCAAGTGGAAATGCGACAGTCTGAATCTCCCTCAAGATTAGCTACCAATGGAAGAGCTGTTAAAATGGTACCAGCAAGTGAAGTAGTGAAAAGAAAATCCCTGTCCACTAATAAAGTAGACATAGTGAAGGGTTCAAAGCAGGTTGTTAATGGAGCAAAACTTGTTAGAAGACAACCTACTCCAGCCCCGGTAAGAAGACCACAAGTTGTAGATTCTAAACAACTTCCACCAGTGGAGGACCTCAAGGTTTTGCCCTCAGATGAAGGTTTCAGTTGGGCCAATGAAAATTATAATTCCTTGCAAAGGAGTATAGATGTTTGGTCTTTTGTTCTCTCTTTGCGGGTCCGTGTTCTGTTCGACAATGCAAAATGGGCATACTTGGGAGGCTTCACAGAAGATAAGCAGGTGGGTTTGTGGAACTTTTACTGTTGCTTTTTTGGTTTCTGCCATTACATTATACAAATGGTCAACATCCAATTAGTTTCTTGGCTTTGTAGACATGTAATTTTATTTTATTTTTGCCTCAAAGTTTTAACAAGATTTCTTTAAATCAGAAAAGCAGAAGGCAAAAAACTGCCTCATGGCTGCGAGAATGTGTGCTGCAGCTTGGTCCAACTTTCATTAAACTTGGACAGTTATCTTCAACAAGGTCAGATCTATTTCCACGTGAGTTTGTGGATGAGCTTGCAAAGTTGCAGGTACCTTTTGATTTCTATTGCCTTAATTCCAAATAGGCTGCTATGTCTTCTCACGTATTTATGCTTTTAAATGCAAACATCCTGTTAGTGTATTTATTTGTTAGATAATAAACTTGAATGTCTGATTTTCTCTTACAAAATCTATGTGATTCTTATATATAATTCAGGATAAGGTCCCCGCCTTCTCACCAAAGAAAGCAAGAGGCTTCATTGAGAGTGAACTCGGAGCTCCCATCAACATTTTGTTTAGGGAGTTTGAGGATCAGCCAATTGCTGCTGCTAGTCTTGGTCAGGTGTTTAATTCATGCCCAATTATTGCACTTTATTTGTCAAACCTTCCAAATCGTGAGAATTTTGTTTATATTGTTTCACTTTATGTAGCTTGACATGATAAAATGTGTACATCGTTTCAACATTTAGATCATCTTGATACAAATATGGAGAAATAAGACAATCTTAGAGAAGGCAGGAAAGAAACTATTCTTTTTATTGGTGGACAAATTTCTACGAAGTTATGACCATTCACAATTTCTTTAGATTGGTTCTACACATAGTACTTGCTTAAGAGTTTCGCCTTTTGCTGATTTAAAATTTGAGAGTCCTGTCTTTAGGTCCATCGGGCTATCCTACATAATGGAGAGCAAGTAGTAGTGAAAGTTCAAAGACCTGGTCTCAAGAAGCTTTTCGACATTGACTTAAGTAAGTAATTCCCATTTTTCATTAATACCAGACCATTGTAAGTTGCTTAATATGAAATGCCATGTTCTGTTGCTTGTTTTTCCCATGTCCCTTTTCCTTATTGTTTCATTGTATGGTTCATCAGTATTTTTCATTATAACTTGTTTTTAGATGCATGGTAGACCAGCGAAGAATTCTTGTGTATTCATTCCATAAAGCTGTGTGCAGAATTGAATGCTATGGTGAAAGTAACAGCTGTGATATGAGTTATTCTATATTGTGAGGTAGAAATTTGAGGCGTAATTGGGAGTTGACAGCCTGAAAAGGGGCCCTCGATAAATGTAATTAGAGAGTTACTAAAGGTGTCTTTTAACATGCATGACTGATGGGGTTAAGTATTGTTTGACAACCCAAACTGTTAGACTTTTGAACAAGACACGAGAAAAAAAAACCTGTGATATTTATCCATGATCAATCTATTAGGCAGTCATCTAGGAAAATTTCAATTGACTGGCCGCTTTCAAGGTGTGGTGAAATTTTAGATCTAGCTAAGTGACTCACTTTTCATATTTGCTGCATGTATTTTTGGGTTGACTCGTTGGAATTCAGCAATTTTAGGTGTTTTTTAATAATCTTTGCTGCTTCCATTCAGGAAATCTGAAGCTAATTGCAGAGTATTTTCAGAGAAGTGAAACTATGGGTGGTCCAACAAGAGATTGGGTTGGAATATATGAAGAATGTGCCACGTAAGTAGCAAGCTTCTTCCAGTTTTTCTGTAGATTTCTTGAGATATTTATTGTAGATTTAAAAGTATGATGCACGTCATAAGCAAAGAGAAATGGACCTATCATTATGTTATCATGTGTGAACACATCATATCCATGTTAAGGTGCAACACATTCTGGTCTTAACAAATCTTATTTTAAAATGAGGCTTACGTTGTGTTTGATTGGACCATTTTAACACATTTATTCAGAAAAAAGTTGCTTCCCTTCCTTTTAATTTGAGCTTTACTAGGACTGTAGTGAAACATTTTTTTCTCCCTCTGCAAGTTGTGATGCTCTAAATATTTTCTTGCGCTTGTGTTGCTTTCAGGATTTTGTATCAAGAAATTGATTATATAAATGAAGGGAAGAATGCAGATAGATTCCGCAGAGATTTTCGAAATATAAAGTGGGTCCGAGTACCTGTATGTTTCTTGCATCAAGACTACAAGAGAACTAATTCAAATAAAATCATTTAGTTTTTTTTTTTTAAGAAACAATTGTGGCAAGAAAAACTGCTTTGTTTAAAATATAATGCTGGTTCTTACTTTGATAACTTTTTTTTCCCTCTTCTAGCTGGTTTATTGGGATTATACTGCCACAAAGGCATTGACCTTGGAGTATGTACCAGGTTTGAATCTGAGCTAATGCGTTTATTTTGGTTCAAGATGATATGTGTTGTTCGACATTATTAAGCCTACTCATTGGTTTTTATATTAGTAATAAATGATATTGTATTGTCACCTCTATGGACAGGGATTAAGATAAATCGAGTGGATATGCTAGATTCACGGGGCCATAGTCGGTCCCGAATATCATCACGCGCCATTGAAGCATACTTAGTTCAGGTCAGGACTCTCCTTTCTATCTGTACCAACTAATATGATTTTCTAATGTTGAATGCAAGGACCATTTTGTACTTGAAGCAATGTATGAATTCCTCAACAAATCTCTTTTAATTAGACTACAGTTTGATGGATGCATTACTTGCTCTTCTCATATTAGTGTTTTAGTTACTGGATTTTTCTTTTTATTTTTTCAGATACTAAAAACTGGTTTCTTTCATGCCGATCCTCATCCGGGAAATCTTGCTATTGATATGGATGAAGCACTCATCTACTATGATTTTGGTATGATGGGAGAAATCAAATCTTTCACCCGGGAGAGACTGCTTGAACTTTTCTACGCTATTTATGAGAAAGATGCAAAGAAGGTCTGCTTTCAATTTATTAACATCATCATATGAAGCAAACCAGTTATGGTTTTTTTACATTATTTTAGTTATATGCTGATAATTAATTTTACTAGTTGTACCCTGGACATGCAATGCTTGATGTGTATTTCCTCTCAACCTGTATGATGTCCTTCTGGGATGCAAAGATATTCAGAAAGTATTCAACCTCAATTGTTTGGCTTGTGTTATGTATCCAGCACATTGAGAATTGCTATAATGTTAATGATGTTGTTCATATTGAATCTCCCATTACCAAATACTTGCATCATTATTGCACCAATACACAGGGAAAGGTCTGTCAGTGAATGGCATTATTTGAATGTTTGGTTTCAGTCTCTCTGCTAGTACCAAGCATGTAGAATAAATCCTTACTCTCGACTGGACGTGTATATGAACATCTTACAAAGTAATGTTGCATATATGCCTTGCATGCATTAAAATTGGTATTTCAGCTTGAAATGACTTTAAATATTGAAGTAAATAATCTTTTTTTCGTTTTTAGAGATCATTTGTGTCTTTCCTACTAGGTAGTTTATGCACTTAGGTGAAACTTGTCAGGTCTTGCTGCATTGGCTTAAACTGACAAGCAGCAACCATGCAGGTTATGCAAAGCCTAGTTGATCTTGAAGCACTTCAGCCCACAGGAGACATGTCATCGGTAACTGTCATGCTATGCCTAGCAACTTTTTGAGCGAAAGTGGTCACTTTTTCACTTTCAAGAATATTTGGGCTTCAAGAAAGAGTATGATCCATCTTAGAAATAAACTTTTTTGTGCTATTCCTAGGTAAGGAGATCTGTGCAGTTTTTCTTGGACAATTTGTTAAGCCAGAAACCAGATCAGCAGCAGACTTTGGCTGCAATTGGGGAGGTATGCAAGGATTTGATTACCAACCATAAAACCCTAAAACACCTTCTTGATAAACCATAAGACTTTGCCCTACAATTGGTGATGTATGGGTTTTTTTTTTTTTTTTTTTTTCTGGCAGGATTTATTCGCAATAGCTCAAGATCAGCCATTTCGATTTCCATCCACGTTTACCTTTGTCCTAAGAGCATTTTCAACCCTTGAAGGTGTTCTATCTCTCTCCCTCCAAAAAAACAAAAACTGCATGTCTCCAGGGCTTTGCTTCCAATGTAGAAATTTTGCTAGTGTAATTGTGAAATGTGTTTGTCAGAATGGTCCTGATATATTGGAAGTGAAGCTCTTCCTATCCAGTGGATCAGAACAAAAACTTTATAATGCTTCTTTCAGAAAAAGTAGTGTCACAATTATCTTGATGTCTCTGCTCTTTCCTAACTAACAATATTTGCTTACAGGTATAGGATACATCCTTGATCCAGATTTTTCCTTTGTAAAGATTGCTGCGCCTTATGCACAGGTTCCATACCTTTGCTGAGCAAATATAATTCAACCTTTGTTTATAACAGCCTTTTGCAGTCTTTTAGCTATGCATTTGAAGTACAGCACTGACACTTCACACCATTCACAGGAGCTTTTAGACATAAGACAAAAGCAGCAGCCTGGGACACAAATTGTGCAGGAAATAAGGAAACAAGCTGACGATGTACTGCATCTTACTTTTGGCTCCCTTTCTTTCAGTTCATTGTTCTGGTTCCATGACATTTTCAAGTGAAGCCATTTAAAGAATGTATCATACTGTTAACTGTCTATATACATTGGCATTAAGAGCATCTTTGTCTATATTTTCAGGCCAGAACCCATACCATGTCCATGCCATACAGAGTTCAGCAGATCGAGGAATTTGTGAAACAGCTCGAGTCGGGGGACTTGAAACTCCGAGTCCGGGTGCTTGAGGTATCTCTTATCATAATCCATTTCAATAGATCTAGCTGCACTCAAGAATCTTTCTTTCTGTTCTGTCTTTCTAACATCATTTCTTACTGAAATAACAAAAACTACATTTTCTAGTCTGAAAGAGCCGCTCGGAAAGCAACCGCGCTACAAATGGCTACTATGTATACGGTATTAGGAGGTACCCTGCTAAATATTGGGGTCACTTTCAGCAGTCAAGGCAGTCAAGTGATTGCAAATGGATCATTCATTGGTGCAGGTGACCTTTTGTGGAACCAGAAACTTTGACCATCAAGATATTGTTCTTCTCATGCTTCAAAATCTAATTTACATCCATGTGCTGAAAGTCATTTATTTGTTAAATGCAGGAGTTTTTATGGCACTGTTTTTTAGGTCTATGCAAAGGGTGAAGATGCTTGAAAAAATTGAGAAGATGATATGATTTCTTGACTGACATGTCAATTCTGCCTTCATGTTTGACACATCTTGGTCTACATTTTTTAGTCGGTCTAAATTTTTTTTTTCTTCTCTTTTTCATCATCATGTATATATATATGCTTTTCAAAAAAAAAAATGTATATATATATGCCTTGTACTATACATAACATGATTAAAATAGGAAAATGTACAAAGGGGGGGGGGGGGAATTCTTAAGGAAAAAAAATGAACTTAATTTGGATTTAATAAATATTTATCAGCAATTTTTTTTATTTATTTTATTTATTTTTTATTTTTTTGTCTGTCAACTTCAAACTATTTCTTCTCAGCAAAGGCAACAAGTGTCATTATTCCCCCAAACAGATGTACTTTTCATCAAAGGCCACTATGGCTGTAACTGAATTGAATTGTACGTAAACATATCGAGGTTGACTCGTATAAATTCGATTTGAGTTTGGTTTGTTTAATGCTTGGAACAAAAGTTAGGCTCGTTTAACTAATAAAATAGGCTGGACACATTTTTTTTAAAAAAAAAAAATTATAATTTTAAGGAAAAAGTACACATACACCACTCAAACTATCATTCCATTATCAATGGTCCTCTCAAATCCTCTCTTCTTTCATCGGTCAAAATCGGAAACCAAAGAGCATTCATAAAAAAAAAATTAAAAAAAAAAAAAAAAAAAAATCAAACTTTTAAGCTTAGGAATCAATTAAGCTTATAGGAATCAATTAAGATGAGAGGGTGTCAACTCTTATAGGAATCAATTAAGCTTATGAGTTATGAATTTATGTATATTTTTTGTGTTTTGTTTCATGCATTAATTAATTTAATTAGGTTATTAAACCTTTTGGGCACATGGAGATTCTCATAATTACAGAATCCTGGTCCTGATATATTAATTATGTATTAATTCTTGATTAATAATTTAAATAAATAAATAAATTATGTAGTACTATACAAAAAATCCTACGGTGCCTATCGAAGTTCGTGAAGAAGCATCTAACAGCTGTTTCGATTAAATTCATGTTTATTATTATTATTATTATTTTCATATTTTGGCTTTCGATGAAGCAACAATATTGTTTCAATGCATTATCAAATAAAGACAGAACATACCAACGTGGTTTTTCTTTTTCTTTTCTTTTTTTTCTAAAAAAAAAAACAATTTTCACGTGAGCCTTAAAAAAATCATGCTACGTACCTAGCTACTTTTCTGCTAAAAATGAAACATGTGCTATATATGTTAGGGTTTTTTTTTTTAAAAAAAAAAAATGTAATTTACTTTTAAAATCAGTTTTGCAAAAAATTTTATAAAATAAATAATTATAAATAATAATAAAAAAAAAATGAGAAACTAGTTGACATCTTCATGAATCTCATCCACATGGGATCGCTCAATGACCTTATTTTTAAACTCAAGTTAGTTTCGTCATCTAGAGTTTAAGGGACGATGTAAAAGTTAATACATTTTCATAATATTATCAGCATATATATATATACTATAGTAGCATTTACTATCATATTAGCTATTGTAGGTATTTTAAGAATATTTTGTGATTAAGGGGAGTATTCTCTCCTCCCCTTTTATGGTAGCAGTGCTCGGTGTATTCTCTGTAGGCTTTGCCAGTCTCCATTTATGGCGGTGCTTTAGATCTAGTTTGTAGATCTAGATCTAGATCCAGATGTACTCTCTTCAACCTTAGATCTGATCGTCTTCTTTGGTCAAGGCGTATCTTCTAAAAGGATTTCTACAATGCCTATACTGAGAAGGGAAACAATTTGATATATTTGAGAACAATTCATTTGAAGGGAATCCAAGATTGTGTGGAAGACCATTGCATTGACAAGAAAATGTGGGGATTCTAATGAGCTGTCTTCTCAACCTTCGATCTTTAAAAAAAGTCAAGACTTTGTATCACCATTTGAGTTTGGTTGGAAAATAGTTGTGATTGGATATGAATTTGGATTTGCTGTTGGAGTAATAACTGGGCAGATTGTGATTGGAAGGAAACATGATTGGTTAATGAAGACCTAACGAATAAGGCCATTGAGTGAGAGAAGACGCGGAAATTAAATAAAATAATTTGGGCTTCCAAAGCAATTCATGTAGTATTATACCAGTGTTTTCTACTTTTAATCTTATTTTCGTGTGTGTAATGTGTTTTTCCCTTGTTCATTATTGTTTTGGTGTAGTTTGGATTAGTGTGGCGTTAAGACGTTCTTATGTAAAATGCTTTGGTTAATTGGATCTTTTATATAGATTGCATTACTTCTACGATTCTGTATGATAATTTTCGATTACTTGAACTTGTGAGAACACATACTTCTCTTGTTAAATTTTTAGAAGTTATCAACTGCAATACTTAACAAAAAAGAAATAAATAAATAAATAAAGAGGAAAAAGAAGACTAAACTGTGTTAAGTTTGGTTGGTGCTAGCTGAAAAAGGAATATATCTAACTAACCATTTTTAATATAATTATATATTCAGGTACCACCTCAAACGAACTATATGCCATTGCCATTGATGTTCAGTACTCGTTCTAATTAATAGATTGAACAAAAAGAAGAAGAAGAAGAAGAAGAAGAAGAAAGAAGAAGAAGAAGAAGAAGAAGGAGGAAAATGCTTTGATATTACAATTTTTACTATAACTCGCTACAAATTCACGTGACAATTCACAAAAATGTCACAGGGCACAATAAGGGCGCACAATTATTAAACAACAAGAGTATTGTTAAAGGTATTACGATTTTTATTATGCGAATTTTTAAAGAAACAATTTTTTTAATGTAGTTCACATGGTAGTACCTCACACATTTTTCAAGCAACAAATTTGACCAGAGAATTTAATAATTTAGTTGTTGATATAGTAAATGTCATGAATTGTTGCATCATCCACAATGGCTTATGTACATTTCTATCAAAAATAATTAATCAAAAGCTACTTTTTTCTATTTTAAGTAATAACTTTTAAAATGCACTATCCATCTGATCATTTCTTCTTTTTTTCTATACCATCTAAATATTTTTTTCTTGATCTTTCTTTATTCTATTTCTATACTAATTGTTAAGCTGATTAAATGCAACTTGGTCTGAGAGTGTATTATCATCTGTATATGGTCGATCTTAATACACCTCAACGGCTCAACAGGCCTGGAGAATCGCATTGCTTAGACACGAATAGGTTGCTCGAAAGTTTATTTCGAGGTTATTTTTTAATTTCTTCAGAATAGAAACCAGAGTTGTAATTTCAAACATTCTTGCTTTTTCAAATTATGGGTGAATTGTTTGTGTGATGTAATTTTGTAATATTGTAATTTATTCCCTGAACGTACAACCAGTACTCTGTTTTCGCTCGAGTATATTCTTCTTTGAAAGTTGTGGTTAAAGGAAATTAGTTGGAAACCAACTGCAAAAATAATGCTTTAAGTCACCTGACAAACACACAAACGACTTGACTTGGGTCTTCGGGGCTCAGACTTCTGTATCACTACCGAGCTAACCATCTCCCACCCATCTTTCTCCTTATCATTTCCTTTCTAGCATTGACTCATGTGGGACCCATCTTCCCCACAAGAGAGAGGAGATGGTGGGGAGATGGTGGAGAGATGGTTTGTAGAATGCAAAAGAGCATTTCTCTTCATATTAAGTGCTCACCTGACAAACACACAAACGACTTGACTTGGGTCTTCGGCGCCCAGACGTCTGAATCATGGAAAAGGTTCCTTGTTCATTTCAAAATTCCTTCATTTGCCCGTTTGGTTCGTGGAATACACCTTTGAAATGGAATAGCTATTCCTATGAAATGATTATTCTTTTGTTTGATAATGATCTATTCCTAGGAATAGTGATTCTCATAGGAATCATTAATCCCTTATACACAGGAATAGTCATTCCTCTAAAAAATAAGAGGAATAGCTATTCCTGGGGGCAATGACAATATTTTTTTAAAAAAATGATTTTTTTATTTTTTTTTCTCTCAAACTTAAAAAAAAAAATAAAAAAAAAAAAAAATTGTTAAAAGAAAAAACAGATGGGTGGCCGTCCACCCCAATGGGTGGCCGGCCACCCACAAAAGGCCCTGGGGTGGCTGCGCCACCCCAGAGGGCCTCGCCGATCCACCAGCGTGGCCCTCCGGCTGGCCACCCCTAGGGCCTTTTGTGGGTGGCCAAGACCACCCCTTGATGGGTTTCAGGGGTGGCTAGGCCACCTCGATTCTTACCGGGAGTGGCCGTGCCACCCCCAGAGGACCACGGGAGGTTTTCTGGGGGTGGCGCGGCCACCCCTAGTGCATGCTGTGGGTGGTCGGCCACCCATTTAATTTTTCGATTTTTTTTCTTTTTTATACCCTCCACGATTCTTACCAGTGGTGGCCGCACCACCCCCAGAGAGCCACGACGAGGCCCTCTGGGGGTGGCGCGGCCACCCTAGTGCATGCTTTTGGGTAATTAAGCATTGGAGAGGATCCAATATTTTTTATTCCTAGGTATTCCTTTTTCCAATGGAATAACCATTCCTCAAACCAAATGGGTATTTTAAAGAGTAATGCATTTAATACACTACTTTCATTAAAAATTTTAGACAATACTACCATTCAAAATACATTAAATAGAAGAAATGGAGGAATTTTGAAATGGAGAGGATCCTAATACCTGAATCACTGCCGAGCTTTCATATTATTATGTGCACAATATATATATGCTGTGTTTGATAATGAGCTGGACTTAAGAAAGTGAATTGGTATCGTAATAAATTTGATTAATGTTAGAAAAAAATAAGAATGTTTTGTATAAAAAAATTTTGTAGTAATTTTTTTATTTAAATAGTAATGAAACGTGATTAATGTGATATAAAAAGTAAAAATGTTGGGGTTGATTTTAAGAATTTTTTTAAAAAAAATTTTGAATTGGTCTAGTCCATTGCCAAACAAGCCCATATATATATATATATATATAAGTTAAAGCCCTCCTCCAAGCTATAAAATGTCTATAAATTCAATGGTCTATAAAATGTTAACTATTTTTATATATACAAGGCATTAAATTTTAATTTTAAACTTGGGAAAAGAATGACAATTGTTATCCATCTAGCTCTATGAAAATATATTAAATTTATAATTTACAATCAAAATTAAATGGTACGTAAATATTCTATAAGAAAAATAACCCTATAGGAAATTAAAAAAGACGGATATATATTCTAGCTGACTTTGGGGTCGTGGCAGATGATTCTTTGTGGTAATTTTTGATTACTCGAACTTGGGAGGAAAAAACGTTATTCATATATGATAGGCATACATTTTAGTACAAAATGATAGGCGCATATAATATCAAATTTGCTCATATATTCTATATTCTAAATAGGGGTTTAATTGATCGGAGCTCAATCTAAGACTTAATTTTTATGGACATATATTTTATTTTATTTTATTTTTTTCTATTTTTAAATTTTCATATTTAAATCTGATACAGATCATATGCAACTTTGTGCTACCTCGGTAATGGGTGTGAAAAGGAGAACAAATAAGTAATAAAGGCTAGGGCCCACCATATGACTTGTGAAATACAAGCCAGTCAGGACACTTTTAAGTTTTAACCTATACGGAGGTGTACGAGCTGGCTTGGAAAATTGGCCCCAAGAATTGACAAGTTAATCAAATAAGTAGGGCTGCAATTTAATCCGTGACACGTGAATTCGACACAAATACGACACGCGAAAATTGGATTAGGGTTGGGTATAATTAGGTTCGGGTTATAAACGGGTTGACCCGTTTATGACACGTTTATAATCGTGTCGGGTCGTGTCAACCCGTCGGGTCGCGGGTTGACACGTTTTGGTCGGGTCGGGTCAACCAGTGACCTGGCGGGTCACGAGTTGACATGTTTATTTTTTTTAAAAAAAAAAAAAATTATTATTTTTTTTTAGTTTTTTTTTTTCTCCATGCTTATGGTTATTAACTTATTATATCACATTGAAATCTTCAAATACATCTCCACTTGTAAAATTCCTCAAATGTTTGTGTAAATATTAATTATTTTGTTGAAGTATAAAGTTTTATTTCAAATTAAATTAAAATTTTTTCTTCTGATTTAATATATTAAAGTGGTTGGTAGTGTCTAAAATTGATATGATTTATATATGTATTTTTAGTAGAACATGTATCAAATATTTTTTAAAAATATAAATGAGAATCACATGTACTTTAAATATATATCAATTTGATAGACGGAATTAAAAACAATTATCACATGTCCATCACAAATATCTTTAAGAGTGAGATAAGAATATAATCCTTTTGGTAAATAAATATCCACCAAGCTCTTCTTATTCCTAAACCACAAATAAATGGATCAAGATCTTTTATATTTTTTGTATTATATTTGTAACTGCTTTCATCTATTAGAATGTGTTATTAGATAAAAGAACATTGTATTTGTCATTTTGTTGCTTTGGTTGCTAAAATTTTGCTATTAAAAA